>ML776924.1:971781-989741 GCA_009831015.1 Picea engelmannii
GTTCTAACCAATAATGCTGGTTTCCGGATACCGGCAGCATCTTTTGGTAACTCTAGCTATGATACTGTGTATTCCTGACAAAGTTTTGTGTTAATATATTATAGAAGGCACTACCCCTTTTTTACTTAAAAAAAAAATATATTTTTTATTTTATTATTGTTGCATTCTAACTTTTCCCAATTTTTATTTTTACCTTAAATGATCACCCATACTAATAAAAATTCCATTAATTCAAATGTAAAAATTGATTTCTTTATTATATTATATGACTTTGTTGGTTTATATTCATATGGATTCATAAAAAAAAATTGTGAATAATTCATATTAATAAATTCATTTCTTACTTATTGATTGAAATGTGAAAGTTGATTTTTTTATTTTATTATATTATATGATCTTGTTAGTTTATATTTATATGGATTCATAAAAAAAAATATTTTTACCTTAAATGATCACCCATACTAATAAAAATTCCATTAATTCAAATGTAAAAATTGATTTCTTTATTATATTATATGACTTTGTTGGTTTATATTCATATGGATTCATAAAAAAAAATTGTGAATAATTTATATTAATAAATTCATTTCTTACTTATTGATTGAAATGTGATTGAAATGTAAAAGTTGATTTTTTTATTTTATTATATTATATGATCTTGTTAGTTTATATTCATATGGATTCATAAAAAATTGTGAAGGATTCATATTAATAAATTCATTTCTTACTTAAGACATAACTAATATAAATGATCTCCCATTATAATATCATCACGGTGGCTCCAAATTAAACTATGTTGATTCAAATGTAAACGTTTATTTCTTTATTATATTATCTTGTTCGTTTATATTCATATGGATTCATAACCATGTGTGAATGATTCATATTAATAAATTCATTTCATATTTATATTGTATTGAGTATAATTTCATGTTTTAATTTAGAGTGGAAAAATATCATTTTAAAAGAAATTAAAATAAAATATTTTAATGTAGATTTAAAAAAAAATTATAGATAAATAAATAATTTATCAAAATTTAAAACATTTTTTTCTTCTTTGCTTACATTTAGGAAAGATATTGACAGTTTTCATGCATTGATATTATTACTTAAAAGAAAGAGGCTAATATTGATCATTATTTTGAGAAGAGAATTTTTATTGGAGAAAAAAATGAAGGTAAACTTATGCCTATAAATATGATATTTTTGTATATGTTTTTGTATCAAGTCATGCATATATAAATGTAGCTAATTTTATATAAATATAGGTTATAAAAGTTACTCTACAAGAGTAATGTAAATGTCAACTTCATCCATTTAAGTATAATTAAATTCTTCTATGTCCACTTCATCCATTTAAATACAATTGAATTCCTTCTAATAATAATCACAAAATATTCTCTTCACCAATATTGCATTTATTTACCTTGTATTTGATTTTAAGATTATTATGACATGGATAAACAACCAAGAAGAAACTTCAGTGAGCATCCCAACCTTACATTTAGTTTTCTTGTTTTTGTTTTTTGGTTTCCTTTGGTGTGGATTCATTTTAGTAGCCTTTAAACATGAATATTTTAAGTATATATTTTATTACATTTATAATTCATTATCATTACAAAGAACCAACATGGAATATATTTTTAGTTTAACTAATTATAATTCATTATCATTACAAAGAACAACATGTAATATATTAGTATTTTTAGTGTAGATCCAAATTAACTTAGGCTTTATCAAGCATCAAGAGGATCAAATGTGTAGAGGTGAAAACCTTTTCAAGGGAGCAAAACTTGAGGAAGGTTTGCACCTCAACATATTTGATTGTTAAAATGGGAGAGTAGAGTGATATAAACAGATATTATATTGCTTACAAAATCAATACAATGGACTCTATTATATAGAGTGTACAGGTTGTTATTAGATCTAACTTATTCTAAAGATAACTGGAGAGGTTGAGAGAATATCTCAACCACACACCAAACTAGGATCTCACCAATCCACCTCTCCAATAACCTCTTAATAATAGGATCACACAACTCACGTAGAGATGAACTCTACCTCTCAATACATTAGCAAGTATATTAGATAAGTAGGAATTATATATTCCAACACTCTCCCTTAATGACTACTTATCTAAATATCTATGTGGTCATATCTTTGTGTGCTTCCTCTTGTACCTGCATCTGATTATTGACGTCCATATAAAGAGAAATCCATCTACTGGAATACATGGGTCATCAGCCGTTGTAACCGCCAGTTCTATAGGAATCCTTTTCAGCTGCATGGTTCATTCAACCATTCTTCCTCATAGCTCCCCCTTCATCACATCATCATCAACCTGGGTTTTATTTCGGCTTACCCATAACCGTGCTCTGGGTTTTCTCGGATTACCCTCAACCATGCACCAGGTTTTCTCGGATTACCTGTAACCATTCTCCAGGTTTTCTCGGATTACCCTCAACCATGCATCAGGTTTTCTCGGATTTCCTGTAACCATGCTTTACATAGTGGTTTCTAGATTACCACAAACTTTTCACATTAGGGGGTATACAATGGCTTAGGTACATAGAATTTTCTAGGACCAATACATCAAAATATCCTAGTCTTTCTTTCAATTACATGTCTCAGAAATAACATAACTATGCACACCTTCAAACCAAAAAATATCAATAACAATACTTGTTAAATCATAACTCAATCACACTTCTCACAATCAATGCTCTGTGAGTTTGACGGAATGTACACGTACACCTCACTTCATTTCTCTATAACACCTCCATGTAATCTGTAGAAGAACTTCTTGAACATTCTCTTCGACAACATTGTGGTTCCGGGATACCACCTCGGGCTCACGGGCAGACAAATCACGCTCGATTCCATTACGCAGTCGCCGATCGAACCACTGCACTGCAGCTGTAGAACCTTCTTGGGCACGCGGGCGACCACGATCCCGGCACCTCTAGGCGCTGGCACCATTCTGACGGTAACAGAGCCACACTTCCCGGTGACCTTAACAGGCACAGTATGGGGCTTCCCGATCTTCTTACCCCAGTAACTTCAGAAGAAAACCTAACACACCTTGTACGTTGAATACACCTGGTCATGACAGTCTTGACGAGAGGGCCGAGGTTCTTATCCACCATGGACCTCTTCGTTTCGATGAAACGCCCGTGATCCGATATGAAAGCCATGAACTGATCCTGTAGATCACACTCCCCTCCTTGGTCACAGATTGGACAATCCAGCGGATGATTCATCAACAGAAACTCCATCACCCCTTCCCTTGCCTTTTTCTCCATCGGGGTATCAGTCTTTATCTTCATGCCAGGAAGCGCAGGCATGGCGCAAGATGCCACGGGTTTGGGACTCTTCTCAACCTCAACGAGACACATGTGGCAATTTCCGGCGATAGAGAGACGAGAATGATAGAAGAAGCAAGGGATATCGACCCCCGCTAACTCACAGGCCTGGAGCATTATCATGCCCTTGGGAATCTTGACTATGTGGCCATCCACGGTCACTTCAAAAGCCTCCTCCGGCTTGGGGATCATTGATTTCTCGTCATCCGAATCAGAAGAAGACGAGTCGTGCCCGGGAAGTTTTTCGACAACCTTCTCCATCACACTGTCTAGAAAAGACGCTGCCTCCTCTGGATGAGCAGTGGTATCGCCTCACCAAACCCTATTCACCAGCGTGTTCTCCTCATCATAAACTTTGACGTCTTCCTTCCCTGCAACAGACTAGCCTTTTCCTTACGGTCTGCCTCACTTTGATTCAGCGAGTTTTAAATAGTTCTTAGCCCACACAGATAGGCTCAGCCCTTCCTTCTTTGCGAACCGATTACCAGAATTCTCTTCTCCTCTATTCTCAGATCTCAACTCCCGGTGATTAATGCACATCAATCAACAACTCCTCTACTCTCTGCATGTTGCTGGGCACTCCCGTTAGGGAGTCACGCCCAACCTTGAGGCTCTGATACCATGTTAAAATGGGAGAGTAGAGTGATATAAACAGATATTATATTTCTTACAAAATCAATACAATGGACTCTATTATATAGAGTGTACAGGTTGTTATTAGATCTAACTTATTCTAAAGATAACTGGAGAGGTTGAGAGAATATCTCAACCACACACCAAACTAGGATCTCACCAATCCACCTCTCTAATAACCTCTTAATAATAGGATCACACAACTCACGTAGAGATGAACTCTACCTCTCAATACATTAGCAAGTATATTAGATAAGTAGGAATTATATATTCCAACATTGATCTCTCTAAGTGTTTGATGGTGCTAAGATGGATCTAAGTTGGTGGTTAATAGTTAATGTGTATTATATTTTAATTGGATTCATAGTGGAGTAGTGGATTCATAGTAATTTTATATCCATGGGATTCATGGATTCATAATAAGTTCATAATAGTTTGTGTTAATTGATACATAATAATTTCGTAATAGTTAGTGTTAATGGATTCATAATAATTTCATAACGGTTAGTGTTAATGGATTCATAATAATTTCAGGGTTAGTGTTAATGAATTCATAAAAAATAATCATTTGGTATTTATGGTAAATAATTCACAAAATAAATAATCTAGGGTTTGTCTAGTTAATCTAATTTTGTTAATTTATAGTTAATGTGTATTGTAGTTTAATGGATCCATTTCCTTTAGTGGATTAGTAAATTCATAACAACGATTAGTGGTTTAGTGGATTCAAGGATTGATAATTGTTAGTGTATTAATGGATTGATAACAATTAATCCATTTAGTATATGGTTAATAATTTACGAAATAAAATGTGAATGGGTTGTATAGTTAATCAAATGGATTAATCTATAATACATTCACTTTAACAAATTCATTCATCACACTTTTTGACTGGATGAATTCATATTAATTAATTTAATGATTTTATGGTAATCACTTATTATAATAAAATGAATTCATTATATTTAGTTCAAGATTAATGGATTTATATTCATAACTTTATTTCAAATTTATATCCATTTTAAATGCTAATAATTATTAATTCATTCATAACTTTATTTTTTATCAACAATAACAATTATCACTTTACACTCACAAAAGTGTTGATGTCAAATTGGAGTAACTCTTACATACAAAAAGGGATAAAGGACCAAAGCCAAATGTCTAAAATACAGAGGTATATGGAATGCAATTCTAAGACTCAATATTCCTCATTTTTGCCTATTACATTTATACAAATGTATATTATAATAAACTACTTGAGTAAATATACACTGAGAAAACATATTATAATACAAGAAGAAAATAACTAACATCCATGCCTAGCTTGGAATTCCATTTTATTTAGCTGTATTCGTCCTCTTTAATAGATACAACTTAAACTTCTTCTACATCTTCTTCCAATTTTGGTTCGTGAGAATGAAGGGAACCTTGATTTTTTGTCAATCTCGTAGATAAACCACTCATTGGAGTGTCTTGAACACAATTATAAGAGCTTGTAGAGGAAAATACATTAGGAATGGGGATACCCAAACGGGTAAAATTTTTGCTAACCCACTCTTACACAATGTTAACTTGGAAAGAGATATCCAACTAACTCCTACTATGGATGACCATATATACATCTACCTTCTATAATTCAAATACTTTAACCATGTTTGAAGTTGTATTCATCACACATGAGTCCCATATATCGTTGTATTTCTTCACCTTTTGCTCAAAATAATTCTTCTCATAGTCCTAATGGAATAATAGCACCAAAATTACACACTATCTCTCATCTATATCCTTAACACAATTCTCCACACCTATATTCAATTCATTCAAATCACACAAAATGGAATGTTTTCCCACACATCAAACCAAGCTAAAATATAACCACTCCTCACAACCTTTTCCCTCCCAATATAGTAGATAGGGGAGCCACAACTCAGAGGAGTCTTAAGGAACTAGGATGGAGGGGGTTTTCCCCTTTTCTTCCTCCAAAAAGTTGGTTGGTTGCCTCCACTTGAAAGGCATAAACTAAAACAGAGAACCAGAAAACCCAAAAATAATATATCTTTCCATACAAATACTCTATATTAAACCATAAGAAGGATTATGTAATCACTTAGTACCATTCATTAATACACACATTTGAAATGGGGAATGAATTTGGGTGAGTGCACCATCATTTCCCCATGAATTCATTACCCTCCATGCGATGACAAATGAAAATCATTTGGGATTTATCCTTTAATATTATCATATCATGCGGGTTACATCACACTCCTCCCTCTTGTTATGCATAATTTGAATGGAAGTATAGTTATTTTATTGGATTGAAAATTCAGAAGTGTGTTTTGGTCTCGTAGGACATGGTAACATTTTAACTGGGCAAAGTCCTATTTTTCAAGGACAATTATTTACACAAGATGATATAAAGTGGGGATAGATGGAAGGTGATTGTAGTGTACTAGTCTCAAAATAAGGGTTGAGGCTCCAACTACAATATACTTTATAATCTCGTTACTTTTGATGAGAAAAAAACCTTAATTTGTATATAACTAAAGCTTTGTATTCAATATTTTTTAAAATCCCAAGTCCTCATGTGATTTCTTATACTATATTTCCTTAATTTGTATATTTTTTTTTTGTTTGTTAATTTGTGCAGGACCTGCGATTAACCTGTGGCTTGAGAAACCGCGACTCAGGGGCATCTAAGCCGTCAAAATCACCCGGGGATCACACCCGGCCTGAGCCACACCAACCCTTAACATGGTTGGATTTTTTGTCCCCGCAGGTTTCGAACCGGTGACTTTAACATCACGGAGTGGCTTAACAACACACTCCATCACCGACTGTCCTACACCTCGGGGACTCCTTAATTTGTATATAACTAAAGCTTTGTATTCAATATTTTTTGGAATCCCAAGTCCTCATGTGATTTCTTATACTATATTTCCTTAAAGGTCTAGAACAATCCCCATGCACCTGTCACCCTGGGTTTTTCTTTGAAGAACCATATAAAAATTAAATGTGTTGAATTATTTCTAGTTATCAAATTTCAAGTCCTACATTCTTAACTTCCATTTCCTTATGAATTAGGATTATGAGATTGGTTTTTTCCTTGTTTATTTTTCTCTTATAGAAAGATTTTTATCTAAATTTTTTCTTCAATATTATATTTTTCTATCTAAAAAGTTTCTTCAATATTATATTTCTCTAGTAGGATTAGGTCGATTCCATTGGAATGCATTGTCTCATGTAACAAGGCCTAGGATTTGCTAGATATTTTTCAAGTATGAGGGATAACTTACTTGAATATAGCACTATTATGTGACAACCAAATATTCCATGAAAGTTATTTTAGTATGGAAATCTAGAGGAATTTTATAATTTTCTTTTCCTTTAAGGAGATAGGGTATGAAACTTCCAAAGAGATGAGCATCACATTCCAATCTTTTGGAACATGGATATACATTCCTATGTCTTCAAAATTGAAGTTCCATACCTAGTGTATGAAGGAGAATTATAAGAATAAATATGTAACTACTTCCTAGCACAAGGCACATCTAGAGGGTCCTTGTATTTTTCTTCTAGAAATGATTTCAACCCATATGAAACTATTGTATTCTATTAACCGAATAAAGAAGTGAATATTTAGAAGACAATATCCATTCTATACATGCTACCAAATCATCAATGTCTTGGGAAATCCTATATGGAAATCTTAAAAAAGTACCCTTTTTCTTTTGTATAACTTCAACCTAGTGGGCCCCATCCATTTGAATCCTTTGTTCTCAGGTCAATAGGTGTGGGTCATTTTAAATTTAATAATATTGATTGGAGTTGAGGTAGTAAAAAATTTGGAGAGTGAAAAGGTTTCTAACCAATCCACCGGCCTAGTCCCAGATGATCCCAAGAAGAAATATCATGTAATGTAAAATTTGATTATCTTCCATCCAATCCTTTAACCATGATAACAAGGAATCTTTCCACAATGAGGTCTTCCCACTATTCCATCATTCAAAATGAGATTTTTTTTTATCATTCCCACGAACACAAGAGAGTTTTTCAATAAGAATTGAATTTGGGGATCTACATAGTATTCATATATACATTGCCTATTTGAAGTTGGACTCGGGTCATACAAACTTATAAACCTT
Organism: Picea engelmannii; assembly: GCA_009831015.1. Classification (NCBI taxonomy): domain Eukaryota; kingdom Viridiplantae; phylum Streptophyta; class Pinopsida; order Pinales; family Pinaceae; genus Picea; species Picea engelmannii. The sequence goes on from ML776924.1 coordinate 979,925, forward strand.
CTCTTGTGAAACTATTTCGTTCACGAGATCTCCTTCCACCACTCAATTTTCACAAATATAAATTGTCCTATAATTTTATCTCTAAGAGGATCATAATCATTGGATCACTTATGACATGTCCCCCACTTTCATATGGAGCTTTAATTGTATTCCACTTGACTAATTGACATTTTTTTAGGTTGGAATTTCCTCCTTGTCATAGAAAGCATCAAATTCGTTTTTCCAATATTTGTGTGATCATGTAAATGAACATAGAGCCAAAGTAAGAAATATTATAAGGGAAGAAACCATTGATCTAATCAATATTACTCTTCCTTGAGTAAACCACCACAATCCCCAATTGTAACATTTTTGTTTTATCTATAAAAGGTCAGTGTCTAATCTATTGCTTTGGGGGAAGGTGAGAGAAATATGGATACCCAAGCACTTGAAGGTCCTCCAATGGGGATATAATGTGAATTCAAAATAGTTTGCAATCTTGATAAGCATTTAATGAGCCTACCAAAATAATAATAAACATAAAATATGAAATGTACACAAATTCTAATCCCCACACTATTAATCTATATGTGTATTTGATGAATGGCTAAAAATATGAACAATGCAATATGGTACAATGAATGGTAATAATAAATATATCATAGGTTATAGAAGGACAAGGACAAAAGAATGGGGGCTATGACTCCACAAGAGGGAAAAGAAAAGGGAATTAGGGGGAGCTCAAGGGGGGGAAATGAGATAATTTTATTGATAATCCTAAGTCCTTAACCCTTCTTAGCTATGATTCTTTAATCCTTGTGATTATTTATAATAGAGGGGAAACATGTAGTTCCCATGAAGACATGTGGTTTATCTTTCACATGAAAATATATTCCAATATTTTTGGCACTCAAGGGAGAATTCACACTCATATTAATAACTACATTATTAATAAACTATTTAATATGGTGTTCAATCTACAATAAAAATGAGTATTGTGTCAATTGAATCAATTTAGATGAGAGATATTTATCCCAAACTGTAGAAACCTTTTCCTTAATATGAAAACTAGAAAATGTTTGGCTATATTTTTGTAAAAATATTCAAATTTCTAAGGATTTTATATAGTTTCTATAAAATTTGGGCTATTTCTCGGGTAAAAAAAATATTCTATAAAATTTGGGCCAAAACAAGGAAATTGGAGAATCTTTTTTTGTGAAAAAGAATGGAAAAATATCCCATTGGTGATATATAGCCCCTAAAATTTTCTATGATTTCAAAGGCATATTTGTCTTATATTTTGTCCAAATCTCGAGATGGAGTTTACCATATTCGCATAAGCATATGTTGTTTATTTGAAAATGTCATGTTTCATTTTGTTATTTACAAGTGTCAAGACTCATTCTTAATCTTTGAATTCCATCAAATTACCACACAAATTAAGTTGTTTTCTACATGATTATACAACTTTCAATAAATTTAGTACACTTGTTTGAGATTAAAATAAAATTAGAAGTGACTTCATGATTCTAAGAGTTGCCATTCCAGTAAATAATTAGTGCTTCATTTTCATTCTAGAAATCTGAATTCATAATTATAGTTAGTCATTGTGGAACCATTTCTTGGAGGGTGGAAAAATTATAATTATTTGTTATGGAACTATGATTCCTAATTCAATATAAAAATTCTTATACCTAGACCCTAGGAAGATGCTTACAGACCCTAACCACAACACATAGGCAAGCCCAAACCCGAAATCACAATCTACTTGAATAAATAAACTAGTGGCCAAATAGATTTCCATGACATATCTAGTGTGTTGAAAAACACAATTATGGTCATCATCTTTGTAGGAGTAAATTTCTACCAACAAAAAATGCCTCCGTTGCCACTATATAATCCATCACATTGATATTCCATTATGTTTTTTCTACTCCATGAATAACCCCTCCACTATTTCTATGAAAATGGTATGACTCTAAATGAGTAACTAAAGAACACCATCACTACAAATAAGAATACAAATTGAAAAGATTCAGTTATCTTTGTCCATTGTTGTTTTTGGTTGTCACGGAGCACATAATCCATGGCATTCAGTTCATTTCTCTACAATCCCCACAATTCCCCACAACAACAACTCCAAATGAAGGACCATATTCCACTAAAATGGATGGTAACCCAAACCCTAAAATGGAAAACACATATAGGCTTCCCCACCTTCTCCAACTAAGTCAAATGAAACTACACCAAATACTGAAGAAACACGTGAGCTATGCATTATAGTCCATGAATGAAGGAGAATGAGAAGGGGGGATTGTCTTTTCAAAGGAACTATTGGGGGGATGGTTGGGCTAGTATACAGGATGGAGACCACCAACAAAAATGAAGGATGAACTGGCTATGTGTATCATCCACACTTGTTTTGGGTATTTATGACAAAGAAGGATTGGTGCCCATCAAGAATCACCAAGGAATATAGTGGCTAAGGGAAATGGAATAGACATATGTCAAAAACCATGCAATCCAATGCAAATTGAAAAGCTCTCCTACCCTCGTCCATGTAGGCAAACAAGGTGGCTACTTCCAACAAGATTCAAAGTCATCAACATGGCCAATTGGGACCTATTTTAATGGGTAGACTAGTGTTTATTTTAAATGGTGTCTTTGAGCATGGGATTGGACATTTCTATTCATGAAGCCAATTAAACAAAATTTCCTTTTAGAAAAAAAACAAAAAAACATGAAGAATATTAACCAATGTTTTCTACTCCCATTAAAAATTTCCGCTAATCAGGTAAATGTATGTTATGCAAATTATCTCCTTTTATATTTTCTCTATGTGAATTACTGTTGGGATTCCTCTAATCCCAAATCACACACCACCAATTAGAAGTTCAAAATAAGTTCTAGAAAACTAAGTGTGAATTTTGATATTGTAATAGTTATTAGAAAACAAGTATCAAATGTAAAGTGGTAGAAAATAGTTCATGAGTGTCACAATTTATTCCATTAATGGAGGACTAGACTTAGGTATTTTATTCTAGTTTCAATCACTCACTTTTTCCATTTCCTTCTACTCTTTGATTATTTCATAGAGTAAACCATTTATGGTCACATGGCTCAAAACATCAAACCCTCCAAATGCATGTTTCCCATCACAACAATCACAAGAGAAATTGTAACACCTACCATTATCACCTACCTCACCATTGCCATTGTCGCACTCCTGACTTTGTAGCAACTAGTTCTAAGCAAAATATAAACAATATATCAAACACTTTCCAAATTACTATGAATCCCACCATTTCCACCACCATCATGACCAAATATCTCTTATAAAAAACTTAACAATCAAAGCAAAGACTATGCAACACAAACTGCATACTATAAAAGAAATCAATATAATAAAAAAATCAATAATTCTAAGAAGAAGAATTCCAACACTTATAACTTCTAGTCACCTTTCTTATTTTAATTCATATTGTTCCAACATAAAACATAGATATGGATCATTCATTATTTTAATTCCTGTTGTTCCAACATAAAACATGGATATGGATCATTCATTAAAAGAACTGAAAAGAATTGAATGGTAGGAAAGGGACATTTCTAAGTTTTGTTATTTCCATAACCTATATAATAGACTTGGTCTTCACTATTTTCTTTCCCAGTCACTTAGTAGGAATCTATTTTCTTTCCCAGTCACTTAGTAGGAATACTAAACTAGATGGTATATTTATTTAAGTATAAATTCATTTAACATATTTAATATGTTATGTTTTATTTTCAATGAAGAGTATAAATTTATTTAACATATAATAGACTTGGTCTTCACTATTTTCATTCCCAGTCACTTAGTAGGAATCTATTTTCTTTCCCACTCACTTAGTAGGAATACTAAACTAGATGGTATATTTATTTAAGTATAAATTCATTTAACATATTTAATATGTTATGTTTTATTTTCAATGAAGAGTATAAATTTATTTAACATATTTAATGTTTTTTATTCCACATAAAATGTAAAATGTTTTATTTTTTATATAGGAAAACATAAGAATATAGTGATATTTCACATAAAATGTATTGAGGATGTTTTATTTTCGTTTAATAATGTAAATTTATTTAATATATTTAATATTTTACATAAAATGTGAGATGTTTTATTTTCTATAGAAGATAATCTTAAATTCATTTAACATATTTAATATTTTACATAAAATGTGAGATATTTTATTTTCTATAGAAAGGAACAAAGGAAAGGTAATAAAAATACTCATCATTGTATTTATAATTTTTTTAAATAGAATAATATAGATTTATTTTTATATTTAAAAAATAATTTAAATAACCTTAATTATACAAAATCGTAAGAGATCTTCGGCTGTACGGTGGACTTTCAAGAATCCATGACACTTTCAAGAATCCAACTAGGAGCAAATTTATGAATTAAGAGAGGTTCTTGAGGAACTAAGAACTATAAAAGACATTGAGTGTGGGGTAGGGAAGAACTTGAAGAATCCCATTGGTTAAAATAAAAGTATTATGGGGTGTAGATGAGAGCTTGAGAAACCAATTGCAACTTATATGGAACAATGGAAGAACATTGAAGATTATAATAGGAAAAATAGAATAATCATTAAATATTAAATATGACATACAATGGCCAAAAGCACTCAAACATACTAGTTGATCTAGAGAAGACAACCAGAAATAATGAAGACAAAACCTGGAATATTACTTGGTTTGTATTGATGAAGCACAATCATTTACTACATTTATATAGTTCCAAGGACAAAAAAAAAAAACTTTATGTAAGGATGCACATAGCTCCAAACACGCGCTGCTCCCTCCTTGACTGGGTGCGCTCTAACGCCCTGATTTATGCCATTAATGGAGGATTGGACTCATGCATTTTCGTAATATGTTTTCTGTCACTAGCTTCTTCCACCACCTGCTGTTGTTCGAGTGTTTCATAGAGCGGATGATTTCTGGTCTCGGGAAGAAGCAGAGTAAGGAATCCACTCAGAAAAGCGAACCCTCCAAAGGCCATGAAGGAAACCCACAAATGTATTCTTCCCATAACAACAATCGCAGGAGCAATGACAGCACCTGCCATGAATGCCTGCCTCATCGTTGCCACTGCAGCGCTCCTTACATTCGTAGGAAACAACTCCAAGCAGAATATATACATCATATCAAACGCTATGCACACTGCCAAGAACCCCATAGTTTCGACCACCAATTGCATCCAGCCACCCGTTGCAGAGAATTCCGGAGACAGAGTGCAGGCAATGCAACAGAAACCGCACGTTATAGAAGAAATAGATACAAGAATCCGTCGATCGGTTGTCGGAAGCAGAACAGTTCCCAGGCCTATAGCGGGGATCTCAATGAGAGCATTGAACGCTGTGCTGATATATGGATTCACTTCCATATTCCTCACGTTAAGCGGCAGGCCGTAGTAGACCAATCCGAGCCCGGCTGCAGTGGCTGTTACGACCATTAATCTTCTTCGCGCCCACGGTACTCTTAACAGACTGATCATCACAGGGGCTGAATTTCTGGCTCCCTCCGTAGAAGCAGGACTTATCCGAACGTTCACAGGAAGACACTTAGCGTTCCGGGAAGCCACCTTTTTAAGAATGTCCAGAGCTTCGTCTTCCCTTCTTCTGATGACCAGCCATCTGGGAGACTCCGAGACGAAAGGAAGAACGAGGCAGCAGTAGGCCATGGACAATGCAGATATTGAGACGTAGGACATTCTCCAGGATGATCTAGTAAGGTATGCAATGCCAGGAAGCGAGACGAAGCCTACTGCGAAGAAGATAAATCCATACAGCCCAATCCGTCCTCTCCACTTGGTCCCCGCTGCTTCGGTTGAGAGAACTAAGCTGCAGATGCCAATGCCTGCTCGGCCAAAGCCGCTTATTAACCTTAGGAAGGAGTATATCCAGATGTTTGGGGATAGAGCTGTTAGAAATCCAGAGACTGAGATTATGAAACAAGAAAGCATTAACGTTCTTTTTCGGCCCAGAGATGTATCGGCGAGAGGTCCTAAAAATCCTGAACCTGCCATTCATTGGATCCAATGCAAAATTAGTTGAAAAAATGCTCTCTCTTAATTCATTAAGGCAATGGCCTAAATTTAATTGATTTAACTTTCAACTTTATTAATTCAAAACTCCTCTTCTATACGAAAATATAGAAATCTGTTCTAAGGAAGATATTTAGAAACTTCTCAGTAATCTTCACCTCATTGTTTATATAATAATAATAATAATTTGTTTTTAAGGTCACGATCAAGTTAAATATTAAATTATTGGTATATATTCTATCTCTTTTCTTTTATCTTTCTCTGAAATCCTGTATAAAATTGGTAATTAATTTTATAAGAATGATTAATAATTACGTCGAAAGGCGTATACCTATTGGTAATGGGCACAATTAATCATCTTTTAATCTAAAATTCTAATCTGATGGCTAACAATTAAAGATGCTGGAATATTCTTAGTCATCCTCCCAAATCAATGAATACGATTTACTCCCCATAATCTCCTTGTATTTTTGAATGCATTAAAAAAATACAATAGCACTATATGTATATTTTAATAGACTTTACCCAGACGAAGGGGTCCTTGTCCCACAAACAAAGGTCTCATACACCTATTTGGTATCTAGCTTGGCTTTAACCTTAAAAATATATTATTACTAGCACAGTCACATAATTGTGACTGATGAACACCGAAAGGCATATGAAACACACAGAAAACATATGAAACATTTCTTGACGTGTTAAATCTCACTTATAACAGTTTGTCTGGCGCAATTCCAAACGAATTGGGCAGGCTGCGTCGCTTAAAACTTCTGTTCCTGAATAAGAATAACTTGATATTGTCCATTCCAAAGGCGGTCGCATCAGTCACAATTATGTGACTGTGCTAGTAATAATATATTTTTAAGGTTAAAGCCAAGCTAGATACCAAATAGGTGTATGAGACCTTTATTTGTGGGACAAGGACCCCTTCGCCTGGGTAAAGTCTATTAAAATATACATACCCTATCCTTCTGGATTTAAACTTATAACTTCATATATTCAATCTTCGTCGCAACCTTAACCCACAGTTATGATGAATACACAGAATTTTTATTAAACAATGGAGGAAAATATCTATGTTCAAATAAATGATGTAATATAGTGCAAATGAGAGCCGATCCGGTTTGGGAAAATGCTATACCTATGATACATCCGAAGAAGAAGAGCGAGGCAGGAATGCCAGCCTTGAACTTGTCATGGCATATGAGACCCCATTCTGAAACCACAGACGATCCTCTGCCGTCAACCCACTCCCACAGCCCCCCATCCATTTCACACAAAGAGGACTCTGCTGTGCACCACAGCTGCCTGCTCATCAATGGAAAGACCTTCGGCGTCATGTTGTTTGTGAAATCTGGCGTTTGAGAGGTTGCGCATCGCCATGAAGGCTGAGCGTCTGTGAATATTGGAATGAGGGTGTGCATGGCCTCAAAAGCCCATGCCAGAGACACCATCAGGACATGGACCAGCTGAGCCAGACCGAAACCCCCAATATGTTGGTCCAGAATTTGATCAACGGAAAGATCGATCTTCTGATCGTCATGTGTTTCTTCATTCTCCGTTTCTTGCTGCTGATCATGCCGGCCATCCTGCGTTAAGCTTCGGCGCCCGTCCAAGGATGAGGAAGAGCAAGAGACTGAGAGCAGAGGTTGCTTCAGGAGATCTGAAGGCTCCATGCTGCCAGGGTTGAAAACCGAGGAAAGTTGCACAAAAGTGACAGAGACGCTGGATGACTCGAAAATATATGATTGTCATGATTACTTGGTAAATAATCGCAATTTGCTGGTAAGAGTCGTGATTCCGGATGGATACAGCTTTCCTCGACGAGCCTTCCTCTAGATTGACCTAGATCCATTCAAAGTAGGGCTCTACGGATGCCAAAGATTAATCTTATATCGCTTCGACTGCACATAACACGGTAGTATAATCTGTTAAAAGATTGAAGATTTATCTCGTTTTGAAATGGTCAAAATTAGGTATAATTTTTTTTTATTTTTTTTCATATTCCATAATGCTATGACTTTTACCAAATTTTAGCAAATTAATTATAAAAAGATTCCACAATAATAGTTGGAATTATCAATTTGTGGTTTGTTAATGTAATGGATATTATACGGAAGAGATTGTTCTATTTAAGTGGTTAAGTCGTTTGATTTTAAAATTTAAGAGGTTGTTAGTTTTATTTGGACATGAGAGATTTTTTCTAACTAATTAACTTTTAAGGTTTTGGTTAAGTCGTTTGATTTTAAAATTTAAGAGGTTGTTAGTTTTATTTGGACATGAGAGATTTTCTCTAACTAATTAACTTTTAAGGTTTTAGTTAACTCCTAGTTTGATGTGTGATGGAGATATTCTCTCAACAAGTTATTATTAGTATGACTAAATATACCCATCTTAAAATAAATCTTGATATATAACAATTTTTTATATGTAAAGAAAACATATCTGCTCTCCAATTTCTTATCAATAACATTCCAATTTCTTATCAATAACATTAAAAACACAACTTTGTGAAAAAAAGTATTCTAATAACATTAAAAACACAACTTTGTGAAAAAAAGTATTCTATTCAAATTATATTTGAAGAGATACTCATAATGCTTTCAATTATCAAAATAATTTTACATATAAAATGTTCATGAGTATGCATGAAAATAATCTCAAATTAAAAGACTTCAATGTAAAATGAAAATACATAATACAATTTACTGTGTTTTTAAAATAGCACATATGCAAAAATAAACATTTTAAGAAAACATCAAAACGAATTTATTTGAAGGATAAGAATGGATAAAAGTGCCCGTTGAATTTACTACTACAAATTACTATGGTTGTACAACGAGTTTCATTTATAATGCCATGAATATTCTCAAAACAGCAAGGCTTTTTTTTTTATCTTTTAATATTATTCGCGCCAAGACATTTTTAATATTCACTACATTGTATAAGTCAAAAGTAATATAGCAATTTTCGAAAATTGAAGTCAAACCACATCATATAAATATTAAGTAATCAGCTCTAAATGCGCATTGGTTTGAAAATTGGTGAATTTCATTAATGAAGGCATGTTGTTTCGTGGTTAGTTTCAAATAATTCCACTAGCATATAGGTAGTATTTTTAAGTTAAGATGTATTAAATTTACATTGTATTTTAAGAAGACATATAAAAGGATTTTGTTTATATTTTAGGCTATAATTTGTTTCAAAAGTGTTTTTTTTTATGATGAGTAGAGTATTTATTTGAAATATTGGATGTTTTAAAAACTACATACAATTTATATCCAAAAATTTAATACAACATGATAACATTTAAATAAATTTATATAAAATATTAATTTATTTTTATTTATTTTTTAATCTTTGAAGAAGATGATAGAAAGTAAAAAAGTTGTTGTAAAATTTAATATATGTAACTCTAAATAAATTCTATTGATTAATTTTTTAGTTTAGTATAATTTATTTATAATGATGGTATTTTATTTATTAATTTTTTTAGTTTAATAATTTAATTATAGTGATGGCATTTTCAATAAGTGAAAAACTTTCAAATTTATTAAATTACTAAAAATTGTGTATTCTTTATATTTTAACAATAAAAATTAGTAATAATATAAATAATCTAGAAATAATATAATATAAATGCAAAATATAACAATTTAATTATAAAATTAATTAATTAATATTAATTATGCAAATAAATAAATAAATATATATATATATATATATATATATATATATATA
>ML776924.1:989821-1013349 GCA_009831015.1 Picea engelmannii
AACAATTATGAATAAGGATGTCATTATGCCATTATAACAATTTACATGTTGAATTGCATCATGCGAATTAGTTTATTATTTATTTGTTATTAATAATGTTTACTTTTAATTTTTTATTTATTTTTTATTGTTGTTGTATTTTAATTTGTTTATTATCTTTTTAATTCTATTTATAAATAATAAACTCAACACCTTCATGAAGGATTGATAAAGAGATTAGAAAAATAATAGTTAAAGATCAATTAATATCGAAACAAATTTGATGTTTATGTATTTCAATATTTGAAATTAAATGTCTATATATTTACAATGACATTATATTAATCATTTTTATTTAATCATAGGGGAGGAGTTCTCCTAGTAGTAATTGGCGATTGATGGTTCATCCATTTGAGCTCCATAAGTTATTGTAAGTGTGTTTTCCTAAGGCCTACATGACCACACTACTCACAATCAACTGGCGTAGTTTTTTTCAAAATCAATCCCTAGTTCATAAATTGCATTGTGCCTGACTAAGAAAAACCCTAGTTTTGGAGATCCTTAAACAAACCATCTTTTGGGCAATGAAAGTACAAGGGAGGGGAGACCATGGTGGTAATATAGTGCCTCGAGTCCGACTAAAGTGATGATTCATCCATTTGAATACCGGTTAGAGTTTTATGGAAAGTTGCAACTCACCTTCTTAAGCCATTTAGGGACATATTGACAATTTGGTATGAGGGAATAAAATCCAAAAAGAGCAGCATAATTGAGTTATGTAAGCTCTTGCAAGTATATTTTACCAAGGAACACATGTGCACGCTACCCACAATAACCCGAGACAACTCTTTTCAAAATCGACCCTTAGTTCAGAAATTGCATTGTGCCTTATTGAGAAAAACCATAGTTTTGAAGATCCTCAAACAAAACATTTTCTAGGGAAAGAAATCATAAGGGAGGGGTGCCCCTGGTGGTAATTTGATTCCATTATTCCAATGCAACTGATGGTTTGATCTCCATCCAATGCCTAGTTAGAGTTTTACAACAAGTTGTAGCTCACCTCCTAAAGCCATTCAAGGGCACATTGGCAATATGGTTTGGGGGCATAAAATCCAATCCGAGCAACATAATTGAATTTCACAAGCTCTCATGAGTGTGTTTGGACAAGGCTCATGTGACCTCTCTACCCATAATCGCCCGACACGGTGTTCCTCAACATTGATTCCTAGTTCAAAAATTGCATTGTGTCTTACTGAGCAAAACCTTAGTTCTAGAGATCCTCAAACAAACAATTTTCTAGGAAATGAAATCACAGGGGAGGGGTGCCCCTAGTTGTAATATAATGCCTCGAGTCCAACAAATTTATGGTTCATCCATCAGAGACTTGATTATATTTTTATGGCGAGTTGCAACTCACCTCCTCAAGCCATTTAGGGACATATTGACAATTTGGTCCGGTGGCATAAAATCCAAACGAAGAAGCATAATTGAGTTTTGTAAGCTCATGCAAGTGTGTTTTTCCAAGGACCACATGACCATGCTACCCACAATCGTCCAACATAATGTTTTTAAAACTCGACCTCTAGTTCATAAATTGCATTGTGCCTTACTAAGGAAAACCCTAGTTCAGTAGATCCTTGAACAAATTATTTTTTGGGAAACAAAACTATAGGGATGGGTGCCCCTACAAGTTATCCAATTCCCTAAGTCCATCACAAATTATAGTTCGTAGATCCAAGGCCCGGTTAGATTTTTATGGCGAGGTACAACTTGCCTCCTTAAGCCATTCAGGACATATTGACAATTTGGTCCAAGGGCATAAAATCCAAACCAAGCAGCATAATTGAGTTTCGTAATCTTTTGCAAGTGTGTTTAGCTAAGTTCCACGTGACCAAACTACCATTAATCTCCCAACACAATTTTTTTTAAATCAACCCCTAGTTCAAAAATTGCATTGTGCCTTACTTAGAAAAACACTATTTCCAAAGATCCTCGAAAAGAAAAAAAATTCAGGAAACAAAATCATAGGGAATGGGTTCCCCTAGTAGCAATATGGTGTCCTAAGTCCAACGCAATTGATCATGCATCCATCTGAGGCCTGGTTAGAGTTTTATGGCAAGTTGTAACTTGCCTACTAAACCCATTCAGGGACACATTGACAACTTGGTCCAGGGGCATAAAATCCAATATGAGCAACATAATTGAGTTTTGTAAGATCCCACAAGTGTTTTATTCCAAGGCCCATGTGACCACACTACCCACAATTTCCCAACATTTTTCTTCAAAATTGACTCCTAGTTCAAAAATTGTATTATGCTTTACTGAGAAAAACCCTAGTTCCAGAGACCCTCGAACAAACCATTTTTGGGGAAAACAAATCATAGAGGAGGAGTGCCCATAGTGGTAATCCAGTTCCCTGAATCCAACGCAATTGAAATTTCATCCATCCAAGGTTCGATTAGATATTTATGACAAGTTGCAACTCGCCTCCTCAAGCCATTCAGGGACACATTGACAATTTGGTCCAAGGGCATAAAATCCCAACCAAGCAACATAATTGAGTTATGTAAGATCATGCAAGTGTGTTTTTCCATGACCCACATGACTACGCTACCCACAATCACCCAACGTGGTGTTTTTCAAAATCGAGCCCTAGTTCATAAATTGCATTGTCCCTTACTAAGAAAAACCCTAGTTTCGTAGATCCTCGAACAAACCATTTTCCATGCAACAAAATCATAGAGAATGGGTGTCATTGTTGGAGAGGAATTTTGGATAAGTTTTGGGATCTGCACCAAAAGGAATTCGAAGAGTAAAAGGTAGTTAGAATATGGACCAAGAGTGCATGATGGAAGTTGAATTCAAGAAGTCAAAGAACACGATGGAGCAACACGCAAAGGGCGGAAAATGGTTATAAATCGTTGGGTTTTGGGGACACTTTGTCCACTTTTATAATGGGATTATCCCTATTGTTATGTATAAATATGTAAGAGAAAGCAGAGGTTTAGGATAAGAGGTATGATGTATGTGTGTATGTATGTCCAAGAGAGTTGAGTGAAGGAAGAAATATGTGGTATGATTGAGGAGTGAACTCACACTGCAACAGAACAACTAGGCATGTTTGGTAAATGATACCATTGAATATTTTGTAGAACATTGCACAGTTGTAAGAGAACTATCAATGAATAATATAAGAATCCATTTGTTGTGGACGTAACCCAAGTTGGGTGGACCACGTAAATCTGTGTGTTGTGGTCTTTGCACTTTATGATGTTTAATGTTATGGTGTGAGTGTATTGTTTACTTATGATGTTATAATGTTGCGCACTAAAGTATCTAATAACCAAACGAATGTTTAATGAGAGAATGTTGTGCATATATTATGTTCAACAATAAAGTAACTAGTAAGCTATGCGAATTGCACACATGAGTAAATGAGAAGTTGAATGCCTTGCCTCCCCTCATCACTGCAGAACTTTAGTTCCTACAATCCCTCTAGATGCATTGGGTGAGAATTCACTTTCTCTACAGGTGATGTTGAAAGGGCCAATATCTAAGGGTTTTGTTGGTATTTGAATAATTAACCCTGAATTTTCCCCTTGCACGCCAATAAATGGTTATGTTTCCGGGACTGGGAACTGCAATTGAGGGGAATGTTTTGGAGGCCGAATATGGAAGAAATTGAAGAATGGATAGAGAAAAAGACACAATAATTTTCCAAAGAACAAAATAGAAACCCTAGGCTCAACGAAAAACATTGGTTACAAAGGTATGTTTTCGTAGATATGCATGAAATTTTCTTTGGTGAATTTATGATTATTTTCACTGAATGGTTAGGAAGGCTAGTGGAGAATGTTGGGAGATATAGAGATGAAGCACCGAGAAACTGGAGTCCTGAAATGATCGAACAACTTAATACAATAATTAATAAGGTTTATCGCGCAATATATTTCTGGTTGGATAGTATATTGGGAGGTTATATAATGGAGTTTGTAGTAGATTGTACCCAATATTATAGTTTTGTGGAGAGGGACTTCTTCAAGGATCCACGTGGAATATATTTGAGTGAATTATCTATTTGGATAAAAATGTTACTTTGTGATAAGAATGTCATGAAGATGGATTCCAATAACTAAGCACCTTCACGCACATAGGGGAATTGGAGGATGACCAAAGGACGGTCTGAGAGTGGGAACGATGATTAAGGAGTGGATAGACTGAGGATGTCAAGAGAGGATAATGACTCAGACTAGGATATTGGAGTATTGTGTTGTGGGAAGAGATTTCGATACAAAAAGAGGGAGATTGTAACAACCCTAGTTGAATAAATGTTTAAGGTTTATTAAGTAAAAATTTATTTAGGGGATTAATTGTCTTAACATGGTATTAATTAAACAAAGATTGATCTAATGGTATTAATTAAGTAGATATTAAATAATGAAAGGTTATAATTTTGATTAATTAAGTAATTAATTAACTACCTATTACATTTAATAACATGAGTATTCAATTTAATAGATTAATAAGTTATATTGTTTAAATTAAAAGGTTATGTACACGAAAAGGGATAACATATTAACTACAAGAGGATAAAATAATAAAGGAAAGGATAATGGGAATTAACGAGGGGTAGGTAAGGGAGTAAATGCATGAGGCGGTGAAGGAAGGATATGGAGGCAGAGGAAGTGGAGGAAGGGATTATCATTTGGATGAGAGATTTTTTTTTAGGGGCTCTGGAATTTGCAGAGAGGGGAGTTGAGTTTTGGACTCGGATTGGATCAGTACAGGCACCGGTTTGCTGGAGGTTTTGGGCACGGGGGCCAGGATATCCATATGATATCCTGTAGCTAGGAAGTTACCTAGTTGGCAGGGTGGAACTAGGTTTTGGGCAGTGTTTACACAGTGCAACAGTGGTCAACAAGGCAAGCGAACAAACAAAGGGTAGCATCAGACCCAGGTAATTGAAATTGTGTGTTGTTTAATTTTGCTATAAAATTTTATTAATTGTGGATAAATCTATATGCGAATGTGTTGCGAATGTGCTGCGAATGTGCTCAATTAAAGAATTTTTTTTGAATTTTACTAATATGCTCAATATAGAGGAAATATTGAACTTTATTGTTATGTTATTAGAATCAATGGATGTTAAATAATATGGCTACTACAGAGATTGTGGCTAGAAAAGGAGAGTAACACAAAGAATTTGAAGAAAGTGACCCATGTGAAGAACTTTATATCATGCCATATGGAGAAAGGAAAAAGAAAGAAAGAGATCCTCAGTAATATCCAGAAGGAGAAGGAATTCCATATCATATTGGAATCTGCATCGACCTCACAACCCCATGTAGTCTTTAAGCATTGAAGCAAGAATCAAGACTTTTTCAAGAGAAATTGTAATACGTGGAGGAATTCAGAGCAATAGTCAGAACAGTGGGAACAACACAAAAAACCAGAACCAATCAACATCACCAAGGGTAATTACAACACCTGATACAATGGCAAGGATAGACCATACATCAAGAATGCTTAAGTTTCAAGGAATAGGGTCAGAGGACCCTAAGAAACACTTGTTAATATGTGACACAATATGGACTATGAAGAATGTCTAAGATGAGGCAATGAAAATAATGTGGTTGGCCATAACATTTAGGGGCCGCACATTGTTGTGGTATATTAAGTTTCAGACAACTACTCTAGAAGGACAATCAAGAAATTTGGTAGAAATTGGATAAGCGTTGTTAAATGAATTTAGGAAGTTGAAATCCAAATCCCAATATATTACAGAACTGAAGGAAATTAAGCAAGTGCAAAACAAAATAGTGTGGGATTATGACCAGATATTTAAAGATGTGATGGGGTGACTAACCTTTCATATTCCTAATGAGAATCATCAAGAATGGTTTATAGCAATCCAATTACTATGCATTCGTTTACCATAACACAATAGAAGGTGGTGTTGCAGCTAGAAGCTTTAGAAACCACAATGAAATTAAAATAATCTCATGTAGAGGATGGTGCATGCATGGCACATGTATAGTCGCATTTGGTTGCACTGAGAATTCCATTATCATAGATAATGAAGGAGAAGGAAAAGAGTGAACATGTGTGGTGTATAACATGTAAGACAGAAGGCCATAGGAAGGAAGAGTACCCAACCTTCGCATACTATATGGCCACCGGAGCACCAAACCCGTTGGAAGAAGGAGTGGGGTACTGGGAGATATGTAAGACATGGGGGCATCATCCGACTTCTTGTCCCTTACTGCAGAAATATCATAGCACCCCAAGAAATTTATTCTGTAATTTTTACAAATAAATAGGACACGGTGAGAAATATTTTTGTGTATTCAACTTGATGAGAGAGCGCACTTCGGATGCATAAAAAATCTAGGAGGAAAATGTCACAGCATAAAGAGGAATTCCACCGTATAACACTCCAAGAGGATTTAATCGGGGTGGGCGTGGAGTCTTTGGGAGAGGTCGAGGGCATGGAGGATTTCGTCGAGGAGGCAGAGGACCAATAATTTGTTATAATTGTAATCAACCGAGACATTTATAAACATATTTCCTAAATCCTTGCATGACATGCACGTATTACAGAGCCTTGGATCATGTAATAGTATATTGTCCCCAAACGATAGCGAAGTGGCATGAAAGAGGGAATCAAAACCAACATCAAACTCGACATCAGAATCAGAACTAAAACCTGTAGATGATAGTCGTTGAATATCGTGATGATCATCCAAGAGTAGTAGTTGTTACACGCAGTGGAACGAGAATAGGACTAGATGTGACAGAGAAGGGAAAGGGAGTGGAACAATGGATAAGGAAAGAAGTTGAAAACATGCAAAAATTCAATTCACAAAGAGAAAGGAAAAATTATCAGGAAGTAAGGAAGGAGATACTAGGACTAGACTGGATAGCTTCAACATCAAAAACACCACCAATGTATGATATGCCACTAGTTTACAATCGCACTATTCTAGACAAGACAATTGAGAAGGTAAACACTTTGACAGACTTACTAAAAAGTTGCTTAGAATTGATGCAATATGAGACAAAACTGAATACACTGTGTGGAATGATTGATTAGTGTACATAATATTGAAAAGTACCCACGATGCAAAAAACAATGAACCAAGTATTGCACAAGAAAAGGAAAAACAAAGAGTTCATATTAAGTGCACAAATAGGGGAATATGACATGGATAATGCCATCTTAGATTTAGGATCAAACGTCATTGTTCTTCCAAGACATACGTGGGAGATGATGGGGAAACTGAAGCTAGTTTGTTCGACTGTCTAGTGAGGTTCACTAACCAACATAAGATAATACCGATTGGGAGACTGGCAAGAGTACATGTGAACATAGATGGAGTGCATAGTGTAGCTAACTTTGAAGTCATCTGGATTGTGGATAATTGTCAACCATACCCAGCTTTGTTTGGAATGGAT
This sequence comes from Picea engelmannii, assembly GCA_009831015.1. Lineage (NCBI taxonomy): Eukaryota > Viridiplantae > Streptophyta > Pinopsida > Pinales > Pinaceae > Picea > Picea engelmannii. The sequence continues at coordinate 997,256 of ML776924.1, forward strand.
TGTAACTTCGATAATCAGGTGATCATCAACCTGAAGAAGAGAGAAATTATTTTTGAAGGAGGATGCTTAAAGGTCACTACACCATTAGATCTTATGGAGGCAAGAAGATACGTGGAACCTATGAGAAAGGAAATTGATAACTTATATAATATGATATTGTGCATGGATGATTATGTCAACCCCACTATGGATGGCATGCTTAGTTGGAGGAGTATAATCTCTTGCGCATCAGACTTGGAGGAAGGACTTGAAAAATGATAACATCGGTTGCATGAAGTGTTGACCACGAGGTGTGTGTGTTACTCGCTCATTACCCTGGATCGGAACAAAGGTACGATATGTGCCAAAGTTTGAAACAATAACTGAGGCAAGTTCTTTTATCAATGAATTTGAGATGCAAATACCTGAACAGCAAAGGTTATTAGCATTAAATGTTGCACTAAGAGTGACCCAAACAAGAGGGTGGGAAACCCACAAGGAATGGATAGAGGATTGGCAACATTGCAAAAGGCTGATGCAGATCAAATTTGGAACAGAGAATATTATACCCAAGTATGTAGGCATGAGAGATCCAAAGGACCATTTGGTGTGATGCATTACAAATTGGAGGAAAGTATCGAAGCAGTAATGGACGCACATGTTCATACATACGCTGGAGACAGCTCCCAAGAATTGGTACTTAGAGCTATAAATGAGTAGAGGAACGATGGACTAGGAGGAGCTCATCCAAAAATTTAAGGTAACATTTAATTTTAAAGATAAGTCACCTTTAGTTGATACAGTCTTACAAGTCATTAGAGGAAAAAAATTTATGGAGGAAGGACAAGTAGGAATAGTTCCTACATGTAGTGCGCACAAAGAGCCCACGACAACTCATGAATTGTTGGAATGTTATAACATTACCGAGGATGACAAAGAATAAGAGACCTAAGAAATGTATAGGTATCCAAAATTGAAGGGGATCATGACGTAGTAGGTCCAACACTTTAATTTGACGCATACGTGAAGCCCTTATGAGTGTGAAAAGTGAACATTGGCATGGAGGAGAAGCCAAAGCTTGCAAACATTGGGGATTATTGGAATGCTGAGACCATGGAAAAGAGCACAGACCTACTATGTGAATACCAAGATATTTTTCCAACCACATTTTCATAGATGAAGGGAATAACTTGAGAATTAGGTGAGATGAAGATCACGCTGAAACCAGATGCTAAGATGATAAGGCAAAGACCTTACATATTAAATCCAAAGTACAAGGAAAAAGTGAAAACATAACTTGACAAGAAGATACAAACTGGTATAATTGAACTCATCACATAATATGAATGGATAAGCCCAATGGTGGTCCAATATAAGAAAATAAGGGGTATTAGAATTTGTGTAGATTTAAGAAAGTTGAATGATGTCTGCTTACATGACCCATTCTGACCCCATTTACGGATGAAGTATTGGAAAACGTAGGAGGACAAGAGGCCTACTCGTTCACTGATGGCCTTTCAGGATACCATCAGATAAATATTGTGCCAGAAGACAGACATAAGACGATCTTTGCGACAGAGTGGGGAAGCTATCAGTACACAGTGATGTCGTTTGGGTTAAAGAATGCACATGATGTGTTTTCTAGGGTAGTTTTCACAACCTTTAATGAGTTTATTCATCGGTATCTTGTAGTGTACCTAGATGATTGGACTATCTTTAGCCTATTGAAATATCACAAAGAAACTCTAAGGTTGATGCTTGATCGATGTAGACAATATCAAATTTCATTAAATTTGAATAAATGTAATTTTTGCGAACCATTTGGGATACTTATAGAACATGTGGTATGAAATAAAGGTTTGCTAGTTGATCGAGCCAATAAAACAATAATTTTTAATTTTCCACCACCTGAATCAGTGCGACACTTGAGAAAAATGTTGGGTCATACAGGTTACTACCATAAATTTATTAAAGGCTATGCACATAATATATCCCCAATGGATAAGCTATTGAATAAAGAAGCTAAGTTTCAGTGGAACGAAGACTGTCAGAAGGGTTTGGATGTATTGAAACAAAAGTTAGTAATTGCACCCATTCTGGTATTCTTAGATTGGTAGAAAGAGTTTAACGTCCATGTGGATGCATCATCAATACCGCTTGATGCAGTGTTAGCCCAGCCTAGGGAGGGATAATTATACCATATGATTTTTTTTTCTAGTAGGAAGTTTACGACTGCTAGGAAAAATTACACGAAGACAGAAAGTGAAGGCTTAGCAATGATGTATGCTTTGCAGAAGTTTAGCCATTAGACCATTCTGCACTCAGATATCTATTGAACAAGACAGTGTTAGGGGGAGAATATATAAATGGCTATTATTATTTTGAAGCCAGGAAAACTGAATGCAAGACCATACCATTTGTCTCAGATACTAACAAGGGAAGACATGGGGAACCTAGATGACAACTTACTAGATGCACATTTTTTTTTAGTCCAAATGGTAGATGGCCATTTTGCATAAATTGTCCAATACTTGAGTAGAGGAGTGGCTCCACCCGATGTGACAATAGATCAAAAGAAAAAAATATTGGTTAAATCAATGGATTATTAGTTAATCACAAGAAACTTATATAAGTTAGGCATAGACAGGATACTACAATGATGTGTGCTAGAACACAAAAGACCCATGATCTTAGAAGAAGCACATGATGGAATTGCAGGAGGACATTATGTAGGAAAGGAAACAATGCAGAGTATCTTGTGTGCAGAGCTATGGTGGCCTACCCTCCATAAGGATACAAACTAATATTGCCAGAATTGTGATGTTTTCCAGTGAGTAGGAAGACCATCACGAAGGGATGAGATGCCATTGAATATGCAAGTTACCTTACAGGAGTTTGAAAAATGGGAAGTGGATTTTGTTGGACCAATTAACCCACCAACAAGAAGAACATGAGACAGATACATAATTACCACGACAGACTACTTGACCAAATGGGAAGAAGCAGAACCAACTAGAGACTGCAGTGTTGAGACAATTGTGTGGTTCTTATTTGAGAACATAGTTACAAGGTCCGGGTGTCCTAAAATACTTGTGGGAGACAAGGGGACTCACTTTTTGAACAAGAAAATTGTAGCACTAACATAAGAGTTACAGATACAACATCGAAAAAGCGCTCCATATCACCCACAAGCAAATGGAATTGTGGAGGCCTTAAACAAGATATTGGAGAATGCATTGTCCAAGGTATGAAATGTAGGGAGAGATGATTGGAATTTAAGGATCCCTATTATGCTTTGGGCTTACAAAACTACATGTAATAAGTTGACAAGATAGACACCCTTTAGATTAACATGTGGTAAAGAATCATTCATTCCCATGGAGTTTCTTTTACTGAGTTTGTGCATTGTTGCAATGACAAACCTTACATATTCCAATGCAATAGAAGAAAGACTATCATAGCTACTAGTGCTATAGGAAGACCGATTTATCACATGATTCCATCAACAGGTACAGAATTCATGGGAAAAGGCATGTCACAATAGACACATCAAGCAAAAGAAGTTCCATATAAGAGATCTAGCACTTCTTTATGACTACAAGTTCTTACAACACCCAGGAAATTTCAGGACACACGTGCTACAACCACACATGTTCAAATATGTGACCGACGTGGGTGTTGTTCAATTAGATTAGTTGGATGGAAAAGTCATGGAAGGACTAGTGAATGGGATCTAAATGAAATTGTATAGGGACAGTCATCCTTCTGCACACTAAAGGAACTATGTAGGTTAACATTGTATCATATTGTACTATAGTAAGGAAAAGATAGAAAAAAAGAAAGAAAAAGAAGGAAAAATAGGAAAAAGTATGAAACGAGTTAAGGGAAGAGGTCAGCAGTTGTGGAGAAAGAGAAGTTTAGGTTAGTAAGTAAAGAGGAAGATGAGTAAATTKTCACAGATAAGAAGAAGAGTAATTACAAGGAAAAAAAGAATAAGAAAACAAGATTATGCAGAAGGTAGAGACCACATAGAGATATGAGACTGCATAGATAGCCACTAGAAGCATTTAACGCAATYCATGACGGGATGTGCAATAAAGAGTTATCATTATGGTGAAGTAGTTTTACCTCATATCATTAAATTCCAGAGATCTTGATTGATTGCAAAATCAAATGGAGAATTCACCAAAGATACAAAGTGATTAAGAAATAAAAACAAGTAATTAATGACAACCAGTAGTGGATTAAATAGAGATTTTAGGTGTGAAACGAAACTATAGATGGAAATGAAGAATAAAAGAATGAAAAGGGCCAACGAGGGTTATTGTTTTTCATAGAGAGCCAAAGATTTCACAACCAAAGATCCAAAGTCCCAAACAGAGTTCTAGAACTAGGTAGCACTTGTAATCAATGTCGTAGAGGAATATGGCACCTAAGGCAGCAACAACATCAGTCTCAGTACCCAAGAAACCATGCAACCATCCTGCGACACTGCCAGTATTCAAAGAAAAACAATAAGCTTCATCCTTAGCCGAATGATTTCTGAGGGGTTATATCCCACCAATAAATCGATCAACGACATGCGTCCACTTGTAAAAAGAGGCCAAGTATCCATTAGTTGAGCCACCGATTCTAGAAGGTGCCATAATAGAAGGGGATATGTTAGGTATGATACCATCTCTGAAATATGTTGACCATGATATGATCACCTACGTAAATAAGTTCCAAAAGCTCATACCCATCAAGTTTTTGATGAAATTCATTACTTCTGAGACCCACATGATCATCATAGAACCACATGCATGGGCTAGGGGGTTGCAGAAAGAAGGTCTTCTAAACCTGTTCGGCATACCGCATTTTGGACGGAGCTAGGAGATCAGTGAATGCATGAAAATGCTTCTAACTTGTGTGCACAAAGGATATATGTGGCTAGACAGGTCAGTAGTGAAAATTAAAGGCCTTATGTAGCAAGGATAGGACTCTACATCTACGTTTTTCAATAATAAGAAGGAGAAAGCTCTGACCGAGAGCATGGAAGAAAATTTTCACACAATCCGAGGACAACGTGGTATGGATTTCGCTAGCATATGTGAACCAATGATAAGGTTTGTGATGCAAGATTTATCATGTAAAATATTGAGGAAATGCAGAAAAGATCAAGTCCCAACAACGATTATAGTGGTTGTACAAAAATATGTAGAGGGTGTCCAGATGAACTGGGAAACATTTTTGTTGAACCAATTCTTGATTGAATACAAGGAAGCGTAGTACAAGGGGAAAAAATTCCACTACTCTTGATTATTGATCCTAATCATGTTATCATCCTGGAGAGAGTCAGAAGACAGTCAATTTTTCGGCATGAAGGAGAATCCTTGCCTAGCCATGTGTTATCCGAACCTATGGTACACTACACATAAAGCATGCCAGATGGACAATAATGTAATATTTTATATATGCAAGGAAACGGTCATAGACAACATAGAGCGAACCCCGTGCATATTACCATAGGTGGTCGAGGCATACAAGGAAGTGGCACATTTTAGAGCAGGGTGGAACTACATGTACGTTCAAGCCAAGAAATACCTAGACCAACAGTGGTTGCCAAAAAAATATAGACTAACAGAAGAGGAGATGGGCAACATCATGACTGATTAGGATGATGAGTGGAAGATTCCACCCGCAGGGACAAATCCATAATCATAGAGAAACCCAAAGGTATATGACGTCGACAAGGATAATTAATATGAACAAGAAGAGTATTAGGACAAAGGGAAGGGCCTAGAGGAGCCTACGCCACCATCGACACTGCGCAAAGACCGAAAGAGAAAAGAGCCAGAGACAGGAAGATCCATAGATCAACGAACCAAGTGCAAAGTCGTTAAGGAGGTCACTATTTGGGCACTCATCGAAGAATATTTGGAGAAGATAGGTGACCAGGTAAAAAAAGTCAATGACGTTTCATTTGAGTGCACAACCCAAAAATACAAAGAGATGAACAAACAAATGCAAGAATAGATGGAAGAATTGTGATAGCTATTAGAGGTCGAATATCGCACCAGGGCGAAAAATAGAGGAGGAACCCACAACCATCACTACTAAGACTGGAGAGGCAATACCAACAATATCCTAGCTCTTGGAATTCATGGGGGAGAGAAGGATAATTAAGCTAGCCACAGGGGAAGTCAAGTTCCCCACAACTGAGATGCAAGCGTAGGCCAAGGAATTAGGTCACATAGATCTAGTGCTATCACAACTACCAATGGATGTGTTCCAGGATCTACAGATGAGTGAAAAAAAAGAGTTGAACGTGGACAATGAGAAAACATCCAGTGAGTTAGTAAAGGTTACAACAAAAAATGTTTCCATAGAGACAGAGTATAGCAAAGTGATCCTGGATATTTTCCTTAATGTGACTTATTAAAGAATTTTATTAAATGAGTATAAATTGAAATGCACCATAAAGAAGGAAAGATCAATGATAAAGAGACATAAGCATCAGATCTAAACACAAAAAACTTGATAATGGACTACGTCTCTAGGTCCTGCTCTCAAATGGGTAGGCCTTTTTATTAACACAACAAAGGAATTTGGAAAAATACATAAGTATACCTCATTCTGGAGTTAAGATGCAAAAGCTTTGTTCAGATCAGAAAACAAACAATGCCACTAAATTTGTGGCATCGAGTTACCCAAAAATGACTGTCTCCATGTCTCGATCTGAGTCTGGCACTTTCAAGCCCAAGAGAAATTTTGTCTCGATTTCCATGACTACAACCTGGAATAAATTAAAGGAACCTGTCTCGGTTTTATGTGCCCTATCCATACGGTTGCGTGCCCTGGTCCTTCCCCTCTTGCCTTGTGATTTTCAATTTTTAAATAATAATGTGGGTGGAATACACAATGTAGTCTGTTGGCATAGTGGTTGGAAAATTAATTCAAATTGTTGTGTATTTTGGGAGGTCCCAGGGTCAAACTCGCAGGCCTCCCGTTTTGGCGTATTGTTACAACCATACGGTTAACATTGGTGGAGTCATTGGTGGGTTGGTTAAGTTTGGCGACTTGTAGTTTCAACCGACCAGATATGGTGAGAACGCTACCAATTATGGCAAATTGGGGGTTGGCTCCAACCAACCCCGCCATTTTTTGAATATTCGGTTGTTGGACATCCTTGTGCATTTTCCTGCTGCCACATGGAAGCCCATGAATAGGCCACTTGGTGGCCTTTTATTGGCCTAGTTAACCACACTGCATGGTCATGCCATGTCATCCATGTCGCATCATATTTCCACATCACCTACTAGGTGGCTGTACAAATTTCCACGTGGTTGTATGGACTGTCACGTGGCACTTTTCCATTGGTCCACTCAATGATCAGAAAATGCCAAAAATGAGTGACACGTGGAAGCCTCTAGTTTTTCCATGTCATCATGAAAAGTGTCACCATCTGCGTGTGCCATGTACCCTATATGGACGCTAACTCTATCTGTACTGATGTTGACGTCAGCAGTACATATGATGACTCATCCCTACTGACTGGGCTAGGTTGACCAAAACTTTGAATGCGAATATCTTTTGGTCCGTAATTATATTTGAAAAGTCATTTATGCCTTTGGAAATCTTGCAACGTGTTCTTCACGATGATTCCAATTTCATTGAGTTTTGAGGACTTTGAATTTTTTCCCTTTCTCTATCTGTTGAAGCCATTATGAGATTCCTGAGGTGCTTCTGCAAATTCTGAGTTATCCTTAGACTTCTCTGGATCCTTTTTGTATCGTTCCTTCCCACTAAGATCTTTTTGGATCACCAAAATATTCCATCAATCATTAAATAAGTGAGGGAATAGTTCCCTCACCTTGTCCTTCTCAATCCACTTTTCCTTGCTTGGATGTGTGCCCTTTAATCCCACTCCAAGATAATCAATATCACCCCTGTGTGAAGTCCTCGTCCTTTTGTCCATGATGATATCTTACTTCAACTTGTCCAAGTAATCAGGAGAAAACTCATCAATTGAAGGTATTGAAACTTTCTCACCCTGATCGATGATCATGGGAGGCTCAAAAAGTTTCAAGTTTTGCACATTTACAAATGAGTAGATCTACATATAAGGTGGAAGATCTAAACGAAAAGCATTGGTGACACTTTTATTCAAAATAGTGAAGGTTTCATATCGGATAGGCTTGATTTTATTTCCTTCACCCTTCAATCACTCCTTGTTGATGTGAAGCCATACTTAATCTCCAACCAAGAACTGATGATCAACCATGTGTTTTTCATGTCGATCTTTATACTGTGCTTGAATTTTCTCCAACTATTCTCTAACTATTTGGTGCACTTGCTAAATCCTTTGAATGAACTTGTGGGCCCTATCTTCATTTTTTTCTTCATTTTAATTGACATCTTTCCCATACATCAAGTCCAAAGGGACCTAAGGAAAACACCCAAAACATGTCTCGAATGGCGAACACTAAGTGGAGGAATGCAAGGCTCGATTGTAAGCATGATTTACATAGGGTATATATTCATCCCACAACTTGGGATGCTTGTTGCAATAGCCTCGAAGAAAAAGTACCATTGTTTGGTTAACAACCTCTGTCTGTTTGTCAGTCTATGGATGGAAAGAAAAGCTCCTCTTCAACTTGGTGTCCATCATTCTCCACAAGTTTGTCCAAAAATATCCAAGGAATCGAGTATCTCGATCTGAGATGATGGATGTGGGTAATCCAAAGTGAACCTGAACATACTGAAAGAAGAGATTAATAGTTTTATCAACAATGATATGCCTTTTACATGGCATCAAGATACACATCTTGCTAAACCTATCCACTACTACATACAAATAGTCATGATCCCTTTTCGACATTAGTAAACCCCCTACAAAATCCATGGAGATACTCTCCCATGGGTGGGATGGAATAGGAAGTGGTGAGTATAGCCCCAATTTTCTATTAATGGGATTACAAGTAGAACACATCACACACCCCTTTACATATTTAGTTACATTTTCTTTCATATGAGGCTAGTAACAAAACCTTTGCAAACGAGCCATATTTTTTCCTACCGCAAAATGCCTAGACACAAGAGAAGTGTGAGCTTCTCGTATTACATGGACTCATTCACTTGTAGGAATACATAACTTTCCAAGATGGTTGAGCATTTTTACCTGCAAACAGTAGTTCTCTACCTGTGCACCATGGGTTAGATTTTCAAATACCTCTTTAAAATCTTCATCAACAACATATTGTTACACATAGCTATCATGAGATAAAGAAGAATTCTTCAAAATAATAAAAGCAGCAAGAGGAGGTCTAGACATCATATCAACTACCTTGTTACTTGTACCCTTTTTGCATTTGATTACCAAATGAAATTGTTGAAGAAAACCCATCCACCTATAATGCCGAGATTGTTGCAACTTGGTTTTTTCTTTGATATACTCTAAGGGCTAATGATCTATATGTATTATTATTTCCTTCCCTAACAAGTAGTGCTTCCATTTATTTACACTTTGAACTAATGCATACAACTCTTTATCATATGTAGGATAGTTAACAACAACTTGGTTAAAATTTTCAGAGTGGTAACAAATAGGCTTACGATATTGAATCAATATTGCACCCATGGTGTATCTGTTGGTGTAATGTCCCCAAGGCCGAGCCCAGTTGTAAATCTGATGTATGAAATGAATTGTAAATATGTGTTATAGGCTGGTGAGCCAAGTTTGTATAAGTTGGTGGGCTTATGTGATTGTTAGGCCATAGAGCCTAAGGGTTGGAGGCCAAGGGCCTAATTTTGTACTTGTATATATGCAAAAACATTTAATAAAATTGTAAACACCGCCAGGTGCAGACCGACCACGATGAATGAGTGAAGGGGGACTGAGTTTCCACAGAGAAGGCAAGGGATTAGGGGCTGGAAGGTGGGGAAAAGGGGCTTAAGCCTGGGAATAATATTCTATTATTATTCCAAAAGAACATGTGCCATTTATATTTTTTTTATCCTAAGTTCCTGACCAAGGGAAGGTGATGCATGTTGGTGGAACGCATGCAGTCTACAGGGCGACAAGTGTCGACCTTGGTGCATGAGAATAAAATGGTTTGGGTGGACCGTGAGGGGGGTTCACTCTCTCATTCGAGTAGACTACCTGAGGGTGTAGGGGCTCGGAGAAGCATGAATGACCCCGAGCTCTACAGAAAAACCTCGTACACCTTCTGAAATGAAAAACCCGTGTATACCTCCGTACTGAACCAGAAGCCTGTGATCGATTCGGAAAGAGTCGGTTTCACCTCTATTTGAAGGGGAAAATATCGTGTTGTGTCCCGAGATTGAGCCTATGTGTGAGATCTTTGTCCCAAAGCCGTGACCCTGAGCCATTTTTCCATTGCTGAGCCTGTGGAAAAATCTGTGTCTGTTTTTCCATTGGTTGTGTGGCCATGCAGTGTTGGACTACGTGGGAGGTTTGTTGACTTGTGAACGATTCTCTCCAGGTGAGAGAGTGCGCAGAGGAAGGAGAGAACTCCTGGAAGGAACCCTGTAGCTACCACAGAGCCCGGAGACTTTCGGTCTGGCCTGTTGCTGTAACCCAAAGCAAGGGAGGTTAGCAACCGAAGGACTGTCCAGGTGACATAGAAGGTGTATCCTCTTGGGGTGGAACAGGGATGTGGGGAATGAGGGGTTGTGGGCAGTGAGTGTGGGTGGTTCCTGGGAGACAATTCCTTCATGTGGTTGTGTGTTGTTTTCACTGTAACCTCAGCCTAACCTAGGATTCCTTGTCTCGGGGTGGAGCTTAGTCCCAGCTCGGGGGTGGCTCACTGCTAAGCTGATGAGCAATGTGGTCTAAGGTTGGGAGGTTCGTGGAAGGCCTACACTTGGTTGGTGGATTCTACCACTGCTAAAATATAAGTATCTGGTTATGTTTTAATCATGTTTTTGCATGACTCTACTATTTATGTTATCATGATTTCYGTTGTGTATATGAATTAGTATGAAACGTTATTGATTGTTAATTATGGTAGTAACTCATATGAATACTCTGTGTAGAATGTGTTTATTTGTTTAAATGCATGTGGATTATATAATACCTGTATGAGTTATGTACCATGTGGTGTTAAAGTTTCCTTTTAAGAGAGATTAAGCCATGGTAGTTGAAAGTGTGCGCTACAGTTTGGTATCAGAGCTAAGGTTTCGACATTGAGCCTAGATGGGCCAGTGGAGTGGTCTTTGGACCGAGAATGCGAGGGGAAATTGGGTCTGGAAGGCCAATTTTGGACCCTGGTTTGCTCCAAAGTGTCAAGAAGTTACTTGACGAGTTTTTTTTTAAGCTCGAGATATATAGCGGCGTTATGAAATCGCAGCCAATGTGGTATAAGTACACAGGAAAGAGGACTCCACACCATAAGTGTTGGAGTTTTAGGATCTGTTTGGAAGGGAAGGTGAACCCTCATGACCGCCATATATGGAAAGTGTGCATGGGGTTTAAAGCCCTTTGGAATTGCACAGGAGTGTGGAAATCGCGATACGCAAAATCCCGAATTAGTCAGGATCGTCCATCAGAAAGAACACGTGGAGAGAAATCAACCTTTCGCTGACTCGTAACTTGAAATGGTCAAAGGTTGAGTTCGTGAGAATTCACGAAACACGAATTCATGATTGGATCATAACTGTCGATCTAAGAGAGATCTGGACCGTTAAATGTCCAGGAAGAAATCGACGTTTTGGGAGATGGAAAGTGAGGAGAGGTGAACAGCTCTGAAACCCAAAACCCCGAAATCTCGAAACAACCTACACCATAGATCGTGGGGAGAAGAACTTGACTGTTGAATCAAGTAGTTAAATAGACAGTGATTTCGGTATTTTGGCAAATGGAAATTCAAGATGTGTGGATGAACGAACTTCCGATGCCCGAAACCCCGAAATGCCGAAAGGATTTGCGTCGTAGATCTGAGAAAGATCTGACCATTGTATTTTACTAGGAATGGACGTGGACACATGGAGATGTACCATGTGTCAATGGGTCGAGAAGAAAAGTGAGAGTGGTGGGACCCGATGACGTCGTTAAAAGCGACGTGGACCCTCATGAGCGTGCCACGTGCCACCGTGGTTGTGGGTGACCACTGTGCTATGTGGGCCCGGAGGGTAAAGCAAATCGAAATTTCGGAAGTCGGGGGTTGGAAAGGAAAGCAAGTCTGACAGCCTCGTGGACCGAAAACCCAAAGTCCCAAAGTCCTGAAATCTTCGAAGACAGAAGAATCGTAGAAAATTTTAAGGACAACAACTATGTTGTGGGCCCGGAGAATAAGGAAACCAATTTTTCGAAATTCGGGAATTGAAATGATAAAAGGTTGGGAGTCACTGCAAAATGAACTCACGGGTGCCGAAAACATGAAGTCCCGAATATCGAAAACCCGAAGGCTCAAAAATCCTGAAATGCCGAAAACATAAGAAGGAAGAAGATGCCGAAATATGGTTGCTGGGTATAAAGAAATACTTCCAACTGTAGAATTATTTTGCCCATGCAGAAGGAAGAATTGCAATGTACCAGATGAAAGGAAAAACATCCATGTGGTGGGATCAGTTGGTGCAGGTGCAACACATCAGAGAGAAAGAGGTCACGTGGAAGGAGTTTAAGAAGTATTTTGAGAAGAAATACTTGACCAAAAGATACTATAACAGAAAGATGAAGGAGTTCTTCAAACTCAAGTTGGGCAGTATGACCATTGATGAGTATGAACGAAGTTTTCTGGAACTACTGAAGTATGTTCCATTCATCAAAGATGAGGCTGTTAAAATTCAGAGGTATCTGAGTGGACTGCCACCTTCCATTGGTGACAAGATTCAATATGATGATCCTAAGACTATGGAAGAAACAATAAGAAGGGAGAAATGCTTATACAAACAACAAAGAGAAAAGCCTACCTTTCAGAAGGCTTGGGATGAACAGAAGAGGTTTAAGAAAGAACAAAGGCATAAGGGAAACATGTCACTCTTTTTCAAGAATAGCCCTTGGGGACAGTCATCTTTTAGAGACCCCGGGAAAGTTGAAGGGAGTGAACAGATGCCAAGGTCTCCACCTATCGAGTGTTGGGGCTGTAAAGGGAATCATAGGTACAGAAACTGCCCCCACAGAAAAGACAAAGAAAGAACTGTTCATATTGTTCAGTAAGCTGAAACAATGGAGGATATGGGCAGCAGAATGCCAAGGATCTACGCAACCCTGGACAACAAACAAGCATAATTTCAATCGCACATGATTGAAGTGGAAGGTATGATCAACAACCGACCACTTGTTATTTTAATTGATTCAGGGTCTAGCCATAGTTATATAGATCCTAGAGTGGTGTAAAGTTTGCATTTAACAAGAAGCAAATATGAAAAGTCTTGGTTAGTGAAGTTGGCCACAGGGACCAAGAGGAAGGTCACTGAATTGGTTAAGTCTTGTTCAGTGGACATGAAAGGAATGAGCACTAAGGATGAATTGAACATTTTTCCTTTAGGCTCATACAATTACTTAATTGGGATGGACTGGTTGGACCAACACCATGCCCTTATGGATTGTCGTAACAAGAGGTTTACCTGCTTGAACGAAGAGGGAAATCCGGTAACAGTCCAAGGAATTCCCAGAGCCATGGCTGTTAGGGAAATCTCAGCCATGCAACTGAAGAAATGTTACCGGAAAGGCTATCAATTATATGCAGCTCGGGTGGAAGAAGCATCCCGAGATGTAGTATTGAATCTGGAAGATCACGAGGTACTCAAAGAGTTCAAGGATGTATTTCGGGAGGTACCTGGACTACCTCCAAAGAGGGACATCGATTTTTCTATAAATTTGATGCCTGGAGCAGCTCCAGTTTTGAAGGCTCCTTATAGAATGAGTACGCCAGAGCTGAAAGAGTTGCAATTGCAGCTCGAAGAGCTACTAAAGAAGGGATACATTCTCCCCAGCGTGTCACCTTGGGGAGCCCTAGTCCTATTCATGAAGAAGAAAGATGGGACGTTGAGACTGTGCATTGATTTCCGACAATTGAATAAGGTCACTGTGAAGAACAAGTATCCTCTGCCAAGGATGGATGATCTTTTTGATCAGTTGAAGGATGCAAAAATATTTTCAAAAATAGATCTCAGATCAGGATATCACCAAGTGAGAATAAATTATGAGGACATTAGCAAGACCGCATTTAGAACAAGGTACGATCATTATGAATTCACAGTGGTGCTGTTTGGACTAACAAATCCACCTGATGTTTTCATGTGCTTAATGAATGGAGTGTTCAGAGATTATTTGGACAAGTTTGTCATAGTCTTCCTGGACGATATCTTGGTGTAATCCAAGACAGAGGAAGAACATGAACAACACCTGAGAATGGTACTACAGGTGTTGAAAGAACACCAGCTGTACGCAAAACTGAGCAAGTGCTCATTTTACCAAAGGAAGATTCATAACTTGGGGCACATTATATCAAAGGAAGGGATTGTTGTGGATCCTGAGAAGGTTGAGGCCATTCGAGAATGGTCAGTGCCAAGAAATGTGGCGGAATTTAGATCTTTTATGGGTCTGACAGGCTACTACAGAAGGTTTATAGCCATATTCTCAAAGATAGCTCACACTATCACTTCCTTGCAAAGGAAGGAGAAGAAGTTCTAGTGGACTGAAGAATGTGAGAGAAGCTTCCAACGATTGAAGCATCTACTAACCAGTGCTCCAATCCTGAAGATTGCAGATCCAAATAATGATTACATAGTGTGCATAGATGCGTGTAAGGAGGGGCTGGGAGGAGTTCTCAGCCAAGAGGGATTTGTAATTTGTTATGAGTCCCGAAAGCTGAAAGAGAATGAAAGGAATTATGCCACTCACGATTTAGAGCTAGCAGCAATCGTCCACGCCTTGAGGAAATGGAGACATTACCTCATGGGAAGGAGATTCGAATTGAGAACAGACCACAACGGTCTGAAGTATTTATTTGATCAGCCGACTTTAAATGCGAGGCAAACCAGATGGTTGGAGTTTCTGTGCGAATATGACTTTGATATCTAGCATATCAAAGGAAAATAAAATAAGGTGGTTGATGCACTCAGCTAAAAAGTGCACAAATTACATGCTACAACCATTAGCATGTATAGGACTGAGATGAAAGACAGAATTTTGGAAGCTACAAATACTGATTTGCAATACAAAAATCTTGTAGCAAAGCTACAGTAGTGCAAGAGACCACAGACCAAGGAAAGTTACACCTTGGGAACTAATGGTTTACTTCTGTATAAAAACAGAGTGTATGTACCCAATGTACGAGAATTGAAGCTAGCAATTCTAAAGGAGATGCATAACGTGGCTTATGTTGGACATCCTGGATATCAGAAGACTGTGGCAGCAGTAAAAAGCCATTATTTTTGGCCGGGTATGAAGAAATAAATTGTTGAATACATCGCCAGATGTATGGAGTGCCAGAAGGTTAAGGCTGAGCATAGACACCCAGCAGGGTTGTTGCAGCCTTTACCCATTTCTGAGTGGAAATGGAACGTGGTAACAATGGATTTTATCATCGGACTACCTAGAACCAACAAGCAGCATGATTCAATCATGGTGGTGGTGGACAAACTTACTAAAGCCACCCATTTTATTCCACTGAAAACCACCCACAGGGCAGCTGATGTTGTTGATATCTTTTTAAAAGAAGTTGCACGCTTGCACGGAATTCCTAAGACAATTGTGTATGATAGGGACCCGAAATTCACCTTGAATTTCTAGAAAGGATTGTTCAAGGGATTCGGAACGAATCTAAACTTTAGTACAACGTATCATCCTGATTTTGATGGTCAGACAGATAGGGTGAATAGGGTAATAGAAGACATACTGAGAATGTATGTGATGGACAAACCATCAAGGTGGGAAGACTACCTGTATTTGGTAGAATTCGCCTACAATAATGGGTATCATGCATCATTGAAGATGAGCCTATTTGAAGCACTTTATGGAAGAAAGTGCAACACTCTAGTGAGCTGGGATAATCCAGTTGACAGAGTAGTAGTTGGGCCTGAGCTGCTCAAAGATATGGAAGATCAAATGATAAAAATTAAACAAAATCTAAAAGCTGCCCAGGATAGGCAGAAAATTTACACTGACA
>ML776924.1:1014969-1033157 GCA_009831015.1 Picea engelmannii
TCCAGGTGACATAGAAGGTGTATCTTCCTGGGGTGGAACATGCATGTGAGGAATGAGGGACTGTGGGTAGTGAGTGTGGGTGGTTCTTGGGAGAGAATTCCTTCCTGTGGTTGTGTGTTGTTTTCCCTATAACCTTAGCCTAACCTAGGATTCCTTGTCTCGGGGTGGAGCTTAGTCCCAGCTCGGGGGTGGCTCACTGCTAAGATGATGAGCAGTGTGGTCTAAGGCTAGGAGGTTCATGGAAGGCCTGCACTTGGTTGGTGGATTCTACCATTGTTAAAAGATAAGTATTCGGTTATGTTTTAATCATGTTTTTGCATGACTCTAATGTTTAGGTTATCATGATTTCTGCTATGTATATGAATTAGTATGAAACTCTATTGATTGTTAATTATGGCAGTAACTCATATGAATACTCTGTGTAGAATGTGTTTATTTGTTTAAATGCATGTGGATTATATAATACCCGTATGAGTTATGTACCATGTGGTGTTAAAGTTTCCTTTTAAGAGTGATTAAGCCATGGTAGCTGAAAGGGTGGGCTACAGTTGGCATCTATCTTGATCTCGAAAGGTTGTTGAAGATTCAATAGTGATATTACTGGTGTGGTACTTATCTTTACCTTCAAAGTGTCGAAGGAGTTTTTTTTCTTTCGTCCCCACTGAAAAGTGTTATTCGCATTAGTTAAGACATGCAAAGGAGTTGCGATGAAATAGAATATTTTTATGAATCTCCTCCAATACTGAAATGCACCCAAGAAGATCTTTGTTTTGATTACAGTTGTGGGCTTGGAACAATTTATAATTACATCAACCTTGGAAGGATAAATTTTCAATTATCCTCCTCCTACAATATGACCTAAGTACACTAGTGCAGTTTTTCCAAATTCACATTTGGAAATTTTATATACAAATTTTCCCTTTGAAAAGTATCCAATACTTTCCTTACATGCCTTACATGTTCATCCCACGTCCTATTGAATATAAGAATGTCATCTAAATATACAATTACAAAATCATTTAGAAATGGCCTGAATACATCATTCATCACACGCATGAAGGTTGTTGGAGCATTACAAAGCCCAAATGGCATAACTAACCACTCAAACAATCCTTGTTTGGTTTTAAAGGAATTTTTCCATGCATCTTGTTCTGTAACCCTGATATGATGGTATCCACTGCACAAATCCAACTTAGTGAAATAAACATGATTCTTTAATTGATCAAGTAAACCATCTATACGAGGAAGAGGGTATCGATTTTTCACCATGATTTTATTTAAAGCTCGATAATCGATACACATTCTCCATGTTCCATCCTTCTTTGGAATCATCACGATCGAAGAACCTCAAGGAGATTAACTAGGCCTGATGACACCTTGATCCAATAAGTCTTGTACCTGCTTTTTTATCTATGTCATCTCTACAACTGGCATCCTATACATGCCCACATTAGGAAGAGGAGAATCTTGTTGACGATGTATTTCATATTGGATTTCCCTCTTAGGAGGTAATATGTATGGTTCCTGAAAGTTGCCATCATACTTAGAAACAATATCAATTAATTATTTCTTATGAGAAGGATCACATCCTTGGAAGAAGTCAAATGTTTCGACATCCTTTTCCCTTACAACCATGAGTACATATCTCTTATTAGTGTTTATGTGTCTCTTCATTTTTCCTGGACTAACAAGTGTTTTGTTTACCTTCATGATGTGGGATCTAACAATATATTCAACTCCCCCTTTAGTAAGGTGATATTTATTCTCATGAAAAAATAAGACTACTTTTCTATCATAAATATAAGGACTCCCTAGCACTATGCCACATATATAAAGTGATACAACATCCAAATCCACTTCATCAATCAACTTTGAAGCAATATCAAATATGACCCTACATTGTTTGGTGACATTAAGTTTTTCCTTATCATGTACCCAACCAAGAGGATAAGGCTTTGGATGTGGTTTAGTTTCAAGACCCATCTTTTTGACAAGTGCTTTAGATATCAAGTTTACTTGGGAACCCATATCAAACAATGTATCTATTTTAGTGTGCTTAGCTACAACTCTTATATGAAATAATTCATTCCTCTTTCTTTCATCATCATGAGATTCATTATTGGAATTTGAACTAGCATGAAGGGAATTTTTACCTTGTACTCCAACCGTTGTGATATTTTCCTCGTCTCTTGAATTGGAACCAAGATCTTATTGTATTTTAGCAACAAACGTTGTCTTCCCCTTTCCACCGAACTATTTCGGTCTTTTCTCTGGATGTAATTTCCAATAGTTTTCATCATCGTGACCATTCTTCTTGCAATGAGTGTAAGATGACTTTCCTTCTTCCCTCTTTACAATGGAGGTCCTTTTGTTCTTCTTTTGAAACTTTCCTTTAAATTTCTTATGTGGGAATTTGGAAGGTTTCTTTGTGGGATCTTCTTGAACATGCTTTCCCCTATTCTCAAGGTGAGTGGCTTGCACACAAAATTAGTCAAGACTAGTGGGGTTAAACAGTAGTAAATTGTGACGAATATAATAGTGAAGTTCACCAATATACTTCATTAAAGTTTCATAAGAATATAAAGGAATGTTTAATGCAAGATATTTCTTCCTAAATTCTTCCATGAAACTTTGGACAGTTTGACCTCTATTTTGTCTTAAAGTTTTCCATTCCATCATTGCTTTATGTAAATAACCCAATGGGTAAAATTGCTTCCTTATTGTTGATTTAAATTCCGACAATGAGAAAGAAGATTACCACACTTACTTATGTCCTGAAGTTTTTCTCCCACCATACGAGAGAAGTGCCTTCCAACTGAAGAGAGTCCAATTTCACTTTAACTTCCTCTTCATCAATCTGTTGAACATGACAATATACTTCAACATGTCGGATCCAATTATCTAACTTTCAATATTAGCATCTCCATTAAACATAGGTAAAACAAATTTTATATCAAGCTTTAATTATGGTTTCTTAAAAGAATCTTTATGGATAGAATTATGAGAATAATGAGAATGATAAGAGGAAGAAAAGATAGAAATCGATGGTGAATATGGAGGCTCAAGAGGGTCTCCCCCAGCCCCTTTAGTCACTGAAGAATTTTCATCCACTGATGCTTCCTTTTTCTTCCCTTTCTTTTCCATTATCTTCTCGTAATCTCCATACATTTTATCGACCATATATGACATGTGATAGAAGACCATATGGAATTTTTTCTCATCTTCATCACACTTATCCTCTTCATCCATTTTCTTTCTTCAAGATACATGACCCACTTCGAGGTTGAAAGTCTTAAGTATTCCTTCACCTTGTTTATGCTTGGCCCTAGTAAGCATTCACACTCAACAATTCAATTCAAAGATGAATGCTCTGATACCAACATGATCCAGAATCTTTTCATCAATGTGACTTATTAAAGAATTGTATTAAATGAGTATAAACTAAAATGCACCATAAATAAGGAAACATCAATGATAAAGAGACATAAGAATCAGATATGAACAAAAAAAACTTGATAACGTAGTTCATCCTTGGTGGACTACATCTTCGGGTCCTGCTCTCAAATGTGTAGGCCTTTTTATTAATTCAGCAAAATAATTTGGCAAAATACATAAGTATACCTCATTCTGGAGTTAAGCTACAGAATCTTTGCTCAGATCAGAAAAAAAAAACAACACCACTGAATTTGTGGCGTCGAATTAACCGAAAATGACTATCTCCATGCCTAAATCTAATTCTGGCACTTTTAGGCCCAAGAGAAATTTTGTCTCAATTTTCATGCCCCATCTGTACCGTCGCGTGCCCCGGTCCTTACCCCATGCCTTGCGATTTTCAATTTTTAAATAACAATGTGGGTGGACTACACAATGTAGTCCATTGGCATAGTGGTTGGCAGATTAATTCAAATCGTTGTGTATTGGGAGAGATCCTGGGGTGAAACCTACGGGCCTCGAGTTTTGTTGTATTGTTACAACCATATGGTTAACTTTGGTGGAGTCGATGGTGAGTTGGTTAAGTTTGGTGGCCTGCAGTTTCAACCATCCAAATATGGCAGGATCACTACCAAATATGGTAGATTGGGGGTCGGCGCCAACCAATCCCACCATTTTTTAAATATTCGATTGTTGGACGTGCTTGTGCATTTTCTCACTACCATGTGGCAGCCCATGACTGGGCCAAATGGCATCTTTTATTGTTCCACGTCACCACACTGCATATTCATGCCACATCATCTATATGGATTTCCACGTGGTTATACAAACTGCCATGTGGCACTTTTCCATTGGTCCATGGACTGACCAAAAAATGCCAAAAATGAGTGACATGTGGCAGCCTATGGTGTTGCCCTGTCATCATGACATGTGTCAACCTCTATTGTGACACGTACCTTGTACAGATTCTTACGTCATCTATACCGATGTTGACGTCAGCAGTACAGATGTTGACTCATCCATGTTGACTCAATTAGGTTGACCAAAACTTTGACCACAAATATCTTTTGATCTGTAACTCCGTTTGACAAGTCATTTACGCCGTTGGAAATATTGTGATGCGCTCTTTGCGATGATGATAATTTCACTGAGTTTTAAGAACTTTGAATTTCTTCCCTTTCTCTATCTGTTGAGGCTATTATGAGCTTCCTGAGGTGCTTCTATGAATTCTAATTTATCCTTAGACTTCTTTGGATCCTTTTTGGATCAAAAAGTGAAACAGGAGTGCAATGAGGCCGCACAGAAAATAGAACAAATATAGCAAGCATTTGAGTGTGTGTATCAATAACTCCCATAGGTGCAGACTGAGAAGGAGGCACCGATGGAATATTCGGTCACAAAGATAAGTAAATCCATCCATGGCTTTCACGCACACATAGTGGATCTAGAAGCATGTGTAATACCAAGTAAGCCACCTAAAGAGAGGGAGATGAGGAAGAAAATTGTGAAAACAACGATAGACAGTATAAAGACTCTAGAAGTAGAGTGTCTGTAGTTGTACATAGAGACAATGGGTGTTTGGACACAACTGAATGACAATAGGGTGCAACAAGAGATAAGTCAGAAGATTCAAACTACACAGATAAAGATGCATAAATTACAAGAAGCAATGGGCACATTTCCACCAACAGAGGTGGTAACTGTGATGAATGAGAACTGAAAGTTGTATTCATAAATGAATCAGCTTAGGGTGGAGCAGCAGGCCCACATGCGGTAGGTAGAATTTTTACTGGAATAATCTTATAGAGTGATAACGACCCTCTGTAACTATTGACATAGTAGACCAAATATTGTAGAAGGAACTAGAGGTCAAGGAAAAAGTTGCAACAATGAAAGTGACCTTCGAATCATTTATGGTGCACTGGAAACAATCCTGAGTGGCTCGGGATGAGCCCCATGTGAGTGTTTGGGGCTTTTTGGAGAGGTGTTATTCCCATTTTTGGGATAACTAGGGATATTATGTCTCGAGAACCTTAGGTTGCATATATGGAGTGGTGAGAGACTTCATGACCACCAGTGTCCACTTGCACAGATGGAGACCCTACTTACCACCATAGAGGTCAAGATTTTCAGATGGCATCCACCACACCCGCTGGCTTCTGAGAGGCACTGGGCCTTTCTCCGTGAGTTACAAGTCAAGTATTATGGTGAGTGTCATTTCAATATGTGAGGCATTTGAGTATGTTGTATCTTATACTGCTTTAGATTTCATGACATATGCTTGGTCATTATGCCTTTTTCCTTGTTTCACCTTGGTGGTTAACATTGTGCACTAGTAAGTGGTCTTCCTAGGGAATGTGTTTACTACTAGGAACTCCCTTAAAAATCCATCGTACTTTTCCCTGCCTTACTTACCATTTTTCATCACTTAAACCCCCCATTTCCTTATCTCTTAGGATTTTAGGGTGTATTGACCCAATAAGGGGTTGTCTCTCATTCTATGGGGAGAAGGGTATGAAGGCCTAGAGGGATTGTTGTTGGGTAAAATATAAAATCCTATATATAAACCCTCCAAATGCTTTGCCTAGGGATTCCCCAAGAAAGCAGTGAGATGCTTATCTATAAGAAAAGGGGGACCCACAAGAATAAATGATAGAATTCTTAAGGGTTTAGTTGGAGGATAGGAGGTCTCATCACGAGCCGACCTATCATGATCATGGGTATATAGTGTTATGAGATTACCATCATCTAGTCACCAAGCCATGGTAATGGCTCTCAATTGCATGGTTGAGAGAAAGGGGGTCTCATCACTAGCCATAATTTTCATGTCCACAAGGTATTTTTGAGTGACATTGTCATTATCTAGACACCATGCCAGGATAGTGGCCTTCAACTCATCCTTAAAAAATGAAAGAAGCAAAGAATGGAAAAACAATGGGCTTGGAAAAATTGCATTGCAAATGAAGGTACCACACAACCTCTACAAAGGCACCCATGAATGAGACACTACAACCCCTTGTATGTCATGAACCTTAACCACTTCATCCACTTTACATGGCTTAGAGAGGGATAACTCGGGAAACATTTCTTGAACTAGGAAAGATCTACCCAATAGGAAACCTTATCAGCCCTCCCATATCCAAGCTTGGCAAGTCGCATAATGTACTTGAGCACTTACTTTTTTGATAGGGTAATCTTTTATGCACATGCTTAGGTGTCTCATTTATTGATTTGATTTACTCATCATGATATTTTGACTTGAGATCCTTGGAGGTCATGCTTTTTTGTCTTTACAAGACCTAGTTGGTGGACAGTTTTGGAGGAACAAGCCTAGCTTGGGCTTCCATGGGGCTTGAATCCCACAAGTTGGATGCCAAGGGCCCGCATGCCGAATGAGAGAGACATACCTTCAAAGGCCTATAAGATGAATTGAGAGACATGACCTATCCCTCACATGCCAAATGTTTTTCCTACGAGAGGAAAAGCATCATCTTTTGGAGGGTTAACGACATGCTTGAGGGGATTAACGTGGTGATGGCTACACATGGAATGTTTTTAAGGAATGAACCTTTGTATCGTGAAATATAAGGTTGCATTAGAGACACGTGGCCTTTGGAGGCCCAACCCTATCATCTCCAACTCAACATTTGACCTAAAAGTGCCAAAATGTCCTTCCTAAAGCGGTGGCATCACTCTTAGGGTTTTAATTTGTGCAAAAAGTAGAATTTTAAGTGAATTGTTTAATATTATTTGTTTAAAGAGGAAATATTAGGGTTTTTTACCCCTAATCTTGTGGTTTACCCTAAAATTATGTGAAAAAACTATCTTAGTGACATTTTGTATAAATAGAGATCATAAGATCTCATTTTAAATCATAACTCTCCTCTTGTGAGAGATACTTGGACTGAAATATTCACTATCTTTAGATATTTATCTCTTTTTCTCTTGTGTATGGCTACTTTATTGGTTATTTGGTTGATGCAAGTGATGTGCTAACCTTGGAAGGCTCTTCTTTGCTATTGTGGTGGTTTATCTTAGCATTTTCCTTGAATTGGTAAGGCTTTTTTTTGCATTTAATATCATTTAAGCTTATTTTGCTAAATATAGGTGGGAATTATAAGGGCATACAGCCCCACCTTAGCCTCCATCACTTTATGCTTAAATTTTATTGGTTTAAGAAGGGTTTTGTAAGAGAGGTACAAGTGCATACACTCTCTTAGCATAAACCCTAGCTAGGGATACTTGCCTTGGGGAGTAAGAGGATTTACACCCCCAAGGAGGTAGTATCTTGAGTTCTTTATTTTCTTGACTCCATTAACCCAATCATTAAAGGAACTAGTCATCACTTTTTTCATTGGAGATATAAAATTGGTAATTTGGGAAATGTGACATTTCGTAATTTTGAAGTTTTTCTAGTGGAATCAAATCTATGCTACAAATGCTTGCTTGACCCATTAGGGAGTTTCACTTCTCCAATTATTTATTTTTGTCATTAAAAATTTAACCTATAGCCATTAGGGATGCATAAAACCCTAACCAAATTCTTCAATAACTCCTAATTTAACCGTTGAAAATTTCCTAAAATCTACCCACATAATCTACTAAGTACATCACATATATTGGCAAGTTTTGAGCAATTTTTAGTGGTTAAATATCTTTCTGTGATAACAAGTTTGTTACAGTCACAAGGTTGATAAATATCACTGTAGTTATATTTTTATGACAACCTTGTTTTTCTGCTAAAGTCTCTCTCT
Organism: Picea engelmannii; assembly: GCA_009831015.1. NCBI lineage: Eukaryota > Viridiplantae > Streptophyta > Pinopsida > Pinales > Pinaceae > Picea > Picea engelmannii. Next base: position 1,023,156 of record ML776924.1, read on the forward strand.
ATCATTGTTGAGTTAAACTAGTTTTTACTAGCATGTCTCGTGCTTATTCAAATGAACTTTTAGCACTTATTTTGCAGCCCTTATTTTCTTTATTTTCTAATATATATCATTGATTATTGTTGCAATTAGGGACATAAATATTAACTTTCTTGTTTTCCTAACATTATTATATGAAACCTTGGATTTTCTTGTGTCTCGGGAAGGTACAAACACTTTTGTAGGAACCCAAAGACTTGGAAAATTTAAACCACCTGGAGACGAGTCATCAAAGCCTATTTTCTCTTTCCACCATTGAAATTATGGGGGATACTTATTTTCCTTCCCTTCTGTCTGTCTCAGTCCCCCTAGGGTCACCGAGATTGCCTCCATAGAGTGACCTAGTCACCTTTGAAGCATTGGACCTATATTGAGGTGACATTGGGTATAGTGTCCCTTAAGTTGTCGCCACTTGGTGGTTGGGTCGGGATTTTCCCAACCTACAACTTGTGCGATAACAAGAGGAATTTTTGGATAAGTTTTGGGATCTGCGCAAAAATTAAGTCAAAGAGTAAAAGTTAGTTAGAAGATGGACCAAGAGAATGCAACAAAACCATACTTCAAGGATTCAAAGAGTGTGATGAAAGGATACGTGATGAAGTAGCATGCAAAAGGTGGAAAACAGTTATAAAAAATTGGGTTTTGGGGACACTTTGTCCACTTTTGTAACAAGCTTAGCCCTATTGTTATGTATAAATATGTAATAGGAAGTAGACGTTGAGGATAAGAGGTATGATGTGTGTATGTATGTATGAGAAGGAAGAAATCTGAGGTATGACTGAGGAGTGAACTCACACTACAGCAAAATGGCTAGGAAGGTTTGGTAAATGATAAAGTTGCATATTTTGTAGCATAATGCGCAATTGTAAGAGAACAATCAATGAATAATATAAGAAACCAATCGCTCTAGGCATAGCCCAAGTTGGGCGAACCACGTAAATCTGTGTGTTGTGGTATTTACAGTTTATGATGTTTAATGTTATGGTGTGAGTGTATTGTTTACTTATGATGTTATAATGTCATGCACTTACGTATCTAATAATTGAATGAATTTTTAATGAGATAATGTTGTGCATAGATTATGTTCAATAATAAACTAACTAGTAAACTATGAGAATTGTGTACATGACCAAATGAGAATTTGAATGCCTCTCCTCCCCTCATCACTACAAAATCTCAGTTCCTGTAGCCCCTCTAAATTCCTCGGGTGAGACTTCACTTTCTCTACGGTTCATGTTGAAAAGTTTAATATCTAAGGGTCTTGTTGGTATTTGAATAATCAACCTTGGGTCTTCCCCCTGCACACCAACAACCCCTAGTGGTGATTTTATTCCCCGAGTACAACATAAATGATGGTTCATCCATCCAACAACCAGTTAGAGTTTTATGGAAAGTTGTAACTTGCCTCCTCAAGTCATTTAGGGACATATTGACAACTTGGTCGAGGGGCATAAAATCCCAATGCAATTATTGTTCGAACAAGTAGGTTGGATTATTTTTATTCTAGTGAAGGTGTCATTTCCCATATTGACAAGAATCAACAATGCTCATAACACATGAAATCAAGTGGGGTATTCTCAGAGACAAGGTGTCTAAGATTTTGGGAAGCTTTCACTAAGTGACACATTAAATGGTGCATACACCAATATGGTGGTAGGATGAGTGGAGTGATGATGAGAGGAATATAATTCCCTTTCTCACAACCTAGGAATTTATAAGATGATTGGAATGTGCACACGACCTAATTGTATAAGAATACTAACAACATTGAATAAAATTGCCATTAACCATAAAAAAAAAGTGAGAATACTTCAATATTTTCTACTCCTCTTCATTTGCATTTTCTCTCATTGTCTTCAATGCTGGAGTTCTTGAACAAATTTGATAGAGATTGGGAGAAACATTAGGAGATTAAAGAAACATTGAAGTGATGTTGATAAGGTTTTGTGGAATTTTGAAACCCTAGTATACTTGGATTTCTTGATGTTGAGTTCTTGGAAACCCTAGTACATTTTGTGATGTTAGTGAAGGTGTCAATGGGGACCCTTTGGTGTTTTATATTTTATTGTTGTGTATATTACATGGTATGGTTTTTAATCTTTGTGTAATAAAAATTAAATCCCAATGAAATTATTGTTCAAACAAGTAGGTTGGACTGTTGTGATGTCTTGTGGCCACAACAACCCTACTTCTTCTTTTTATTTTATAAGACAAAGAAAAGGAGTCTCCTATTGATCCTAACTCTAAATCCTAACCTATCCTTACTTACAACATACATCACCCTTCCACTACTCATAAAGATATGGATGTATATACTTGCCAATTGCATACCCTTGAGGGGTTCTTTTTTGACAACATAATAGTAGGCCAATATTTTTTGCTATCCCCTTCTCACTTTGGGAATGTTTCTTGGGAATGATTTGTTGGAATCCTAATTTTCATAATTGACTATTGTTTTGGTACCTTAGATTAATTATTCACTTGTCTCCTTATCATACATGTGAGGTTAAAGTGGTAGCATGGGCGATTATAAGGTCACAAATTCTCTCAAAACACATTAAAGAATTAATATCCTTTAACTGATTTGAGAAATCATTTATAAAAATGAGGCAATGAGAAAATGAATAAAGGATAACCCTATTAACAAAGTAGCCTGAAACGAGCTTCTCAATTCTTGATCTAACAGATCTAGCAACCTTTCCCTCATAACCATTTAAATTACTGGTGATATTGGAATTTTGAGATTCAAATGTGAGGTACAATTACTTGTAAAAATTATAATAGGTGAAGCATGGTCTAATTCAGTTTTCCTATTTCGATCAGCTCATCTATTATCACCATAATTCCATGTTACTAAAAAATCCTCAGTTTCAATGGAATATAATAAGATATCATAATTGATTTACATTAGTTGATCTCGATTGAAGTGGACATATAACTATGATTATAAAACACAAAGGTCAATACTTCATCCATGATCCTCAAGAGGATATAAATTGGATTAATTAATTTATTATTCTCCTTTCATTACATTATAAAAGAATGAACAATCTCTCTTGAACAGGGATGCACTCCTCTAATTCACATCTTTTACTTGTGCAGAACATTCACGATAATCATGTTTTTAAAGGCATCGATATGATCAAACCACATAGATTCTCCTACCCATATACTTGTCAATTTCCTTATACTTGATGTTTGTAATGATATGTAGTCATATCGATAATTAAAGTGTTATATTAAAAGCATGCATGCTTAAATAAGTAAGATGAGAGAAATAATGTGTGTCATCAATATCCTATAAGGATGCCCCCATTAAAATGAATGATAGATTTTCCAATTATACCTACTAGATTGTAACCTATTCCAATGCCATGATATCTGAGAGAGTAACCTTGATTTTAAATAAATGTATGTGGATTTCTTAAAATTTTGAATATTCAAACCCATGCTAATGTCGGTTTTTATTCTGGAGGATGCAATCTATGTGGACCTTTCCTTAACATACCTACCTTTGCGAGAATTATCTATACTGAATTCTATGTCATTTTTGTGGCCCCATAGTTCAATGCCTTACTTTCGGGAAACCTTTCTCAAATTAATGAAAGTTTGGTGGAACCTAACTCGTGGAAATATCCAAGCAAAATCACATGACAAGCTGGTTGTGTAACCTTCCCATGAACATGCAAGCCGCAAAGGGTGCTGAGAGATCTTTGTAGGTTTTTTCCAACCATGGTGGTAAGGCTAAACTTGAAATTTCTGAAACCCCACAATCCAAAATTCTGTGACCTGTAAAACTTGACCTTGAAAAAATTAATCCCTAAGGTTAACTTCATAAAGATTATTGGGTTAGTCCCTTGCTATGTACTATGTTACGAGGTAAGTAAGACATCCTACAATCTTGTCTCCACACCCAACAAGCTTTTTCACAATGTATTGATGTCCCACATTTTCCTTCACTACGATCCATGGTAAAATTATTTCAAGTACAAATAATGTATGCTAGTCTCTTATATGTGAGTCGTGATCAAATTGTCATAAACTGGTTATGAATGAAACAAAAGAAATTTTACAGGGAAGGAAGTACACTCCAATAAATGAAGGTCAAATCACATGTATTTTGATTTTTTAAAAATGATAATTGTTTTTCCCTTTCAGAATTCAAAAGAATAGTATGGTGAATCGATATGGAGGTGGAAGCTGGTAATATTTCTAAATATGAATGAATGATAATAACATCAAATATGATTGGAAAAAATGCAAAGGGTTGCTAGTTCTGATTTTCTCTTTTGATGGATATTCTAATAACATGCGAGATCTTGTGATGTGATACCATAGGATCATATAACCCCTGGGTAATTAATAAGAAAAATCACCAAGTTTGGCAAATAAAAAAAATCGAGTTCAATAGAGGCATCAATTCTTCCCTCTCATCACATATAGCTCAGAAAAATAACTTGGTGGCTTTAAAATGAGCATGCATGACACAAGGAACATTTCATTGAGTGATAGTGAGAAATAGGGAAAGATTTACAATGACTATTGCATTCATGGAGGTAGATCAATTCTCATGGTTATGGTAGATTTTAACCTTGTACAATATTTACTACAAACATATTTTTAGTAAAAGAACATAAAATATACAATGGAAAATAGAAACATTACACATATATTTTTCCCCTCGAAACCCAAAACGGGAAAACCATCATATCCTATATTCATTCATCATATTACATTGCTTACAATACAATATACATATAGAAGCTAGCAGCATCCAAAACCCTAATCCAATGACCTGAATTAGTCAAAAACCCTAATTCTTTAACTGAAAATAGAAAACCATCGGCAAAGAAACCATGTGCCGAAAAACCACCTAAATATGTGACACATTTCCCGAGGAAGAAAAATTTTTCTCGGGGATGCTGCACCCCCCCTCAAACCCCCCTGTGCCCCCAGCGCAAAGCAGACACTACTACTCATGCAAAGACTATAACACATACCCAACATTCTCCCACTTGTTGTTTTCTTTCCATACAGGGGATTACAGGGTTACATAGTCAACAATCCAAGGTAGCAATTCCCATGGATCCTCTACACCAAGAGAACTTCTACATGCTCACAGATTTTGTTAATGAATCTGCAACATTCTCCAAAGTGTCCACCTTCATCAACAATACTTTATTTTCTTCAATCATGTCTCTCACAAAGTGATATTGAATATCAATATACTTTGTCTTTGAATGATAGGTTGAGTTCTTCACTAGAAAAATTGCACTCTGACTATCAAAATCTATCCTTATAGCTTGTTGTACCAACCCAATACCTGAACACAATATTTGTAACCATACTATTTCCTTACTTGCAAGAGTGGCTGCCATGTATTTAGATTCTGTAGTTGAAAGTGCCACTATAACCTGTCTTCTACTCATCCAACTTATTTCTCCTCCAAACAGGTTAAACACATACCCACTTGTAGATCTCCTATGATCCAGATCTACACCCTAGTCTTCATCCACAAAGCCATGTATATCCACCACTCTGTCCAATCCTGGTCTTCCTTCGTAGCACAATCCATAGCTAGGAGTGCCACAGAAATACCTGAAAACCCTTTTTACTGTTGTCTAATGCTCCTTCCCTGGTTTTGACATATACCTGCTCAAAATTCTCACTGCATGTGCAATGTCTGGTCTAGTACACACCATTGCATACATCAAACTTCCAACTGCACTCGCATATGGAACATGAGACATGTCCTCCTCCTCTTCCTATGTCTTGGGACACTGATCCGTAGATAACTTTACCCCAACAGGAATACGAACCTTGATCGGTTTGCATTCCTGCATATTAAACCTCTAGAATATTGTCTCGACATATTTTCTCTGATTTAACCAGAGTTTCCTCTTTTTTCCAATCTCTTTTAATTTCCATGCCCAAAATAAAATTTGAAGCACCGAGATCCTTCATGTCAAATTTAGAGGAAAACTGAGTTTTCACATCCTGGATAATCTCATTGTTGTTTCTTATCAGCAACATGTCATCCACATACAAGACCAAATAAATCAAATGATCGCCAATTAATTTAAAATACATAGAGTGATCCTCTTTGCTTCTTTTGAAGCCAAGTCCCAACATATAAGTATCAAATTTTTGATACCACATCCTTGGTGATTGTTTTAAACCATAAAAGGACTTTTTCATCTTGCATGTTGGCTCCTTCTTTCCCTTCACAGCATAACTTTTTGGTTGCTTCATATAGATTTCTTCTTCCAGATCTCCGTGTAGTAATGTTGTCTTCACATCCATCTATTCTACTTCAAAATAAAATGCAGCAGTAACATATAACATAAATATTATATATCTTAACTTGGCAACAAGAGAAAAATATCACCAAAATCAATTCCTTCAGCCTGGGAATAACCCTTTTCTACTAACTGAGCTTTGTATTTCTCCACTTTTCCTTCTGCATTAAGCTTCTTTTTAAATACCCATTTTCTTCCAATAGGATTTCTTCCAGACAACAACTCCACTAGATCCCAAGCCTCATTCTTATCCAAAGCTTCCATTTCTTCGTCCATGGCCATTTTCTATAGATTTCCATCCTCTTAATCCACTACCTCCCTGACAGTTCTAGGATCACCATCAGTAATGGACAAAGAAAAATTTGAACGAAAATCATATGGAGTATACCTTTTCGGTATCCTTCTTTCTCAAACCGATCTCCTCAATACTAGAGTATGAGGATCTTCTTCTTCTGATTCATGTTCCTCTATAGATTATGATTCATCATATTTTAAATCAAACTCTATTTTCTTTGGTTCTTCCTTACTTGGTAGGACTTCCTATTTAACAACATCCTTCATTTCTCTAAATACCACATCTCGTCTATACACTACCTTCTTAGTTTCTAGGTTCCAAATATTATAACCTTTGAGACCATCTTTATATCCAATAAAGATACACTTTCCAGCCTTCTTATCTAGCTTACTCCTATTTTCCTTTAGAACATGAACATATGCATCACAACCAAATACCTTGAGATGTGTGAGAGAAGGTTCCTTACCAGTCCATACCTCTTGTGGACTCTTGTCATCCAACACTGATGAGGGTGATCTGTTGACCAGGTAACATGCAGTACCCACTGCCTCTGCCTAGAATTCTTGCCCTAACCCGACACCACTGAGCATGCACCTTGCTTTTTTTCATCAACGTCCTATTCATCCTTTTTGCAACTCCATTTTTCTAAGGTGTATATGGATTAGTCTTTTGCCTTGCTATACTACACTTCTTATAGAATTATTCAAATTCATTCCCACAGAACTCTTCGCCGTTATCTGTCATCAACACATTAATTACTTTCTTTGTTTGATTCTCAACAAGAGCCTTAAACTCTTTAAACCTGTCAAAGACTTCAGATTTCTTCCTAAGGAAATATATCCAAGTATTCCTCGAGAAGTCATCTATAAATGAGACATAGTACATAAATTTTCCCAGTGATGGGACCGACACAGGTCCAAAAACATCATTGTGAAATAGTTGTAAAATTCCTTCTGCCCTCGTTGCACCAGATGATAATCTTACCCGATTCTACTTCCCATATAGACAATCTTGACAGAAATCAAAATCCAAAGAGAAGTTAGACATACCTTCAACCATACCTTTACCGTGTAGTAGTCAAATACCCTTTTCTCTGATATTCCCCAGTCTTTAATGCCACAACATAACCTTTTCTCCAGAGACTGTAGGAGTTATTTCTTCTTCAACTCCAATATCAGAAACAATGGGACTATTACACCCATCACTAATAGTGATTCCTTGCAGCTTATACAGAATTCCAAATGGAACTCCCTTCAGCAATACCATTTCTCCTCAAACCATCTTAAGGGTTTCCTTTTCAAATAATTTTTTTACTCCTGCATCGTCCATTTTGCTTAAAAAAATCAAATTTCTAGTTAAACCTAGGATGTGCAGAACACCAAGAAGTTTTCTAATCCTTCCATCTATGAGCCTCAACTTGACTTTTCCTCGTCCTATGATTCTGGTTCCTGAATCATCACCTAATAAAACATTACCTCCATCATACCTTTCATATTCGCAGAACCACTCCCTGTGGGGAGTCATATGAAAGGATGCACCAGGGTCAATCAACCATTCCTCATGATCTACATGTGTTCTTTAAGAATCCAAGTACACATCCCCTCCTTCTTCCTTGTAGGTATTTTCTTCTGTAGAAAGAAATTCTTCAGATCCATTATATTTCTCAACTTTGGATCTACATTGCTTCTTGTAGTGCCCTTCTTTTCCACATCTCCAACATACCTTTACAAAATTCTAGGAGATTTAGATCTACCTTTAGACTTATATCTCTCACTTGATAACTTATACCTATTTCTTTCCTAGGAACGTCCTCTTGCAAATAATGCATATGTGCTTTGTCCTTCCATGTTGTTCCATCTCATCTGCTCTGAAAACAAGGATGATACCACTTCATCAAACTTCAAGGAATTTGTATTACTACCTATGGCCACAACCAGACTATCCCACAAGTCTGGTAAAGAACACAGTAAATTGATACATTTATCTTCATCTGAAATTTTAATCTCAATAGATACTAACTGACTTACCACAGTATTGAAGGAGTTAAAATGCTCTGTCGTCGAGTCTCCATCTCTCATCCTCAAGTTATACAACTTCTTTCTCAAAAATAGTTTATTTACTAGGGACTTAGACTGATACAACTTCCCCAACTTATTTCATAAATCCTTGGTTGTAGCTTCCTCTGACACATTCAATAATACTGAATCTGAGAGACACAGTCAGATTGTGCTCTTTGCCTTTTGATCCAAATTTTTCCAGTCATCTGTTGAATTTCTTGTAGTTGCATTACCTGGATCTACCACGATTCATTGATCTCTATCCACCAACAAATCTTCCATATTGAGATTCCACATCTCAAAAAATTTCCCATTAAACTTATCGATCTCCATCTTCGAATTTCTTGCCATTTCTTTTCACATAAAAAATCAGTACAATAGATCTCCCACTGTAACAAGGCTTATCACAGTCCCGAGCCAAACCCTTGACCACAAAGGCGTCCCCCTGAAGCCAACAAAGATCTGATACCAAATGTAGATTTTAACCATGTACAACATTTACTACAAACATATTTTCAGTAAAAGAACAGAAAAGATACAATGGAAAATACAAACATTACACAGAGATTTTTCCCCTGGAAACCCAAACCAGGAAAACCAACATATTCTATATTCATTTATTGTATTACATTGTTTAAAATACATTTACATACAGGATCCAGCGGCATCCAAAACCTTAATCCAATGACCTATATTAATCAGAACCCCTAATTCCTTAACTGGAAATAGAAAACCATTGGCAAAGAAACCATGTGTCGAAAAACCACCTAAATATGTGACACATTTTTCGAGGCAAAATTTTTTTTCTCACAAAGACTATAACACATGCCCAACAATTATTCATGCTTGGGGTAATAGTCAAGATTTGATAATGTTAAATGCGAGAGGATATTCACTTATTTTTACAAATAACAGAGTGTGTTCTCCAATAGTGCAAAATCAACTTGGAGAGATGGAAATAATACACAGTCTAACCTAAGATCCATTGATATCAAAATAAATAGCCAAGTTATGACCATGCCACAGAGACAAAGTAAAGGAACATAGGTCAACAACTATTTATGTTCATGAAGAATGAAGTCCAAGAGGAATATCTATGTCTTTGTCTCATCCAATTGAACTCACCAAGAAAATGTGAGAGGCCCATAATCAATGAACGAGTTTTCTTGTCTTTGGTTGTCATCTAGACCAAATTTTCAAGAAAGAGAGAGGGCATAGAGAGATTGATTGAAAGTTAGAGTGACGAGATAGGGCGGGGGGGGAAGAAATGGGGTTATATAAGGAGGTAGGGAGGGAGAAGTAAAAAGAGAAAATG
>ML776924.1:1033190-1046267 GCA_009831015.1 Picea engelmannii
ATGGAGAGGGAAGGTGGGAGAGATATATTGACATAGGGGGAGAGAGAGAGTGAGTGGGATAGGGGGATATGGAGTGGTGGGAGAGAGGGGTTTATGCGGGGGAGAAAGAGAGGAGAGGGAGAGAAGGGTAGAAAGAGAGAGATAGATTGTGAGAGGGAGAGATATGGAGACAGAGATGATGGTAGAGAGAGAGTTTAAGTAAGGGGGAAATAGATGGGAAATGGATGTAGAGAGAGGTAAAGGGAGAAAGGGGGTAGAGAGAGAGAGAGAGAAGGATGGTAGAGAGAGGTAAAGAGAGAAATGAGGGGAGAGTGTGGGAGAGAGAAAGGGGGGAGATATGTAGAGAGAGGGGGGGAAGAGATGTATTTTATATGTGTGTCGAATAATATGCACTACATTAATATATTATGAAAACTTTATCCCGATGTCATGTTATGTACAACATGGGTGTGTCTTTTGTACCTATGAGAATTGCTAGGTTAAATTGTTTTATTACAACTTCAGTGGTGTGATATATTACTATTAATGCATCAGTGCTACTGTGATATTGGATCACCAATGTTTTGTTTAGTAATGCAATGTGAAGCATAGAGAATTAGTCATAGGAAATCTAATGAGATTCCTCACTATGCCAAGTTGGTCAATATATGTTCCGATGCAGTTTTGTAAACAACACTCATAAAGTTAACAATGCACTTGGTCAATATATGATTCTAGATGCAGTTGGTCATTTATAGATGCAGTTGGTCAATATATGGTCAATATATGTCATTTGGTTAAAATGGTTTCATCGCTACGTTAAATTTTATGGATCGTAAAGTTAACAGTGCACTTAATTAAATGGAATGTTCGGGTACAAGGAGAAACCAAGGACATTTCAGTTGCAAGGCATCCTAATGGAGCACCACTTTGTTTCTAAAATTTATCACGGTTCTATCCTTGAACGACATAGGTGTGTACATTTATATTAGACACACTGGTAGTGGTGATCACTATGAATTTAACACAGGACACAGTTCTTTAGAGCGAGCCGAAGAGTTTAAGTGCACCACATGGAATTGAAAAAAATGCGAAATTTCAAGAAAAATTCAAATTTTAATTGGATGAAAAATAAAATAGGAAGGTAATAAACAATTTAATTGGATTCTTATGTCCTAAGGTGGCACATTTTCATTGTTGAGAGGAAATGAAAATTCGTGGTAATTTATAAATTTTGGAAGTGTGTGGAATCTATCAATGGAGCTAACCAACTCGTTGTAGAGCATTAAAAACAAGGCGTATTTGGAAGGAGGGTGAGCATCGGTGTTTGCTTGAGAGTTTGGAATCATGGGATGAAGTTTTAAAATGAAAATCAGTTTGGTAATTATTTTTATTTACCCTACTGCGATGCACCTGACGACAGTGATGCGTATTGGTGCATAATGTTCAATGGAACCAGTGCGCTTTTATCAATGCTTGTTATTTTTATTATAATGTATGAATGTGATTTTGAAAATTAAAGCACCAGTTCATTATTTTTTATGTGTGCACACCAATAAAAAATCCTCTGCAAAAACCTTTGGTCAGCGTCCTTTGCTAAGAACCTCCATTATAAATAGAGAAGGGATAGATTTTTGGGGGAGGTTTTATAAAAACCTCCACAAAATGTGTTCTAATTGTAATGCCATAGGTCATGTTTATCTTTATTTTTGTTTATCACACCAGTATTCCCATTCACCCTCCTTCTTTTTTATTAATGGAAGCAAGGAAGTACAACAACTCTCTTGTAGATTTCTATTGGATCCACCCTCAAAGTCCCTCTTGCTATATTATTTGAAGGTTCATGATTATGGGATACCCTATTATTATGTCAAAATATATGATTGAATTATCCCCATCAATCATTGTATAGAATAATCTTGCAATAACATGTGACAACATTTGCATGGTTTGGGTATCTTATTCATAACAAGAATATTACCTCCAATTTGTGAGAACTTCTCATAAGGATTCCATCCTATGTTTATTTAATGATGGATGTGTGTTTGTTTTGGCTTATAACCAAACACAAGGGAAATATTTGTGGTGTTGATGATCTCATCAAGTCATTTCATTGTATTTATTATTTCACCTAACATCCTTAGTGCTAGGTTAGCTTGTACAATTAGGAAAGAATAAGATCATTTGAGAAATAGTCTAAGACATTAGTGTTTCTTGTTTTCATGCATTACTTTATTTCATTTGTGTGTCTTCTTTTCATGCATTATTTGATTTTATTCCATGCATTTCATTTCCTTATAATGATTGTTTTCAAGAATTGTTTTAGAATAATTACATGTTTTCTTTGCATGCCTTTCTTAGGATTAGAAAATTTTCATTCCTTCGAAGTTTTAGTTTTATGTAGTGATTCACAAGGGCAGTATAATTTCCCTAGTCTTTGGTTCATAATATTTGGAACAAGTTTAGATGTGTGTAGATCACATTTTTGGATGATATTTTAGAGTTCTCATACATTGTTATTCTTATATTTCATGTCCCTGAGTAGGATCCATATGTTTCCTCCTTGGGAGTAACTACTTTGAGATCCACCCTCTTAACAATGAAATGTCCCAACTTGCATGAGCTCTCTTTCTTATCTCATCTAGAATTAGACTTGTTCTTCCAGTTCTTCCTTCAAACATATGATGCTCTCACTTCAAATCATCTCTACTCAGTTCTTTCAAATGCCTCAACCATGGTATATCAGCTCCTATCTCATCCACCTAATATTACACATGCATTTACAAGTGATACACAATGATTTCATACACATGGTGCATTTTCTTTTTGTTTAGATTGTTCAATTCAATTATTTTTCTATGGTTTCATGTATGAATTCCTACTTAGACATGGTATTATTGTTTCCTTTGTGGGTTCTCAACATGATGGTAATTTGGTGTAATATAATAATGTATAATAACACTCCAAGTTTTATCTTTTATTTGTTAGGGGATACCATGGTGGGTCATGATTTTCTTCTAGATAAATGTCATCACCTCCTAAGTCAAGTAGTACTACTAGAGAACTAGGTAGAATGTAGCTTACTCCATGTCCTAACCATACTTTATTTCTATCTTTCCTTTTCACTTCCATTCCACATATCATATTTTCCCACTCATGGTTAACTTATCATAATTGATCCATCTAGGTCCTAAGAAAAGTAATCAAAACCCACGTGTAAGATCCTTCAAAGTCAAAAGAATGAAAGTGCTCAAGGTAGTTGCAACTATAAAAATATAAAAAGCCAAAAAATAATAATGATCAACCTATGCCACCTCACATAAAGGTCCATTACCCCTAATCCTATGCTTAATAATGCATATCTAAATAAATGATGCAAGAAAATCCTACTTCCAAAACCTTGTACATCTGGTAGATACCTAGGGAGTCTTTCATTTTCTAGGGTGTTGGTTCCCTCATGATTGTTTAATTGTATTTTCCTATGTTTTAATGAATTCTAGAAGAGAGACATAGGATAGGGATTTGATAATGAAAGTGAGGATTGGATTGTAAATGTTCTCAAATGTATGAGAACATGAGAGGAGTGAGATATATTTGGATAGTGAGATCTCATTAGAATCTATGAATCCTAAAGATGGGGAATGATTGAGTGATTTGTGGATCTAGAGATCCTAGGAGGTTGATTAGGAGTATTGTTGAGATTATTTTGGATCTGAACCTATTCTAGTTCAAGATCCTTTTTGTATAAAGAATTGTAAGCATGTAAGGAATAGGGTGGCCATTGAATGAGGAAGTAGTCCAAGAGAGAGAGAGAATCCCTTTTGAATGTAATTCAGGCCCAGAAGGCATTGAATCATTATGTAAATTCATGTACTGCATACATATGATTAATAGAAGAGGAAGCTCTATTTTGATGATTTTATGAAAGGAGGAAATCTATTTTATTGTGAATGTTATGTCCCTGTGGAATTTGGGAATTGCATATTTGGAAATTCGTGTTATTGTAGGTTTCAGACTAATTGCAGGTCTAAGGGTCTAGGAGGAAAGTTCAATCGAACAACCTCTCTGTGAGAAGCTGATGTGTTAGAGAAGGTATTTGATGATCATTGATCATTGTTAGGATCAATGATCTACACATTTGAGTTGTAGGAGTGTCTAAATTATAGGGGATTCAAGATCACGAGGTTTAGCAACTGAACACCAGTACACAAGTGAATTCACAACATCTATTAAATTTCAAAAGAGATAACACACTAGTGATCACGAAGAAGGATAAGTATAGTACAAAGTATTCCTTTGTAAATGATCGCGAGATCATGTTCGTTCCCTTTGAATTCAAGAGCTATCAAAACTGTTGGTTTTGGAACCAAACAAGTGAGAACCATCGGAGTTCATTGCAAAGTAAGGAGAAACCTCAACCATTTGTGCAATCCTTTATTAATTCCTAGCTGCAGATTTAGATTAGAAGAAGTTGAATGACGAAGAAATCGTATCATGATTGAAGATAGGGGAGAAACTGTGCATTGGAAGTTGCGTGAACTTTAAGTATATGGGGGAAGAGAGCTACTAATCTAGGTCATTAGTTGGTTTAGTGATGTGTCAATATAAGATTAACACGTGCACTAGAATTATTTTAGCATGCCACCTTGTTGGAATGCATAGAACGTAGATATAAACGGATGATTAAGACACAGTTGTTGGATCATCCTTTCAATGGATGACCATTTGGGTCTTTGATGATGACAAGGAATGAAAGATCTATGGATAGGATTTGAGCATGCATTAGACTAGGGTCACAGTCTTTGATCATATAGATGATTAGCACCGAGAGAGAGATAGCGCTAAAGGTTAAGTTCTTGGTTGTGACATTTGGTCATATAATGAAGAAACCAGGAGGAAGCACTATAGGATTTAAGTTCTTAATTGGTTAATCTATGGTCACAACCACTCGTCACATAGAAGAAGAAAGGGTTAGTTCCTTATGTTTAGGTGCATAAGGATTGTTCTAATAAAAAGAGATAGAATAAGGAAATCATAGATCATAGACAGTTCCTTGGACACCCCGTTGTGGTTTAATGAGCATCCTAGATAAGTAAAGGTTTCCTAAATCTAGGCGAATCCCAGGATAGGATATCAAGTGGTATCATAGAAAATTAAATTGCTCGCCTGAATGATTGCAGAAAATGGTGTAGTGAAATCAACGAGAAATTGACAGAAAAATATTGAGCTCTTGGGGCAAGAGAAATAACATTGATGTTCTTTACAGGTGCAGAGACAATATTCTACTTTGATAAAATATCAGAGATGAGGTTGACATAGGATATTGTAGGGAGAGTATTGAGCTAAGAAGCATGTATAGAGGATTTCATATTTAGTGAAAGATGACAAGACATGGAAGATGAATTGATTCAGAGGAATGAATCAAAAGGGGTCAAGATCATGAAGAGATATTGAAGATATTAATTTTATATGTTTGAATTAACTCTGGTTTAATATATTTTCTGCAGGTTGAAGCAACAAAGGAAAGGATTGGAGAAGCTATGACGGATAGGAGAGTTGTAGTAGAGAACCATTGATGTTCTTGAATAAAGAAGAGCATGTGAGATCTTAGAGAAAATAGAAAGGAAGCACTGGAAAAGAATCTTGAAGAAATTCCAGCTGAGGATTGGAACAACAGAAGAAAATTGCATGTTCTCAAAGAGAATTGGAAACTGTAGGAGCCAAGAGGAGCAAGGAGTGCTCAAAATAGGTTCTAAGGAAGAGAGAACCAAAATAATACCAGAAGATTAGGATAAGGAGAATATTAGTGAGGTATTTGGGTAGCAGGATATGGAGAGAGCTTGTTACAAAGGCTTGAGTGCAGTCTACAAGTGAACAAAGTGAAGTTCACAAGAGAAAGGGAGATGGAGACAATGGATATTGATTATCATTACGAAGGTTTAGAAAGAAGACACAACAAAGGAAAGAAGGATTCCAAGAAAAATGGCATAAATAGGATGGGTCAAGGAGAGTATGACAGAGAAATGAATGATCTAAAGAAGAGGCTCAAATTCATACAGTTGTTGTTGCAGAGAAAGGTTAGAAAAAACCAGATACAAGGATGGAGAGTGAAGAGGGTCAAGTTGCCAGTAATACAGTTATATGAAGAGAATCTTAGGAAAATATTGAGAAACCTAAAGCATAGGATGGATTCTTGGGTGAAGGAGGAACTCAAAGGAGCTGATTTTATATTTAGGCCATGGACGAAAGGAAAATTTCACTATTGTGAACCAAAGAAGGGAGAAATCCTTGGAGAGGATGATGTTGAGATGAGACCTGTTGAGAGTCTTACATATTGCTTGGAGACTGAGAGACTTGTAGGAAGTCTCATGAACTCTTTTGAGAGTTCAAATCAGTGTTTGAATGTGCTGAAAGAGGAAGAAAAGAAGGCTAGTAAGCCTTATGTTTTTGTAACTGACAATTTTTGTGTGATTGTAGGATTAGAAAGTGATGAGTCACTTGAAGTTGTCAAGGGAAAGAAGGAAGAAAAAGAAATGTATAAAAAAAAATCAGGAAGACATGATTAGAATTATATTCTAATGGAAGATGAGGAAAGAGTGTCTCATGAATAAAATCAAAGAGGAATGCATACACATTTTTCCAATGGGATTGCTAACAGACAGTCAGAAGAAATTGTTGTTGCAGAAATCAAGAAGAAATTGGCTCATGGAGATAGACAAGAGAATGTTGAAGATAAAAATTATGATGCAATTATTGCAAGATGGGTTGCAGAAATTAAGATGATGGAAATATTTCTGATGGAACCTAATTCAGAAGAAGAAAGTACAACCAGTAATAAAACATGTTCACAAGTGCTTACCAGTGATAGGAAAATGTTTTTATCATCTGAGGAGGTAGAGGTAAATTTTAATTTTCAATTTAAATTGAAGGATGAAGGAATAGAAGAGAATGATGAACATGAAAATGTGATTAGAGAAATAGATTCTGAAATATTTATTATATATGAATGGAGACCTCAAATTCAACATTCTGAGTTGATGAATTTTGAGGAAGAGATGGAATTTTTGGAGGAATGGCTAACTAAAGATGCAAGAATGAAGACTACAAAGAAAGGGTAGACTCAATTAAAATCGATTTTGAGGAGAAAATGAAAGTGTCAATCAGCAAGAGCATAGATAAAGAGGAGATAAAGAATCCTAGAAAAGGAAAGGAGATGCAACATCTACTGAGCAACAACAAAGATCAACAAGAGAACATAAGAAAATTTTAGCAACAAGTTCATAGTAAAGAGATCTACCAGTTAGAGGATAGAATGTACATAGATATTAATTTAATGAGGATGTTGATGGTGAATATGTCACAAGGAAGACATGTAGAGGTAAAGGAGATCCACATCAGCAGAGAAAATAGAAAATTGCAAGCAACAACAACAGAGCAAGAAGACAATGGAGTAAGAGAAAAAATACATAATCAACTTTGGGATCTATGAGGATTTCAACAGAAGAAACTCATGATCAGGAGATCATGATCATTTTTGTTCCTTGGGAGTCTGATGCAAGAGCATCCTTCTTCCAAAACCTTGTACATCTGGTAGATACCTAGGGAGTCTTTCAATTTCTAGAGAGTCGATTCCCTCATGATTGTTTTATTGTATTTTCCTATGTTTTAATGAATTATATAAGAGAGACATCGGATAGGGGTTTGATAATGAAAGTGAGTATTGGATTGTAAATGTTCTCTAATGTATGAGAACATGAGAGGAGTGAGAGATATTCGGATAGTGAGATCTTATTATGATCTATGAATCCTAAATATGGGGAATGATTGAGTGATTTGTGGATATAGAGATCCTAGGAGGTTGATTAGGAGTATTGTTGAGATTATTTTGGATCTGAACTTATTCTAGTTCAAGATCATTTTTGTATAAATAATTGTAATCCTGTAAGGAATAGGGTGGCCAATTGAATGAGGAAGTAGGCCAGGAGAGAGAGAAGGCCTTTTGAATGTAATTCAAGCATTGAATCCTTATGTAAATTCATGTATTGTATACATATGATTAATAGAAGAGGAAGATATGTTTTGAGTTTTTTGTAAACAGAGGAAATATTTGTTATTGTGAATGTTATGTCCTTGTGGAATTTGGGAACTGCATATTTGGAAATTTATGTATTGTAGGTTTCAAACTAGTTGCAGGTGTAAGGGACGAGGAGGAAAGTTTAATCGAGCAACCTCTCTGCGAGAAGATAATGTGATAGAGAAGGTATTCAATGATCATTTATCATTGTTAGGATCTATAATTTACAAATTCGATTTTTTGTAGTGTTTAAACAATAAGAGATTCAAGCTCATGACATTTAGCAACTGAAGATGATCCAGATTATTTTCGGCACGAAATGAGAGCAGAGATATAATAAAGAAATGTACAGAGATATCTCAAATATCAAATAATATAACATAAATGTATCAAAGATGAAACCATAAAAACAAAGATACAGTAATACACAATTTTTTATTAATGATCGAAAATGTGCAAAGACTGTAAAAATACCGAGTGAAAGTCTCACTAGAATGGTGGCAAATTATCTCTGAGAGGAGATGTGTCTGCTACTCCCATTCGCAAGAATATGATATTACAATGAGGCTCCAATGGCCCTTTTATAATAAATGCAATTCAAAACCCTAACCCCAGAAGATGAAAAGCCAATGGTTTTGTGGACCCCGTTTTGGGTAGTTTGGTGTATCAACTTCCCGGGGGTGTAACTTTGGCATACAATCTTCGTTTGGAGCGCACGATGGCTCGTTGGAAAGGTATCGTCGGGGAGATTAATTTTGGGGGCTCAATTAAATCCCTTAGCAATCATATAGGAGCTCGAGCCTGAAAAACCTTCATTTAAGCCCTCAAAATGGCTCTGGAAGTTTAGGAACTGAAAATTTGCTAAAAGTAGTAAGTTGCCAGAAACATGTTTTGAGCCAGTTGGATTAGGTGGGTGGCCACCATTATCCACCTGGATCAGAAGACCAGTACACAGGAGAATGCACAACATCTATTAAATTTCAGAAGAGATAGTGTACCAGTGATCACGCAGAATGCTAAGTATAGTATAGATGAATCCTTTGTAAAGGATCATGAGATCACAATTGTTCCCTTTGAATTCATGAGCTATCAAAATCGTTGGATGTGGAGACAAACAAGCAAGAACTGTTGGAGTTCATTTTGAATTAAAGAGAAACCTTAATCGTTCATCTAATCCTTGATTAAGTCCTAGCTATGGATTTAGATTATAGGAAGTTGCATGATGAAGAAATTGGATCATCGATCTGAAATCATGATCAACGATAGGGGAGAAACTACGCATTGGAATTTGGATGAAATTTAAGTCTATGGGGGAAGAACTTTATTAATTTGGGTCATCGGTTGGTTTAGTGATGTGTCAAGCTAGGATTAACGCATGCAATGGAACTTTTTTAACATGCCACCTTGTTGGAATGCTTAGACCGTAGATCTAAACGATTGATTAAGACACAACCATCAGATCATGCTTTCAATGGATGATCGTTTGATTCGTTGATCGTGATAGGGAATGAAATATCTATGGCTAGGATTTCAGTGTGGATTAGATCATGGTCCCAGTCTTCTATCGTATAAATGATTGGCACCGAGAGATAACTAGTGCTTGGTTGTGACATTTGTTCATATAATGAAGAATCCAGGAGGAAGTGTTATAGGAATTAAGTGTGTAATTGGTTAAGCTATGGTCACATCCACCAGTCGCATAGAAGAAGAAAGGGTTAGTTCCTCGTATTTAGGTGCATAAGGAATGTTGTATAAAAAGATTTAAAATAAAGAAATCAGAGACCATAGACAAATCCTTGAACACCCCATTGTGGGTTTAATGAGAAACCTAGATAAGTAAAGGTTTCCTAACTGTGGGTGAAGCTCGAGATAGGCTACCAATAAAGGACTAATAAATGAAAGCAAAGAAAGAAAGGAAATACAACTAGAAAAGGAAAAATAAAAAGGGGTAGTAGAAAAAAGTTCCCTATCACATTTAACACAGAATCTCATGCATGGTAACTCTGCAATTTATCACTTAGTCACTTCTTTATGCTCTGGAATAAATAAACCAACATTGTTTCATTCCCATCATAGTTATACACTTGTTGTGATGTTCCTTCATGATTAATTGTTGGTAATAATTTGAATTAATTTTGTGGCATATAGTGATTTAATACACTTTGGATTGATACAAAATAGTCAATTTGTATTCTTTGCATCACACCTGATTCACTATAATTGAGGGTAGAATTGATTGTTGGTTTCAATACATCATTAATCAATTTAGGTTAATAAGACTCCCAAATTGAAACAATTAGGCTTGCTTGATTTTAGGGACACCCCCTAGGCTAGGAAACCTCATCTTCGTAGTCTAAAGTGAGAGGAAAGGAAACCGAGGTTATAGTGAGTGGCTTGCCGAAGAGTTTCCTCTAGGCTCTTCCACTAAGGATAGACTTTTCCTTCTAGGAAAGAGTTTGAGGGGTAACAAACCCTTCTCAAATTAGATATAATGTATATATTGAGTAGAGATAAAATTTTGCAAATTTATCCTATTGACTGACGAGGAAACAAACTCATCCAAGAGTCTTAGAGTGTTTCTAGTGGCCATGAGTGAATTGGAATTCAAATATTCAAGAGGTAAGTTGGTCATTCACAATCAAAATGAGATTCAAGATAACAATTATGTTATTCATATTCATATTCATGTAGGAAAATAATAGTAGCTCCCATCCATAGAGGATGTGCATTGTATCGAGGAAAGTGCCTAGGGGGATAATTATATAATGTGGCTATACTCATAAAATAAGGTCAAATGATTGGTTGGTATAAACTCATTAATTAATGTAATGTTACCATACTCATTAAATAAGGCTCATTAAGCAGTTAGTGGGTAATAAATCTAATAATTTTGTGTAGTTAGCATAGGTCCTAAGACATACTCATTAAACAGTATATATACACATGTATATCATTATATTGAGCATACCGAACAATTTATTTTATTGTAACAAACATGGTTTGTAGAGTAATTTCTCTTATGAAAAATAATTTATGGTGTTACCCTAACTTAAAAGTTTACTCTACAAATTTGTGTTGATTATTATGTGGGTGCATTTGTTATTCTAAATATTATCCTACATCTACTAAAATTCTATACATATTCCTACAATACAAAATTTTGTAATAAATAAATAAAAAGTAATTAAGCATCATAGATGTATGATATTAAAACAAATTTAGGAAAAATAGGAAATAAATATTCTAAAAAGGATAAAACAAATGAACAATTATTTAAAACAAACTTAGGAAAAATAGTAAATAAATACTCTCGAAAAGGATAAAACAAATGAACAATTATTTAAAACAAATGTAAAAAATATGGATTAGATTATCTAAGTAGAGTTCTTGCAACATAAAATTTTGTGATGAATAAATCAAATATAATTAAGCATGAGAGATCAATAAATAAAATGTAATTAAGCATAAGAGAGGTATGATATTAGAACAAATTTAGGGAAAATAGTAAATAAAGACTCTCGAAAAGGATAAAACAAATGAACAATTATTTAAATAAAATGTAATTAAGCATAAGAGAGGTATGATATTAAAACAAAAGATTCTCGAAAATGATAAAAGAAATGAATAATTATTTAAAACAAATGTAAAAAATATGGATTAGATTATCTAGCTAGATATTAGATATTAAGGTTTAAATTATTTTGGGAGAAAGGATGAAAAGGGCATGTTCCTGTGTTTCATATGAGAAATTGAATTCTTAGATATATATTTTAAAACATCTTATGGAGCCTTTAGGGTTTTAGCTTACAATATCTAGAAACAAATTATGTTATATAATCCATAAATTGGTAATAATTCTTTTTAAGTTAATATTTAATTAAATTACAATTTAATCTTAAAAAAAAATTATAATATTGTAATTACCCATAATGTTATATGTAATATTTTGTTGAAGTCAACATCTTCAAGTCACAATGTGATATAGTTTTCAATTCAATTTTTTATTGTTACATCGTAAATGTAATATTGAAGTTAACTATAACATCACATGTGACATAATATTGAATTAAACATCTTCATGTCATGGTGTGGCAAAATATTGAAACCAACCTCTTCATGTCGCAATGTTATACAATATTCAAGTCAACCTTTTAATGTCACAATGTGACATAACCTTTTATGAATGTCACAATACAACATAATCCTTAAAAAATGTAGCAATATGACTATATTCAAAGAAGATTAATATTACATTATGCCATAACCATTGACGAACGTCATAATCCAACATAACCCTTGATGAATGTCACAATGCGACATAACCCTTAAGAAAGGTTGTCGTGTGGCATAACTATTGAGGAACATAGAAATTCAACATATGACAACCCAGATGAATGTTGTAATGTGGAATAACTGTATCATTAGCCTCTTACTGTCACAATGTGATATAATCTTGAAGCCAACCTCTTAATATAAGTGAACATTATTATGTGTTGCAATGTGACATTTCCTACATTCACTAGGTATTAATGTATGAATTGTATGTAACCTTTGATGAATATCAGAATCCAACATAACCCTTGAGGAACATTATAGTGTGGTGTAACCCTTAATGAATGTTTCAATTTGACCTAACCCTTAATGAACATAATGATGCAACTTAAATTAACCAATAACAATTGTGATCAACCATAATGAAGTAGAGTCGACTATGGTCAACCATAGTCCATTGTGGTAAGTGATAGACAAACATATTCAGCTACACTCAACCAAAGTGAACCACAATGAACCACACTCAACATAAGTTACTTAATGTCAACCATAATCTACCTATAACCAAATTGTTAGAACATAATCTTTGATGAATGTCACAATGTGACATAACCATTGAGAAACATTACAATTTGACATAAGTCAACCAAGATGAACATTTCAATGCAATATAACTATCCAGGAATGTCAAAATCCAACATAAACCTTGCGGAATGTCACAATGTGATACAACCCTTAATAAACGTTACAAT
>ML776924.1:1047923-1066203 GCA_009831015.1 Picea engelmannii
TCTTAAGAGGAAACACATGTTCTTAACCATCAGGTCCACTCAGGCAATAAATTATAAATTAATATATTTATAGTGTTTAGTTTTATTTGTGTTTGAGAATAGGTGGAATGTTTAATAGAAATATTAAATATTTCATAAATTTACAGTTTATATTAGATAGGAGTGGATCTAATAGTTAAGAATATGGTCTTCTCTTAAGAGGTCACAAATTCAAATCTAAAGTGGGGTAGGGTATGTATAACTTCATAGACCAAATCTAGAGTGGGGTAGGGTATGTATAACTCCATAAACTTTATCAGTCAAATCATTGAGTTATCCTTTGTATTCTTTTTCAATAAAGTTATGTTTTTTTGGTACTTGAAATGGAAGGAAAAAAAATCTAAAGGCAATCATACTATCCCACTCAATAGTAAAGAAAGAAAGTGAGAGAGGGGCATTCATAATCAACAGCCTAACTGAACTGGAATGAGAAAAAAGACATAAGGGAAGGCTTTTATTTCTTTCTATTTAGATCAAGTCAAGACACTAAATCGGTGTATGAAACCTGATTTAATTGCTAAAATCTATTGATTATACATAAATTACTCTTTTTGGATTTGAACCTATAACCTTCAATAAGTAAACACATCTTCAATAAGTAAACACATGTTCTTAACCATTAGACTTACTCAAGTTTTTATATAAATAAAAGAAAACAGATCCGGTTGGAAAAAACGTTTTACCTATGATGCATCCGACGAAAAAGAGCGAAGCAGGAATGCCGGCCTTGAACTTGTCATGGCATATGAGACCCCATTCTGAAACCACAGACGATCCTCTGCCATCAACCCACTCCCACAGGCTTCCATCCATTTCACACAAAGAGGACTCTGCTGTGCACCACAGCTGCCTGCTCATCAATGGAAAGACCTTCGGCGTCATGTTGTTTGTGAAATCTGGCGTTCGAGAGGCTGCGCATCGCCAAGAAGGCTGAGCGTCTGTGAATATGGGAATGAGGGTGTGCATGGCCTCAAAAGCCCATGCCAGATTCACCATCAGGACATGGACCAGCTGAGCCGGGCCGAAACCCCCAATATGTTGGTCCAGAATTTGATCAACGGAAAGAACGATCTTCGGATCGTCTTGTGTTTCTCCCTTCTCCGTTTCTTGCTGCTGATCATGCCGGCCATTCTGCGTTAAGCACCGGCGCCCGTCCAAGGATGAGGAAGAGCAAGAGACTGAGAGCAGAGGTTGCTTCAGGGGTTCTGAAGGCTCCATGCTGCCGTTGTTGAAACCCGAGGAAAGTTGTCTTGACCACAGACAAATTTATGCAGACATTCATTGTCCGCTGATTCATAAAGCCGAAATAAGGAGCGCTGGCAGTCTTACTAAATTTAATAAAAAATGAAATCTACAGAATTTTGATATTGCCATTACTGCGAGATAAAACAAACCACAGCGGCGCATGAAAAGAAGATGAAACTTATTTTATAGAGTTCATATAATACCAAACTCATTTCTCAAAAAAAATAAAAATCGCACTGGAGTTCACAAAAGTGACATAGATGCTGGATGACTCGAAAGTATAGGATTGTCATGAGTACTTGCTAAATAATTGCAACTTGCAGGTAAGAGTCGTGATTCCTGATCGATCTTATCAGGAATTATCTATAAAAAATTGACTATTGTTTTAAAATATTGATGATGATAAGTAAAGAAAAGTCTTAAATATGGAAAGATTTGATTTTGTTTTGTATTGTAGTATATTTGGAAGATTTATATTGTTTTAAAATATTTAGGATTGTAAGTGAAGGAAAATCTTAAATTTGCAAAGATTTTGTTTTGTTTTTTTAAATGTGGTTTATGTTTTTAATTGTGTTGCACTCTATGTTTTTTAAATGTGGTTTATGTTTTTAATTGTGTTGCACTCTATGTTTTTTAATTGGGTTGTATCCTATATTATATTAAATATTTTATATAAAGTTTAGTTGTGTTTTCTTCTATATTAAAATTTTATATAATTTTTTATTTTTTTTAAATTGAATGATATTGATATTAAATATTTTATAATTTTTTTTGTATTTTGATAATGTTATATTAAATGTAATTTCATAATAATTTTATGTTATTATTGATTGTAAAAAGAAATTTTAAAAAATAATTATCTTAAAAAAATTTAAAATTATATATATATATATATATATATATATATATATATATATATATATATATATATATATAAACTATTTTATATATTTTTTTGCAATTTGTTTATGTTGATATCAAATATTTTATATAATTTTTTGTAAGTTAATGTTATTTGATATGTTAAATGCAATTTTATAATAATTTTATGTTATTCAGAGAAATTAGAGAAAAAAAACATCATAAAAATTTATTTAATGAATAGAAATGTTCATCAAATTTATACCCAGCCAACTATAACTATGTTTATACATATGGTTATCTTTTTATGTAAATAAACTTAAACAGGCCTTACATGTTAATATGAATGTGCAATAAAATCTCATTTATGATGAGATGAATATTTTCAAAACAAGAAGACATTTTTTTAATATTTTAAAATAATTGATAACAATGACATTTTTAACATTCACTCTATTTTATAAATCAAAAGTAATATAGTAATAGACATTTTTAGCATTCACTCTATTTTATAAATCAAAAGTAATATAGTAATGACATTTTTAACATTCACTATATACAAATGTTTTAAAATAATTGATGGCAATGACATTTTTAACCTTCACTCTATTTTATAAGTCAAAACTAATATAGCAATGACATTTTTAACATTCACTATATTGTATAAGTAAAAACTAATATAGCAGTGACATTTTTAACATTCAATATATTGTATAAGTCAAAAGTAATATACCAATTTTAGAAAATGGAAGTGAAACTACATCATATAATATTAAGTAATCTTTTTTCAAGAGTATATGCCTATTGGTTTGAAAATTAGTGAACTTTATTAGGTAGGGTAAGGTTTCTATAATTTAGAAGATTTTAACAGTTAAATTATTAAATTTAATTTTTATGGGAAGGAAATCCAGTGTTACATAAATAAGAGAGTCTTATATACCAATTTATTTGATTTACCATAACCTTAAAATTAAATTATTATTATTATAAATAATATAAAAACAATACAATATAAATGATAAACATGACCACTTAATTATAAAAAACAATAATTAATATTGATAATGCAAAGAAACAAAGTATGTAGAGAAAGTTACACTTATAAAATTTTAAAAACAATTATCAGTAATCATGTCATTATAACAATTTACAGGTTGAGTTGCATCATGTGTGTTTATTTGTTTTTTATTTGTTATTAATAATGTTTATGTTGTATTTTGTATCTAGACCTTCGTGGATCTAAAGTAAGACACACAAGCAGCACCATTTAAAGTGGGATGCTTGCATTTAGTAGTTTCATTTGGTGATTAAATACAAGAAGGGTATGTCCAACCAAATGGTTGATCTCCTGAGTCTCCCCCCTACATAGGTACTTAAACTCTCAGTTGTGCATTGTGTTGCCTATGAGGCTTGGAATCCTCTATATGCTTTTGATCCATTCTTTGCAAAGATATGGGTTGGTGTGAAACATCCCACTGAGTTCAATCAAACGCCATTTTTGGATTATACAATTAGAGATGGGTGGCTATATAAACGCAACTAGTTATGTGTCACATCTTCTTAAGATCATCTTACTTTTATTAAATACGTTCATACCTCCTCCTATGGTGGCCATTTTGGGTCTCTGAAAACAGTTAAGCACTTGCAGTGATATTTATTTTGGCCTTTTATGACTCGTCTATTGATTAAGGTTGGTTGTAATTGATGTCAACCCTTGAAGAAAGATCGGTAGCACAAAGGTTTGGGTAATGGACCCAAGATTGTTTGATGTAACGATGACTCATTATTGTCTTGTCATAGTTGATAAGAAGTACAAATGGATGAACTCCAAAGTGGTCCCCTTATGGTGAAATCTCTCACGGGAAGACGCTTTGCGGATTGAGTTATCCTAGAAGTATGGTTAGAGAACCCATGCTTAATTGTGGAATAATTAGACGAAGGTCAATGAATTTGTCAGTGAAACTATCCTAGATGTATATTGTTGGTCATTCCATTTATGTTGGTATGTGGACGTCACGTAACTCCTCATGGTTAGAGAGTTATGGCCATATGAAGTTGGAGAACCCTCATGAGTCATCTAGAAGCCCCTAAAAGTCACAGTGCTTGCAAAAGAAATTATTTAAATAATAAAGTTAATGGAGAACTCCCTAAAATAAGGAAAGTGGAATACTACATGAAAGTATAAATAAGAGGCAAGGCTCTCTCATTTAAATCACACTTGAACACATTGAATATATTTTATTGTGTGAAGCTTATTGCAAGTACTCATTGATACATCTGAAGTTGTGAAACTCTGAGGTAGTATGAAGGGTTGACAGCGAAATTATCGAAATTACAACGAATACTAAAAAACCCTATTTTCTAAGGCGTACGCGGTTGACAGTGTATTAGTGTGTGTATATACTGAGGCATACACGGGCTGACTGTGTATTAGGGTGCGTACATACTGAGGCATACACGGGATGACAGTGTATTAGGGTGCGTACATGTTGGTAAAGCCATGGAAACTTGAGAAGATGAAGATGCAGAGGTTCTAGATTCTGAGATGAAGCTCCCAGGAAGGTCTACAGTGCTCAGATACATCAGATCTATCCATTGGTTCAAAAGGTATGTATTATTTCTATGAATAGTTACATTTTGAAGTATGCATGAGAAATGGTTATGGAGATTTGAGGATTCTCCCTAGAGAGACTATGGCTGCATGGGATCTTCTGCATAAGTCAGATCTACAGAAATACAATGTTGGTATATTTATCATTGATACTTCTTGTTGAGACACGTCTTGTATTTCTTATCATATTTCTAAGGGTTTTTCTGGTACATGGTTGAGAGCTTGTATTTGTGAAGTGGTTGATGTATTGAGAGGTTGCATATTAGAACGGGTTTGATGACTAGATCATGTGAAGATTATTATAATTGTTCATGATTACACACACCTATATGGCACTTGACTAGAGAGAGATATATATGATTTGGGTAAAGTTTGTGTATGTGGATGCATGCACAGGGTACAATTGTAGTCTGGATACATTGACAAGTTACAAATCCATGTGAAAATGTTACAAAGGGTCGGAAGTTTTCAAGAGAAAGAAAACCCTAGTTTTTAGGAGGCATACGCAGGCTGCATAATAGTTTGATTACGTACATACATGGGTTGAATAACATGTAGGGCATGTACATACGCATGATGCAGCACTACATGTCGCGTACCTGTTGTATTTTGTTGATACATGTTCAGTTCAGGTACATATTGATTACAGGGAAGTTGTACAAGTTGGATGCAGGTCAGTGGTATAGATTGATACAGTTGTACAGTGGTATATCTCACAGTGATAGTGTGACAGTGGTTCCATCGTTCTACTTCTACTTCAGGGCGGTTGGACAGGGCAAGGATAGGTGGTTGTAGCCACTTTCCAGTTGTAGCCGAAAAACATAGGGGGTTGTAGACTCCTTATGGTTGTAGCCAGAGATTGGGGAGTTGGAGCTTCCCTCATGTTATAGCCTGAGAAACTAGGGGGGTGGAGCCTCCTTCTAGTTGCAGCTAGAAAACAAAGGAAGTTGGTGCTTCCAATGAATGTAATTCTTCAAGACATATAAAAAAAAAGAATTATGTGGTTTTCTCCCGCTTTGGGTTTCCACGTAAAACACTGGTGTACTGTGTATGTGTATGATTGTTCATTTGTTCATTTCTTAATTACTCTGTAGTTATTGGATGATAATTCTACATTGATATTTCACTTGGATTATATGGTTAAAAATGATTAAATGTCTATATTATTGATTCACCCCCCTCTCAGTAATCCAATGATTGGTTTAAGAGATGGTTCCTTCAGAAATCAGTTTAACCACTGAAAGGTAAATCATGGAGAGAAACAACTTGTCTAAAATTGGAATACCACAATTTGATGGACATAAGTATGCATTTTGGAGCATAAGGATGAAGACATATATACAAGCATAGGGATTTGAAATTTGGCAATCAATTGTAGATGGATACACAGTACCAGCAGTTCTGCCAACAAATGACAAAGAAGTGAAACTCGGTCAAAATAATTCCAAATCCACAAATGCACTTTTGAATGGTCTTGGTGAAACAGTATTCACCAAAGCTACACATTGTAAATCTGCTAAAGAGAATTGGGACAAACTTAAGAATATTTATGAAGGAGATTCAAAGGTCAAAGCAGCAAAGGTTCGGACTTACAGAGGTCAATTCGAACAACTAAAGATGAAGGAATATGAGAATATTCCATCTTACTTCTTACGAGTCAATGAAATAGTAAATGTAATCATGGGATTGGAAGAAGAAATCAAAGAATCCGTAATTGTTCAAAAGGTACTAAGATCTCTTCCTATGAGATTTGACCATAAGATATCAGCACTAGAAGAAAGAGCAGATCTAAACTCAATAAGCATGAACAAACTACATGGAATCTCCACAAAATATGAAATGAGAACTGAACAGGAAAATCTAGATGTAAAAGAAGCAACCTTCAAAGAATCCAAAAGATCAAAGAAAAAGGGAAAGGGACAAGAAAAAGAACATAACAGCAATAGTGAGGTCTCAAAATATGATGAAGAAGTGGCCAACTTTGTCAAAAGACTGAAAAAGGGAGCTGACGGTAGGTGTAGAGGTAAGATTCCTTTAATTTGTTTTAATTATGATGGTATTGGTCATTTTTCTAACAAATGTACTCATAAGAAAAAGAGAAATGATGAAGGTGACTCGAAAAGAAAACAAACATATAAAGGAAAAAGAACCACAAAGAAAGTTTTCAAGAAAAGCTTATGCACCAAAGAAGACATATCATCATCAGATGAAAATGAAGTCAGTGACAGTGAGACATAAAGAGTTATATTCATGGCAGTAGAAGACTTTGAAGTAGAATATGAAGAAAATGAAGAAGAAATTGAAGATGCAGAAGTTGACTCCGGAGAGGAATTGATGAGTGTCATAGAAGTTATCAGAAGAGAAAAGAGGAAAAATAAGAAGCTACAAGAGGAACTAGACAAGAAAGAAGACAGTAAGGAATTAGAACAAATGATCACAAATTTGAAGATTCAAATTGAAGAAGATAAAAGAATTGAAGAAGCACTCAAAAAACAGCAAGAAGGAAGAGACATGATCATTGAAAATTTGGAAGCAGAATTTGTCACATTAAGAAAGGATCTTCAAAAGAAAAATATGCAGAACAGCTCAAAAGTTTTGAATGACATTATCAGCAGTTAAAGGCCTAATCATGACAAGTCTGGACTTGGATACAATCAGATAGAAAAGGGATCAAGCTCCAAAACAACAGAACAAGAAACATATCCAAAAATCTATGCAAAAACAATCAAAGGAGATAGGAAGGTCTACAGAGAAAATTGCAGGGACACTCCTCCACCGAGAAGATTCAGATTTCAGAATCAACGACCTACAAAAACAGATAGGTCTCAAGAAGAAGAATGATTCATAAGAGCACCTCCTTTCAGAAGATCTTCAAATCCCAAGTATCAAACTATCTTTTTTTGTTTTATGTCATGCATGTAATAATATTGGACATAAAGCTGTAAATTGCAGAGCTAACAACAAGAACATAAACAACTTTGAAAGTCATACACAAAAGGGTTATACAAGAAGGCCTAGTGAAACACAGAGAAGAAGTTACAACAGGTTTAAATCATTGAGCACTGAAGTGGAATGCTACAAGTGTAACAAATTTGGACACATGGCCAAAGATTGCAGAATGGCAATCTCTCCTAGAGAACCACAACAGAACAACAAAAATCACAGACAAGAACCTCAGAAAAGGACATGGATAAGAAAGCAAAATCAGTACAGCAATGAAGAATACACACTCTCTCTACAAGCTAAGAAGAAGAAACGTGGTTGGTATGTTGAAAGTGGTTGTTCAAAACACATGACAGGTGATAGAGACAAGTTTCTTATATTAAGAAAGGAAAGAGATGGATCAGTCTCCTTCAGAAATGATGATTCAGCTAAAATCATTGGAAAAGACACAGTCAGAATTGGGAACCAGAATACAAAGGTAGAAAATGTTCTACTAGTATAAGATATGAAACATAATCTTCTAAGTGTGAGTCAAATGTGTGACCAAGGTCATAAAGTTACTTTTGATTCACAAAAGTGTGAGATGAGAAAAGAAGGTTCAAGAAAATTGATTGCTACAGTTGCAAGAACTTCAAGCGACATATATGTGTTAAGTGAAATTGGAAATGAAAAGTGTTTTCTAGGAAAGGAAGATGAAAGTTGGTTATGCCACAGAAGAATGGGTCACATACATTTTGATAACCTTGTCAAAGTCAGCAAAAGAGAAGCAGTCAGATAAATGCCCCAGATCACGAAACTAACCAACACTTTATGCAAGCATTGTCAACAAGGAAAGCAAACAAAGACCAGGTTCAAATCAAAGGAATATTCAATGACAAGACTACTGAAAATTGTGCATACTGATCTAGTTGGACCAACTAAAACAAAGGTTTTAAAAGGTGAGAAATTCTTTATTTTATTAGTTGATTATTATACAA
This sequence comes from Picea engelmannii, assembly GCA_009831015.1. NCBI lineage: Eukaryota > Viridiplantae > Streptophyta > Pinopsida > Pinales > Pinaceae > Picea > Picea engelmannii. The sequence goes on from ML776924.1 coordinate 1,056,600, forward strand.
GAATGGTTGCAGTTTTCTTTCTCAAGAATAAGTCAGAAGATTTTTAAAACTTCAAGATCTACGAGAAAATGGTTGAAAATGAAATGGATTCAAAAAACAAATGCTTGAGATCTGATAATGGAGGAGAGTTCACTTCAAAGGAATTTATGGACTATTGTAGCAGTCATGGAATAAAAAGGCAATTCTTCGTTTCTAGGACACCTCAACAGAATGGAGTTGTTGAAAGAAAGAACATGATAGTACAGGAAGTGGCTCTAACAATGCTAATGGATTCCAAATTCACAGATATTTTTGGACACAGGCAGTGCATACAACATTTCACATTCAAAATAGAGTAATTCTCATAAACAACATTGACAAAACTCCCTATGAGCTATGGAAAGGAAGACCAACAAATGTGAAGCACTTCAGAGTTTTTGGAAGCAAATGCTACATCAAAAGAGAAGATGGCAGAATGGGAAAGTTTCACTCTCATGTGGACAAAGGAGTATTTGTCGGTTAGTCAAGTACAAGGAAAGCATACAAGTGCTACAACCTGAGATTGAACAAAGTTGTGGAAAGCATCAACGTAACAATTGATGAAACTGGTAGACAAGAATTAAAGGAAGAAGAAAATGAATCAATGGAACAGCTTTACGAAGATGAAACAGAAGATGAAAAATAAGGGGAAGATGAAGAGGATCTGACAGAAGGAGAAGAGAAAGTTCAACAAGTGCCTCCAAAGACAGCTAGCAGACAAGTACAGAAGAATCATCCTTCAGATCAAATTATCGGAAACAAAGATGCATGAGTTGAGACTATAAGAAGAATGTGTTCACCAGAACAAACGCACCTAGCACTGACATCTACAATTGAACCAACCTGTTTTGAAGAGGCCATCAAGGATGAATTTTGGAATAAGTCCATGGATGAATAATTGGATCAATTAGAAAAAAATGACACTTGGGAATTCGTTCCAAGACCAAAGGATAAGAATGTGATTGTCACAAAGTGGGTATACATGAATAAATTGAATGAAGATGGGCAGGTTACAAGGAACAAAGATAGATTTGTATGTAAAGGATATGCATAGGTTGAAGGAATCGAATTTGAAAAGACATTTTCCCCAGTTGCAAGAATGGAAGCAATTTGATTGCTTTTAGCTTATGCATGCTCCAAAAATATTAAAGTGTGTCAGATGGACATAAAATCATATTTTATGAATGAGGAACTTGAAGAAGAAGTCTACATTGAACAACCAAAAAGATTTCAGTTGTCATAGAACACATATTATGTTTGTAAATTAAACAAGGCCTTGTATGGTCTAAAACAGACTCCTAGAGCATGGTACTCTAGACTGGATAAATATCTACATCAGATAGGATTCAGAAAAGGAAGTGTGGACAACAACCTCTACATCAAGGTAAGTCAAGATAGTATTTTATTAATTAAAGTTTATGATGATGATATTATTTTTGGTAGTTATAATGTCAGGTTAAGACAGAAATTTGCAAAGGATATGAATAATGAATTTGAAATTTCATTACTAGGAGAACTATCCTTCTTTATGGGACTTCAGATACGTCAAAGCAACCAAGAAATTTTCATTCTCAAACCAAGTATATCAGATAAATGATAAATAGGTTCAGAATGGAAGATTTCAAACCAGTTATCACTCTGATGCAAACCAGTTGCAAGTTGAGCAAAGATGGTGATTCAAAGTCTACAGATCAAAGACAATACAAGTTAATGATTGGTAGCCTACTATATGTGACAGCATCCATACTAGATGTAATGCAGGCAATTGGACAGGTAGCATGATTTCAAGCAGCACCAAAGCAATCACATGTATTAGTAGTGAAGAGGATTTTCAAATATCTCAAAGGAACAAAAAAGTTTGGATTATGGTATCTGAAAGGAAAGGATCTATCTCTTATTGCCTACACAAATGCGGATTGGGCAGGTTGTATTGATGACCGATGAAGCACCAATGGAGAAAAGTTCTACTTGGGTGAGTGTTTAGTATCATGGCTAAACAAGAAACAATCATCAATATCTTTATCTACAGTCGAGGCATAGTATATTGCAGTAGCAACATGTTGTACATAGGTTCTTTAGATGAAACAAACTCTGACAGATATACAGGTTGAGTATGATGATCCCATTCCAATATATTGTGATAATACAAGTGCCATCAGTATCTCAATGAACCCGGTGATGCACTCCAAGACAAATCATGTTCCAATCAAGTATCACTTTTTACGGGAACAGGTTGCAGAAAAAAACATCAGAGTTGAGTATGTGTGCACAAAAGAACAAGTGGCAGGACATATTTACAAAACCACTTCCATGGGAAGCCTTTGAATATCTTCGCTAGAGACTCAGAGTTATTTCTACTCCAAAATGAATTCTTTTGAATGCTTATATTATATGTCTTAGATGTACACGAGGAATCACCATAAAGAGGACAGTTCAGTTAGGGGGGAAAACCCTGGATGGAAAGATACATTTTTCATTGATGACAAAGGGGGAGATATTTATCACATACAGAGGACATAGGCATGATTCCAAGGGGAGTAATGGTCACAGAGATGCAGAGGACAAAGGCATGGTTCCAGGGGGAGCATGAGTGATATGACTACAATATTGCATGACATAATTTCAGTACTGTATCAGAGTGTTGCCATCAATGCCAAAGGGGGAGATTGTTGATTAAGGTTGGTTGTCATTGATGTCAACCCTTGAAGAAAGTTTGGTAGCAAATTTTGGTAGCACAAAGTTTTGGGTAATGGACCCAATATTGTTTGATGTAAAGATGACTCATTATTGTCTTGTCATAGTTGATAATAAGTACAAATGGATGAACTCCAAAGTGGTCCCCTTATTGTAAAATCCATCATGGGAAGACACTTTGCGGATTGAGTTATCCTAGAAGTATGGTTAGAGAACCCATGCTTAATTGTGTAATAATGAGATGAAGGTCAGTGAATTTGTCGGTGAAACTATCCTAGATGTATAGTGTTGGTCATGCCATTTCTGGTGGTATGTGGAACGTCACGTAACTCATCACGGTTAGAGAGTTATGGTCATGTGAAGTTGGAGAACCCTCATGAGTCATCTAGAAGCCCCTAAAAGTCAAAGTGTTTGAAAAAGAAATTATTTAAATAATAAAGTTAATGGAGAACTCCCTAAAATAAAGAAAGTGAAATACTACATGAAAGTATAAATAAGAGGCAATTCTCTCTCATTTAAATCACACTTGAACACATTGAATATCTTTTATTGTCTGAGGTTTATTGCAAGTAGTCATTGATACATCTGAATTTGTGAAAGTCTGAGGTAGTACGAAGGGTTGGCGACGAAATTCTTGAAATTACAACAAATACTAAAAAATCCTATTTTCTAAGGCATATGTGGGCTGACAGTGTATTAGGGTACGTACATATTGAGGCGTACATGGGATGGCAGTGAATTAGGGTGCGTACATGTTGGTAAAGCCATGGAAACTTGAGAAGATGAATATGCAAAGGTTCTATATTCTGAGATCAAGCTCCCAGAAAGGTCTACAGTGCTCAGATACATCAGATCTATCCATTGTTTCAAAAGGTATGTTTTATTTCTATTAATAGTTGGATTTTGATGTATGCATGAGAAACTGTTATGGAGATTTGAGGATTCTCCCTAGAGAGACAAGTGGTTGCATGGGATCTTTTGCATAAGTCATATCTACAGAAATACAGTGTGTTACACATTATTTTCGTCATCTCTGTGACTGTTAATGATGTAAACCTATATGTTGCCTTCAGAGGGGTCAGTGGCCTGAGTTCCTGAAGAGAGAAGGGAGAAGAACTTTTCTTGAGAAAAGAAGTTGCATTTTCCTGTGTAAAAACCTTATAAAAAAGGAAGTTCACATGCTGCCTATGTATTAAGGTGCGAGAATGCTTGATTCTCGCAGGCTGCATCATAGCTAGGGTGCGAACAGTTCGCAGGTTTCACTATAAGCAAGGTGCGAGAATGCTTACACGTGGGAAAAATGAGCGTTTTCTCGAATCTTCTAGAAGGAGAAACTTCCATGGTGAGGTGGCATCCGAATGGTTTGGATCTTACTCGCTTTCATGATTTAGTGGGATCATCCTAACCTCCTCACCTTATTCTCTTCAACTTATAAAAGGAGAGGAGCTCTCATGGAGAAGGGGTTCTTGAGCTTGTCAGCTTTAGTTGGCTTGGAATTATTAGCTTGGTTGGAGTGGCTTTGAGATTTTCTTTGTCTAGATAGATTGAGAATATCATCAGATCTATTCTCTCAGAATTCTTGGAGTGAAAGTGTGTGGGGAACGAAGGACAGTTGGAAGGGACCTTACGACATCAAGGCTATGGTTGTAATCTCTCTTTCACATTTAAAATGATACATTAATATGATTCTTTCCTATAAATCTTGTTGTGTTTTATTGTATGATTCCTTGATCACATACATAGGTTTATATTGAGTTTATGTTATTACTATAACTTTGGTTGGTTGTGTTCTTTTACAGGTTCATCATTGCATGAGCGTTGGAACGGAGCTAGGATGGTGATGGTGAGAGGAACCAACATTTAAACGGGATGTCACTCATCCCTCTTTAGTTAGTAAATTCAATATCTAAAACTTAAGGAAAGTGTTATGTTCTAGTGTGTTTTGTTCTAGATCTAGGTGGATCTAGGGAGATCAATTAGTGTCCGCACCTACCGATTAGTCTAATAACAAAATTGGCGACTCCACTGGGGAACGTATTGTTTCCTAGTTAGTCTAGTTTCCCTTGCCTTGATTGCTTGTTTTCTGGTCTCTGAGTCTGTGGGAGATCCATCCAGACTCTCTGGATCTAGAAGTTCACTTAGATTCCTTGTCCTTTTTCAAAATTTTCTTTGATTACAGACATTCTCGCACTGTACCTGTCTGTGGACTGCGAGAATCATTGATGTTCGCACCCTACTGTTAGGTTCAGTGCGAACTTCTCGCACCCTACCAATGTCTAGCCTGTGATAATACCTAATTCTCGCACTATAATATATTGCTAGGCTGCGAACTTGTTTGTAAAAAAAATTGGATTGGGTCTTGTCATTTTTTGATACCCAATTTTGCTTTGAATAACTGGATTGAACTTTTGGAGCCTATATTGATATGTTTATAGTCTGCTTGACATTCTTTGAGTTGCTTTTAGCCATCTTTGCTTTGTTTGGTTTTGAAGGATTAGTCTCTTGCTTTGAGTGTCTTTCAATTACAAAGCATGTGTTTTCTTTAGAATTGTTTAGGAAAAGATCATATTTCTTTTGTATAGTTTGCTTTAAAAGAAAACTTTTAGGTTGGGTTTCTTTGTTTTAAGAAAATTCATTATTGCTTTTAGGTTGGGTTTCTTTGGGGGGGCCATGAATCGTGCATTGGTGTTCAGTAATTTTTTCTCATTTCTTGAGAATCTTGATATTGATGAGTTTAATATAGCATATGGGAATAATAAATGTTTTCTCCTTCTCGTAGCATAGCTTTCATCGAAATGAAAAAATTGCATCTTCATATCTTTACATAATTTTCGAGTTGGTCAAAACACCATATTGTCCACGCCATTTTCCTTTTGAGTAACAACAGCCATAAAATAAAGCACTTATAAAAATTGATTAGACATTTTTATATTTTCTGGTAACAAACCTACATTAGATTAGTTGTAGGGATTTGGAATAGGTGTGAAAGATAACTTTCCAAAGCTGCAAACAAACATAGAATCTTGAGTTAGGGAGCGGTTAAATCCACTTATTGCATTTTGTCCTGGGAAGCCTTTCTAACACAAGGGTCAATCACAAGGTCGCATTGAGACTGGCAGAGTTACTCACCCTGCTTTGTTGGTCTTGGTGTAGAGATTGCACGTATTACGGGGGTCACTTGATGGTATACCCACAATGATGAGTGGAAGCCTCTCAAGTTGATTTTGGGCTAGATACCCTGCCCTTGTGTGTGGATCGGACTGTTGACTGTCCCCCCAGGCTTTATTGTTTTCAGTGGTAACCTTAGTGGCCTATCTCTTTAGGGTCTTTACACGAGGTCACTGTGGAGGGGAAAGTCTTCACGGTACCTGGAATCGACGTTGGCCAAACTCACTCAGGCCCCTTGGAGGGTATACCCACTATTATGTGTGGGAGTTTGCACCAGGGTGCAAGTCCATTAAGTAGGTCGTCAATGTAACTTTTCCACCCACTATGTCTCTGCCCCTTCTTACATTGTTTCCGCGACGTTGGATTTCATCACCAACTAGTGTGCTCATTGTAAGAAGGTTTTGTTTGTTTTCTTGCTTCCTAGATTTTTAGCTTGTGCTGTTTGTTTTCCCTAGCAAACTCTAGGTTGGATTTATTTAATGGTGTCAGTTCCTGGAATGACCAATGAAGGAACCCCTGCTCCAGGGGAACCTTTTGTTTTTCCTTCTTATGGAAACATTGGTCCTCCTCACATCGCTACTTTGAGCCTTCCAGGTCTCACTATTGGATTACCAGTATGGTTGTTTTCCACTCAGGTAATCCCGAATACAGTTAGTGCTTCAGTGACAAGCACTTCCCCCCAAGAGCATCAACCTCATGTTGATCCTTCACCTTCTTCACCAGTAAGGTCTTCTTCGCCTTCTTCGCCTACAAGGTCGCCTTCTGTTTCATCTTCTTCGTCGGGTGAAAGTTCTGAAGCTAGTAACCCGGTGAATAAGAAGAAGAAGAAAAGGAAGATTAAGAAGAAGAAAGATAAACAAGGGTCAAAACCTCCAACCAATGTCAAACATGTTGGAAAACAACCAGTTACTGTTAATCGTGTTGGGAGTGTTGATGATGTCAAGATCATCCAAACAATCTGTAAGCCCAAGTAACCTTGCAGGCTTTGTAAGGGTGGCCATCTTCTTAAGGAATGCCCTAGTCTATCCAAGGTTATAGAAGCATGGTCTACACATCCTCGCCAACCCACATTGTTAGCCTCTGAACAACATGCTAACAACCCCTCGTCAACCAGTCATGATATGGTTGGGACGAAGAAAAGTAGAGTCAAGTTCCCGTGCATGTTATGTAAAGGGAGTCATCTCACTCACCTTTGCCCTTGTATGGGTGAAGCCTCAAAATTACTGGAAGACATGACTGTTTCACAACCTCAACTTCCAGCTGCTTACCGTAATCTTTCTCTCAACCCTCCAATAGTTGATGGAATGATCACTCCGGTCCCTTCACCGGTCAATCCGGTTGATCATGTCGTCAATTTGGTCAGATCCGTAGTTGAACCGATTGACAAAGTGGTTGATCTGATACCATCCTCGGTCAACCCCACTCTTCCGTTAGAGAGTGAAACCCAAGCAGTCAATTTGTTTCCACCTGTCGACCCCATTCTCCCCTTGGAGAATGAAACCCAAGTGGTCGATTTGATCTCTTCATCGGTCAATCCTACTCTCCCATTAGAGAGTAAACCCGATACTGCCCATGTTTTTCTTGTTGATACAGACTCTGTCGTGTCAGGGGGTATTCCTCCTTCTCCTGTAGGACCCCCTCCAAGTAATGAGACCATCTGTTTTGATTGGGGTGTGCTAACTGGACCTCGTCTTCCCTCTTACATTCCTTTCTAGATTACAGTATAGGTTTTTGGTCAGGACGTTCCCCAAACATTGATAGATGAAGGTTTGTCTATTAGTATTTTTTCCTCTATTGCTTGGCAAGATTTGGGTTGTCCTCAACTTGCACCAGTTACATAGAATCTATTAGCTTTTAACAAAAGAACAAGTCAACCTTTAAGGACCCTTCCTCAGTTTCCTGTAACTTTGGGAGGGAAAACTGTCTTTATTGACGTCATGGTATTCCAAGACCCCTTGGATTTTTCTGTACTCCTTGGGAGAGATTATGTCTATGCCATGAAAGCTATTGTGTCCACTCTTTTTCATGTGATATATTTCCCTCACTATGGAAGAATTGTGACTGTTGATCAACTTTCATTCATTGACCCCAACTGGATTACCTCCCTAAATGGTTCTTATATGCAGACGGTATTGCCCCCGCCACAGGTCAATTATGTGGCGTTGTTTCCCATGGCTTCAACTTCTGATGACTTAGATCCGGTAGTTGACATGGTGATCTCTTCGATAGGGTTGCTAGAGCCTGATCTCTTTACTCCTGTCGCGACCCTCGACATGGTGTCCTTCCAGAGTGTGTTACTTTCGTCAAATGAAGACCTCTTGGAAGCCATGAATCCATGATCAAGAAGACACCAAGGATAGTTTTGCATCTCTGCGGAAACCTCGTTAAAAAATGAAACAGAGGTTCTGAGGATAGTTTTTGCGTCTCTAAGGCAACCTCGTTAAAAAATGAAACAGAGGTCTTTGAGCATGGTTTTCTTATTTCAAGCTCGTTAAAAAATGAAACCACTATGAGGATAGTTTTTTCGTCTCTATGGCAACCTCATTAAAAAATGAAACAAAGGTTACGAGCATAGTTCTTGTTTCTATGTCAAGATCGTTAAAAAATGAAACAGTTTTCCCCCTCTCTATTTGAGTCAATTCCTTCATCTAGTATTTGAAGCTTCATTTCATTCTCCTTTGCAGTTGGATGAAACGAAGCTTGGGGGGCATTTGCCTCAGCCTCTGGACTTCATGCTAAAGTTTGAGCCACTAGCTTCTTAAGCTGGGGGCTAAGTACCAACCATGTGTTGGGAAGTTGCAAGCATAGCTTTCTATGGTTCAAGCTTGTGTAAAAATGAAACCACCTACCTCAAGCATGGTTTCCTCTAGTTCAAGCTTGTGTAAAAATGAAACCAGGTCCAAGCATAGTTTTGTTTAGTTTTAAGCTTGTGTAAAAATAAAATCTATCCCAAGCATAGTTTTGTTTTGTTTTAAAGCTTGCGTAAAAATAAAAACAATACCGAGCTTAGTCTTTGTTCTTTCTCGTGCTCGTAAATAAGTGAGAATGTAACTAAGTATACTTTTATCACTTTTTCGGACTCGTAAAGGCTATACAAAAAAGGAACCCCCTGGAGTCTCCTTTAAGCTCTTTTCAGACTCTCTAAATATGAAAAGATTGCCGAGCGATCTTGTTCTTTTAACGCTCGTTAAAGTATTTGAAGAAAATGTTCAATGAGCGATAGTTTATCACTTTTTCGGTCTCATTGAACTAATTTACAAAAAAGGAACTGGGAGAGTTCTCTTTAAGTGTTTTTCAGACTCTCAAAACATGAAAAACCCCCGAGTTTTCTATCCTTGGACTCGTTAAACAAACATCGACAGACCCACAGTGGGACCAAACCACTCCTTCCTAGGGTTCGTTAAACATACTCCGAAGGATGAGCTTACATTACAAGCATATGTTATCCTCCTCAAGCTTGCGTAAAAATAAAGAGGTACTCGCCAGAAATGGTGGGGGGAAAAATTTGGAAAGAATTGTATCTAAACCTGTATTCTGTGGAAGAGTCACTTTTGAACATGACACCCTTTCACTCACCTTGTGTCTAGGTTGGAAAATCCACTTGTCTCATGATCATACTCCTTTATAAGATTACAAATTGGTCTGTGATCCCTGTTTTTGAGTCAGTGTTTCCAAGACAATTGTCGTGTCATCAATATGTTCAAAAAGATGTCCAACCTAAAAA
>ML776924.1:1080025-1090863 GCA_009831015.1 Picea engelmannii
CAAAATTGCCATAAAGCTATTTTGAGCTAGTTGGAAAAGGTGGGTGGCCACCAATATCCACCTGGATCAATCAGAGAAATGATAAAGAGGTTTGGAATGGAATATTTCAAACCAGTTATCACTCCCATGCAAACCAGATGCAAGTTGAGCAAAGACGATTCAAAGTCTATAGATCAAAGACAATACAAGTTAATGATTGGTAGCCTACTATATGTGACAGCATCCAGACCAGATGTAATGCAGGCAGTTGGACAGGTAGCACGATTTCAAGAAGCGCCAAATGAATCGCATGTATTAGTGATAAAGAGGATTTTCAGATATCTCAAAGGAACAAAAAAGTTTGGATTATGGTATCTGAAAGGAAAGGATCTATCACTTATTGCCTACACAAATGCAGATTGGGCAGGTTGTATTGATGACCGACGAAGCACCAATGGAGAAAAGTTCTACTTGGGTGAGTTTTTAGTATCATGGCTAAGCAAGAAACAATCATCAATATATTTATCTACAATCGAGGCAGAGTATATTGCAGTAGCAACATGTTGTACATAGGTTCTTTGGATGAAACAAACTCTGACAGATATGCAGGTTGAGTATGATGAGCCTATTCCAATATATTGTGATAATACAAGTGCCATCAATATCTCAATGAACCCGGTGATGCACTCCAAGATGAAGCACGTTCCAATCAAGTATCACTTTTTACGGGAACAGGTTGCAGAAAAGAACATCAGAGTTGAGTATGTGGGCACAAAATAACAAGTGGAAGGGCATATTTACAAAACCACTTCCACGGGAAGCCTTTGAGTATCTTCGTCAGAGAATCAGAGTTATTTCTACTCCAAAATGAATGCTTTTGAATGCTTATCTTATATGTCTTAGATGTACACGAGGAATCACCATAAAGAGGACAGTTCAGTTAGGGGGAGAAACCCCAGATGGAAAGATACATTTTCCATTGATGACAAAGGGGGAGAGATTTATCAGATGCAGAGGACATAGGCATGATTCCAGGGGGAGCAATGGTCACAGAGATGCAGAGGATAGAGGCATGGTTCCTGGGGGAGCATGAGTAATATGACTTCAATATTGCATGACATGATTTCAGTACTACATCAAAGTGTTGCCATCAATGCCAAAGGGGGATATTGTTGATTAAGGTTGGTTGTCATTGATGTCAACCCTTGAAGAAAGTTTGGTAGCAAATTATGGTAGCACAAAGGTTTGGGTAATGGACCCAATATTGTTTGATTTAAAGATGACTCATTATTGTCTTAACATAGTTGATAATAAGTACAAATGGATGAACTCCAAAGTGGTCCCCTTATGGTGAAATCCATCACAGGAAGACGCTTTGTGGATTGAGCTATCCTAGAAGTATGGTTAGAGAACCCATGCTTAATTGTGTAATAATGAGATGAAGTTCAGTGAATTTGTTAGTGAAACTATCCTAGATGTATAGTGTTGGTCATGCCATTTCCGGTGGTATGTGGAACGTCACGTAACTCCTCACGATTAGTGAGTTATGGCCATGTGAAGTTGGAGAACCCTCGTGAGTCATCTAGAAGCCCCTAAAAGTCAAAGTGTTTGAAAAAAAAATTATTTAAATAATAAAGTTAATGGAGAACTCCCTAAAATAAGGAAAGTGGAATACTACATGAAAGTATAAATAAGAGGCAATTCTCTCTCATTTAAATCACACTTGAACACATTGAATATCTTTTATTGTGTGAGGCTTATTACAAGTACTCATTGATACATCTGAATTTGTGAAAGTCTGAGGTAATACGAAGGGTCGACGACGAAATTCTCGAAATTACAGCAAATACTAAAAAAACCTATTTTCTGAGGCGTACGCGGGCTGACAGTTTATTATGGTGCGTACATATTGAGGCGTACACGGGATGACAGTGTATTAGGGTGCGTACATGTTGGTAAAGACATGGAAACTTGAGAAGATGAATATGCAGAGGTTATAGATTCTGAGATCAAGCTCCCAGAAAGGTCTACAGTGCTCAGATACATCGAATCTATCCATTGGTTCAAAAGGTATGTCTTATTTCTATGAATAGTTGGATTTTGATGTATGCATGAGAAATTGTTATGGAGATTTGAGGATTCTCCCTAGAGAGACAAGTGGTTGCATGGGATCTTCTGCATAAGTTAGATATACAGAAATACAGTGTTGGTATATTTATCATCGATACTTCTTGTTGAAGCACATATTGTATTTCTTGGCATATTGCTAAGGGTTTTTGTGGTACATGGTTGAGAGTTTGTATTTGTAAAGTGGTTGATGTATTGAGAGGTTGAATATCAGAAAGGGTTTGAAGACTAGATCATGTGAAGGTTATTATAATTGTTCATGATTACACACACCTATATGGCACATGACTAGAGAGAGATATATATGATTTGGGTAAAGGTTACGTATGTGGATGCATGCACAGGGTATAGTTACATTTTGGATACAGTGATAGGTTACAAATCCATGTGAAAAAATTACAAAGGGTCAGAAGTTTTCAAGAGAAAGAAAACCCTGGTTTTCAGGAGGCATGTGCAGGTTGCATAATAGTTTGATAACGTACATATGTGAGTTGCATAACATATAGGGCGCATACATACGCATGTTGCAGCACTATAGATCGCATACATGTTGTATTTTGTTGATACATGTTCATTTCAGGTAAATATTATTTACAGGGCAGTTGTACAGGTTGGATGCAGGTCAGTGGTATAGATTGATACAGTTGTACAGTGGTATATCTCACAGTTATAGTGTGACAATGGTTCCATCATTCTACTTCTACTTCAGGGTGGTTGGATGGGACAAGGATAGGTGGTTGTAGCCACCTTCCGGTTGTAGCCGGAAAACATAGGGGGTTGGAGCCTCCTTCTGGTTGTAGCCAAATAATTGGGGAGTTGGAGTTTACCTGAGGTTGTAGCCTGAGAAAATAAGGGGTTGGAGCCTCCTTCCAGTTGCAGTTGGAAAACAAAGGAATTTGGTGCTTCCAATGAATGTAATTCTTCAAGACATATAAGAAAAAGAATTACACGGTTTTCTCCCACTTTGGGTTTCCACGTAAAACACTAGTGTACTGTGTATGTGTATGATTCTTCATTTGTTCATTGCTTATTTACTCTGCAGTTATTGGATGATAATGATACATTGATATTCACTTGGATTATATGGTTAAAAAGGATTAATTTTCTCTATTATTGATTCACCCCCCCTCTCAGTAATCCAACATCATCAAGTGGAGAATTTCATTCGTGCTTGTGCCTTGTGTAGTTAGCGTAAACCTACCAATCATAAATTTGGTTTGTATCAACCCCTTCATTTTCCTTCCTTCCCTTGGGAATTTATTTCCATGGATTTCATTAGTGGTTTACCTATGACCTTATGCAAACAAGATGTTATTTGGGTTATTGTTTGTCATTTCTCCAAGATGGCTCTTTTTATCCCTTGAAATAAGACCACTACTGCTGCCAAAACTGCAGACTCGTTCTTTCATAATGTTTGGCCACACTTTGGCCTTCCTACTAGCATCATATTTGATCACGACGCTCTCTTTCTCAACACCTTCTGGAAAACATTGTGGGATTTACTGGGTTGTCAACTCAAATATTCTACTACCTTCCATCCCCAAATGGATGGTCAAACCAAGGTAGTTAACCACAACCTTTTCCATGCCTTTCACATTCAATTTTCCAAAACCAAAGAGTGGGATTAAACCCTCCATGTCATTCAACATATTTATAATTGTGTTGTACATATTTCTACCGAGATATCTCCTTTTAAGGCCTTTTTTGGATATCAACCTCTAGCCTCTTATGAACTTCCTCTCTCCTTGCAGTCTTATAACACTCCACACCAACAAAAAGAAAAAACATATGCCATTTCTTTTTTGCAGAATATAGAATGAAAACATTCGCTTGAGTCTATGAATCACTAAACGCATACCAATAATGCTACAAATCCTGCCATGATGTTCATCGTTCCCTTATGGTTTTTATTCCTGGTGATAAATTTTGGTTTTACGTGGAGCACCATCATTTTAAATCCTGATGTCATCACAAATTGAAGCCTCTCCACTATGGCCCTTATATTATTCTCCAACGGATTGGGGACAATGCGTATCGCCTTGACTTCCCACCCCAACTAGGAATTCATGATGTGGTGAATGTGAACATTCTGAAACACTATGAACCCCCATTGTTAGAAGATAATATCATTGGCTCTCTTCATGTTGAGTTAATCCATGATTTCCAACCTCCCTTGCTACAAGACACCTTACTTGACACTCGCCATACTACCACTTAAAATCAACAATATACCTCTTACCTCGTTGAACACACAAACCAAATTCCTTCTCATGCTAAATGGTTTTCAAAAGTTGTTATGTACAAGCATTTTCCTCATTTACTGACGGAAGTGGAGACACTTTCGAGCTTAAACAAGAAGGAATTGGGCAACCCAATGGACATCCATGTGAATCCCAAGGAAGGCGCACTCCCTCAGCCAACTGGATTCTTGTAAGTCTCACTCTCTCAACTTATTGGAGGACCATAATAGTTGGGCACAAGTTCCAAGGAAGTAATTGATCATATCTAACTAACTAGTTGTTAAAATCTAGTTGTATCTTGACCCATTCAAGCCATCGTGTAATAACAAGAATATATATAAGTTTGCCTCCTATTCTAAATAAATTGATGGTAATTTTTCTCTTAGTTTGGTTATAGTATTCATGTTTTCATTTTCTAGTTAAATTCATGAATATTGTTATTGTAGATCAACATAAACACATTAAGCAATAATATTAGTGTGAGTTGAGTGAAACTATAGACATATTCTAAAAACAATGAACCTCTTAAGGTCTAGAAAGTTAAAATAACATATAGTCTTCAAATATAACCTCACAAAGATATAGAATTTAGAGCATTTAATTATCATTTAAAAAAGGTTTTGTCCATTCTGCTAGACTTTGTTTACCTAAAGGTTGGTTCTTGTCTATTGTACTCAAACATGAAAATAACTCCAGTAGGAGGACTTCAAAACCATACATGTCACTCTTGGTTGTGAAATGGCCTAGACAAGTACTTTGCAACGTCAAAGACAATGACGATGATAATGATTTATGTTAGCACCAAAGATTATTCCAACCAAATACATGCAACTCAAGCAAAAACTATCCAAAAAACTAAGGAAAACAGTTAATGATGAAATTGAAAGTGTCAAAAGACAAGTAAAACATCTTCGAATTCGTCACTAATAGATCATCCCCAATAATTTCAATATTTTTCCTAATTGTTTCAATTGAAGGAAAGTGTTTGATACCTAAGGTTAAAGAAATGAGGGTTTTCTATAAGTCGATGTAGAGAATGTTCCATTATATAGGTTGATGTTGAAGAATGAAAAAATAGGGTTTCTATAGGTCTCAATGTGCTTGAAAGTGAGATTTTGGATGGCAGGAAAATAAATCCCTTAGAGGCCATGGTTATGAAGAATAATAAAGGCCTAGAAAAGTACTCTGCATATGTCAAAGTCAATGAAAATGACAATGATTTCTACCGATGTCGGAAGATGATTCCAACCAAAGACATGAAAATCCAAGAAACAAATTTTAGAAATTTTGAGGAAATATGACAAAGGATTAAACTAAAATAAAATCCCAAAAGACAAGTAAAATACCTTTGGATTTGTCACCAATAGATCATCCCCGATAATCCCAATAATTTCAAGATTTTCCCCAATTGTTCTAGACACATGAGAGGGTTTGATACCTAAGGCTAGAGAAACAAGGGTTTCATAGAAGTCGATGCAGAGAATGTTCTATTAAAGAGGTTGATGCAGAAGATTAAGAAAACTAAGGTTTTTGTAGAGGTCAATATGCTTGAAAGTGAGAGTTTGGATGGTAGGGAAATAAATCCCTCGAAGGTCAGGGTTATAGAGAATAACAAATGTAGATTTTGTATTCTTAGCTTGCAATCATCTTGTCCATGAGCTAGTGAGCCAATGATAATGAGGACAACATTCACATAAGGAAAATTTTGATCCGGAGTAAATTTTGAACATATTTAGATAGTTGTGGATTTGTTGTCAAAATCGAAGTTATATATTAAAACATTAAAACATATTTGATTTTCAAAGCTTTATCCCTAGGTGGATTCAGGAAAATATCCAATAAATAATTAGGGTTTTTCCATCTATCATGAGACTCTCATAGATTTGGTACTGCTCCAATGATTGTAGGATAGCTTCATAGGGAATCTTTCCCTAAGTTAGAGAAGCAGATTGTGTTGTAGCCAATTAATTTGAGGGCTTGGAACAATGAAAAATAGAGGAATTGTGGGAGAAAATGTATGTATATTGTGTGGTTCCATTTTCCTCTCCACGTACCTTGATTACTGAGACCCTCTAGAATCCTTTGCCAAGACCATCTTGTGGGTAAAAATGGACTTCACAAACTAGTTGGATGAATCTCCTCCCAATTCAATCATATATATTTCATTATAAACAAATTTGTAATCCATTTTGATGAGGGTTTCAGGCTTAGCACTACTAAAATTTTGATGAGTCATGACAAATGGAAACTTCCATAACATTAACACTCGACCTTAACCCTACTCCTTGCATGACCTCCAACCATGGGGGATTCACCTTGTTGACCAATATCTTATCACATTCATTCATAAAGGGGGTTTTAAAATTGTGAAAAATAAGATCAATATATTGTAAGTATTGATGGGGGGATATAGGGTACAGGGGGGTTTATAGGTAATAGAGGTATAAAAAGAGTATCTAGTAAAACTAGAAATTCTTTTATTAGATAGATGTATTGGGAAAGAGATTCAACAAAAATAATTTCGAAGGTATTTTTCAATATCTATTGAAATTAAGAGTATTCTTTAATATTCCATGCTATGTCACAAGTTCACTAAATAGAGAGAGGTACCTCCAACATATAGTATTCACTTGTTGATATCATATTTATTTTATTTTATTTTTCTTCATTAATAGCACAAATAAGGCTATGATCCCATAACAATGAGAAAAAATTATATTTCAAATAAATTTACATAAAATTATATCTCAAAGTTTACTTTTGTTATAATTATTTTGGTGAAATTTTTAGTATGGAAAAAAATAATTAGAAAAACAAAAACAATAGTCTCTTGATATGGCAAGGACTAAAATATTTATATTAATTTATTTTTATATTAAAAACTAATTAAAATTGATTTATTTTTATTTTATTTTTATATTAAAAATAAAATTAATTTATTTTTATATTAAAAATAAAAAATAATTAAAATAAATGTGTTTTATTATTTTTCTAATTTCGTTGGTTTTAAGGAATTAAAGTTGGGATGAATATAGATACTAGTTACTAGCAGAGCCGCTAACTCGCGGGGTTGAGAACGTCGAGCGGCTGTGCTAGTTATATCATTTGAATATTTCATGTGTAATAAAAGATCTTCTTGATATAATGATCAAACTGAAGTTATCTTCATCAAAACAGATATTCACCCATTCAAGAAGAAGCTGAAGAGAGGCAAGCAGCCTTGTGTCCATGCACTTTCTCCCGCTTACGATCTCAAGAACCACGATCCCTTTCAGCGTTTTCAGTTAACTGCCCATGCATATTCGGGTGCAGTGTAGCCTATGCCTTTTACCAAATTCATAAAAGACACAGCCGCTAACTCGCGAACGCTCCATGCTCATGAAACGCTCCATGCTCATGCAATAGGATGAAACGCGCGGACAGCTGAGACGCATGGACCACTGAGGAGGAAGTTGAAGTAGTGCCCATTAATAATCTAAACGTGGCAATTATATGGTGCTACAGTAATTTCTTAATATGATTAGGTAAATGTTAAAAAGTAAACAGGTTAACGGATGCATTCAAAAATACAAGGAAGTTATGAAGAGTAAATCACATTCATTGATTTGGGAGGACGACTAAAAATATGCCAGCATCTTCAATTGTTAGCCATTAGATTAGAATTTTAGATTAAAAGGTCATTAATCGTGCCCATTGCCAATAGGTATACGCGTAATTATACCTTCCACGACAGTGTGTATTATCCCTACGTTGCAGTGTATATAGTAATTGATTATGTGTTGAAAAACAATTAGCATAGTAGTTGACCAATAATTTCAAGATGTTTTCCATGGTTTTACATTGGACATTGCATTTTATTATTTTTTAAAAATATTCAAATTTATTTATTTGTCATTCTATTGGTTGATGAGCTTAGAGTCTTCTCGACATTGAGGGAGGAAGGTTTTTAATGGGTTTTTAATGTTTTATTTATTTACATTTCAAACGGAACATTAAGTTTTTTTGAGTTGGCATTTTACATTTCAAACTGAACATTAAGTTTTTTTGAGTTAACATTTTTTACATTGGCTACCAAAAGAAGATGGACACATAATTAAAATACATAAAAATAACATAGAATTAAAATTAAAATTAAACCAGTCTTCCAAGGTCACTAGTTAATGATAGTTCCTTCCATTGACATTTGGAATTGACATTAAAAACCGGTAACATAGAATTAAAAATATTTAAATCTAATTAATAAATGTTGCATTACACATTACCTTTAAGCCCCCGATTCTGCACATTACACATTGCAATTATTTACCCCCAAGGTATTGTGCATGTTGATATTATGCACACTTGTTATTCTGCACATTACACATTGCAATTATTTACCCCCAAGGTATTGTGCATGTTGATATTATGCATACTTGTTATAACAAGTGTTGCAGGTATTGTGCATAATAATGCATGTTGATATCATACGCACTTGTTATAACAAGTGTTGTATAGCAACGCAGTCCCTGCCAGGACTGAAATAAAAATGTATAACATAGATGCTTTCGTGCCAGGAAAGAATAGACATGTATAACATAGATGCTTTGATTTTGTTATACTTATATTTATGATAATTATGATAACATTTTCCAGATACTCTGTTTACATCTTTTTAAGATACTCTCTTTACAGCTTTTGAAGGATTGTCACATCGACTATTTCCATTAAAGAAATGAATATGACTATTTCCATTGAATTCATAGTGTATTCTTTGCAACACATGTAAGGTTCGTGAAAGGCAATTTCATTAGGTACATTTTTGTTTATACCAATGGTCTCATCAGCAGGTTTCTATCCATGTGCCAGTTTCGTAATGAAGGTGTCGATGAAATATATTCAGAGAAGGGACATGAAGCAACATTTTTCTTGTCTCCGTGCAGTAGTCTTTATACCCTCAAGAAGGTTGGAAGGGCTACAGTCTTTATAACCTGAAGAAGGCAGCCAAATAAACATGTTATTCTTGAGCATATATATAAAGGAACTGCTGAGCAAACATTAATCAAGCTGAGAAAACATTAATCAAACAACTACATGAATTCTAAGGAAATAAAAATGAAGATAAGATGAATATTCAGAGCAGGGACATGGAACAACATTCTTTCACAGATGTAACCCTGTTTACCAGGAGTTATACTAAGGCCCCTTCTTGATTCGATTTCACACTTGTGCAGGGAAACGAGAATAGGCTTTCGACTGGGCATGCAGTAAAACTGTGTACATAGAATGGCAGATAAAAGATGAAACTGGATATTGAAGAATAAGGCAACTATGATATCTATACTAGCCAGAAATCGAATCTACTCCTCCTACCTAGAAGCCCAGTAAGAGTTCAATGAAATCCCCTTAGCGTCCCAGCCGAGAAGGCTTCTGGGCACACAGAAGAGCTCACTGTTGACTATATTGGCAACTGAGGAAAACTATTCTATATCTATGCTTGGAAGACATATATAACTACATAATATAAGTACATAATAATTGACAATCAAATATGGGTCAATTATTGTTTTTCAAATTTTGAATAACCAACTATGAACAATATTTTGGATAATTTGTTTTATTGAATTCAGCTTGAAATATGTAGAAATTGGTTGAAATAGATAATGCTCATGTGATATATGAATTTGAGGATGTCAGAGAAAAGAAACTTGGTATAATTTAGCTTAAGAAACAGATTTTTTGATCGACTAAATTGCAGTAAAAAATATTGGAAATTTGTTTTTTGTTTTTTAGCCTTAGGTTGACAGAACTAAAAGTTTAGTTTCTTGAATAAGGATAGCAATTTGTAAGAAGTATGTGAGAAAATAAACCGAGCATTGAATTGATACAGATAAAGAAAGAAGAAACCCTTTATTAATGCAGCGAGTTCATACAAATAAATAAATATACAAGAAAAAAATGAACAAACATGAAGCCTTCCGCATCCAACAGCGAATAAATTATCCAACCCCAGTCATTATGTCACGAGGTGTATAAATAATCTGCAAAGGAAAGAAAAAATAATTTGCCTCTTATATGTTAATATTCAATATTATTACATTAGTTTACATAAATTCAAGAAATCCGAAGAGACAAAGTCATCAAAGACATACATAGATATTGGATTGTCATTGTGTTGCAGAGTTTACATGACTGTTGGGTATGTGTTATATTATTTGCACGAGTAGTAGTGTCCGAGCGTTTGCGTCAGGCACGTAGGGGGTTAGAGGGGGGTGCAGGGGGGCGGAGCCCCCCGCGCGGGGGTTCGGGGGCAGCGCCTCCGAATTTTTTTTTTTGGGACGACATATTTCCGCCGGGACGACATATTACTGGAACCACATGATATTAGGTGGTTTTTCGGCACATGGTTTTTTGCCGATGGTTTTCTATTTCCGGTTAAGGAATTAGGGTTTTGGACTAATCCAGGTCATTGGGTTAGGATTTTGGATGCCGCTGGCTCCTATATGTATATTGTAT
>ML776924.1:1105823-1128339 GCA_009831015.1 Picea engelmannii
GTTAAAGGTGGTCATGGGTATTCGCAGTTGGATTATGCATTTTTTCTTGCTCCGGTCTCGGCTCTGCTCTGCGTCTGGAGGCTCCGAAGAACTGATACGAGTGCCTCTGCTTGTGCCTTCACTTGGCTTCTGCCCTCGTCCCAGTCTGTGTGTATTTCCTGGACAGCACTCAACTACATGCCGAGGAAATGAGGAACGCCTCGCCGTGGGTCCGCTTGGTACGCCCGCAAGGAGCAGCGACAGCGAAGAGAGCAGCTTGAGCGCGCTCTAGTCATGGCTACTTCTCTGTTGAGAAATAAGGCTCGCGCCGAGGAGCAAGCTCTGCTCTCCACCATTGCCGAGAAGGAAATGGGTTGCAGCAGCATGGACACAGTCACGTTGGAGGGTGGCACTGAGCAATTGTACCCGGCTTGCATTGTAGAAGAGGACCTGACTCTGGAGGACCTGCCGCCAATGGAGCTGACGAGCGACATTGGGAGGTTTAGCAGTGGGGATTGCAAACACATTCCGGGGGTGGAAGCCGAACTTCCTGGCTGCATTGTGGAAGAGGTCCCCTGGCCGGAAATGGAGGATGCGTTCGATGCTGGAGGTGCGACGTCAAAGGAAGGTGGGCAGAATGAAGCAAGGCGAAGAACGCCCGACGACGAAGGTGGTGGCATGCATGGCCGCCTCCTTCGCGAGGAGCACCTGTCCTTGGTGTTTGAGCTCCGAGGCCACATGGCTGACCTGGAGCATCGGGCATACATCATGGGCCAGTGCTTGGACGTGTTTCTCGATGCCTACTCTGGCGCTCCAGCTCGGCGGAAGTGTCCCCTTTGTGCACAGTGTTTCGCCATCCCAGTCAGCCCCACGTGGAAGGCAAATGAAGATGACAGGTCACCAACTACCTAGGCTTCTCATGTCCTATGGCTTTTAGTTTTATGCTGTTGTTTTTCGTTTTCTTAGACTTTGGGCACCTGTCCTGGTTTCCTCCGGGCAGGACAGGGGCCAATAGCTTATAGTTGTTTATGCTTTGTATCTATGCTGGTTTCCGATTTCCGGCAGCATTTTGCATGATTCAGACTCTTGACTATGTACATTTTGATACAATTTTTTGATAATATACTATAGCAGGCTCCCCCCCTTTTTTATTTAAAAAAATATATATATAGTTGATTTAGAAGATAAAATAGTTTTTAATTTTGAAAAAATAGTTTTTAATTTTTATTTTTTTTAATATAGTTGATTTAGAAGATAAAATAGTTTTTAATTTTTTTTCAAAATTTATTAAAAAAAATTGAAGGATAAGAAGGATATTATAAAATGTAGTTTTTTTGTTTGTTTGTTTGTTTCTCTGTTTGTTGTAGCGAATGATTCAAGAAAAAGAGTACTATAGATGATATATAATGTATGATCACAATTAAATGTAAAAACAAAATATATTATTACACATAATTAGATAATGAGAAAAAAATAATGTATTATACAAACATGATTAACAATTTTATAATATTTACAATGTTAATAATTTTTAAAAATAAAAAAAAAAATAGAAAAGTATTTTTGCAATCATTTGAATTATAAAAACAAAATATTTAAAAAAAAACTATCACTCATTATTATTATTTCAAAGTTTATTTTTTCCATTAAAAAAAAATATTTTAAAATTTTAATTATTCATTATGTTTCTTAAAAATCAATAAATCACAATTGATTGCAATTAATTTTGGTGGACAATCATTGTCATTATTATAAAATTGCAATACATATAGAGAGAGAGAGTTTGGGCTTAAACTGTTTGCATAAGAAAAAGATAAGGACATTGAAATCTTAAAAATTAGAGGTTCTATCCTCATCCTTCATATGCACAAGCTCTTCAATTTAGCAGTCAAGCAGGGATTCCTTAAACCCTAGATTCATAGCCTCATTATTCATATATTTAAAAGTGGGGACAAAAGTAATCCCTCTAATTATAGGACAATTATGATTAGCCCCATCTTAGCCAAGCTATATGGAAGTATTCTGGAAAAGAATATATCCATATGGATTGAAAGTCACAAGAAAAGAACTAAAGGCCAAATCGACATTAGAGGCTATTATTCAACTATGGACCATGTTGTTACACTTAGGATCATTGTGGAGGAGTGTCACAATAATAAAACCAATCTCCTTTGTTGTGTCATTGATTTTAGAAAATATTTTGACACAGTGTCGAGGACTAACCATTGGAATAGGTTAGAAGAGCTAAGGGTTCCTTTAAAGCTAAGAGTTGTTGTAGTAAGGCTATATGAGAGTGTTATTTCCAATTTTAGGAACACTAAGTGTTGCTCGAAAGAAATTAATTGTATTACAGGAGTCAAGCAAGGTTTTCCCATGTCCCCTTCCCTCTTTGGAATATACATCTATGATTAGAATATTGTTTGGAAGATGTTGGTTGTAGTGGCCCAACTCTCACTACTATAGTTACCATCCTTCTTCTTTGTGATAATGATATTTTTCTTATGGAAAGGAATCCCTATGACATCGGTAAGCATATAATAATCCTCAAGGACTTCTACTCTAATAAGGGTATGACTATGAACACTGACAAACAAAGGCTATGATAATCAAATCCAAAAATATCACATATGACACTTTCATTTCTGACAACAATAGCTTGGAGGAAGTGCCTTCATACAAATATATTGGAATCAATATTCATCACAAGCTCTATTGGAACTATAATGTTGAGAAAAAAAGTGGACTTGAAAAAAATGTAAATTAGTAGATATTTAGCTATGGGATAAGAAAAAACTCCTCTTTGATACTCTCGTCACTCCTGTTATCTTATATGGATGTGAGGTTTGGAGATGCAATATCTCTAGATAATATTGGAGAAAGATAGAGCATATCCAAAAACAAATTATAACTTATAATATTAAAATTAAAGGCAATACACCCTATCCTATCCTCCTCATAGAAGCGAGTTTTTTCCCCATTGAGTGCACAACCATGATTAGGTACTTAATATAAAAGAAAAAGATAAACGACATGGACGACAAGAGGCTCCTCAATATTGCTACAAAATCCAACCAAAACCATTAGTGGCTCAAGTGAGGGTGGCATCAAGATGCCAAGTCTTGGCTAAATCATCGAGGAATTATTGAAGGCAGATGTCATTCTGCAAAATATCGATAATATTAAAAATATTATTACATCTAAACATAAAAAGAATATAAGGTGTAATAAAGAATTAGAAGATAAAAGGAAGCTAAGATACTACAAGGAGGTGGTCAACTCTAATCTAGAAGTACAAAAGTATCTCTCGGTCGTGACTAGCACAAAGAAGAAAAACAACATTGCTAAAATACAAACCACCTCCCATAAGCTATATAGTGAAACTGGGCATTTGACAATTCCCAAAACACTATGGGATGCAAGAATTTCATCTTTGTGACACTAACAGGGTTGAAGATGAAAAACACTTTCTCCTAGAGTGCCCTGCATGAATGCAAATTAGATCACATTTTCAAAATCTTTGTCACAATACTAACCTTCCTAACCTCCTAAATCAACGAAACTATGGTGATCTTGGGACACTTCTCTCAATGTTTTTTTAGCATAGAAATAAGATTCTAAATAAATCTAAGTAATCTCTTTCCTTTCTTAAGGTCCGATAGAACAATTTTGATCTCAATGAACATTGTAGTCGTCGTTGTCATTATCATCCCCATCATCCTCAAATTATATTTTATTATTTTTCTTAAAATTCAATTTTTTAAATTTAATTATCAAAATTGATCTTCATTATAAAATTAAAAAATATAAACTTATTTTTAAAAAAATAAAATATTTTAAAAAAATTATGAACATTTAAAAATAAACAATTAAAAAAAAATCGATGACTAATAAAAACTTTATTAATTAAAAAAACATCATTAACATAAAATTACAAAACTTATTTTTACTACTCTTTTCCAAAGAAATGCAAAAAAATAAAAACTTATCATTTTTATAAAATTATTTTTATATTTAAATACAATGTAAATGATTATAAGTGGCTAAGTATTCCTCGGTCACATCCGAGGATTGTTTTATATACATCAAAGGTGGGTCTCTATTCGTGAGAAACCATAGAATTCTTAGCGCACAAAACAATGTAGTTGGTGGAGCTTCTTTTCATCACTTTATAAAGAGTTGCACTTGTTGAATTTTTATGTTCTTTACGAGATTATGAGAGTTTTGTTTTTTATTTTAAAGTAAAGAAAAAGCTTAATTAGAAAGGCTTTGGATTTCTCTTTAAAATATCAATAAACAAATAGTCTAGATGTATTATTTTTAATAAAGTTTGATGTGTAATAGATGGATGTTAAAATGGTTTAAGGTTAGGATTCATTCGATCAAACATAAATGGTTTTATTTGTAAATAGAGATACAAATTTATGATATGGGAAGTATAATGAATAATGCAGTAAAATTAAAATCAAAATCACAACTCAAGGATCATGTAGCATTCATGTAGCATTGTGGTTCTAATACTAACATATCATAAATTTATTTTGGAATAGGAAGAACATGTTTTAGTCTAGTTAGAATTTGGGAGCCTCTTGCAAAATAAAGTTGGAACAATTATTCAAACATGTGCAATGAAAGAAATACATTAATAAATCACACATAAAAGATATATAACAATAAGATAAACATATGAAATCAATGATGCTCTCACTTAGAAGATACTTTCCTCACTTAAAACTATGTTGGAACCTTCCTTGAGGCTGTGATGTTAGAATACCAAGAAGTTGGTGTAAGATGTAGTTTAAGATTCTATAGAGAAATTAATCAATCTAGCAAGAAAGAGACCAAAAAAGAATAAGAAAGATTTTTTGAGGGAGCCTTCAAGTGGCTAGAGGGTTAAGGAGACAGTAGATCACAAAAGTCTAAGTGCATGCGAAGTGAGACTAAGATATGTAAATCATAACTCTGATGTTAATCTAAGAGAGGAATTATTAGGCTAGTCATTGAGCAATCTGGTTGTTTATGTACAAATAATAACATGAGCTTTGACCAAGAGACTATAGGTTTCTTAGCCATATTATACATAATTTTGGGAAAACACCCTCTTTAATTCACAAATCATAGGCCATGGGCCATGGGTGATTGATTTGGTAAGGTGTGGAAATTATATGGTGCACAACACATGTCAATAATAGGGAGGGGAAAATATTAAGAGTTTGACTAAGTAGATCCCTTGAAAATCATGCTAATTGGAGACCTAAAATGAGGAATTTCTAACTAACTAAGACCAAATAAAGATAACAAAATCTAAGTCTTATTCAAGTCCCTAAGAAGTTGTCTCAAATGGAGAAGCAAAAGGGTCAAGAAAATCCAAACATGTTAACAAATGTAAGACAAAGATCATCGTATCATAGCAATAAACATCATGTTAAGGTAAGACTAGGTGACTCAAAAGAAATTAGTCTAGCATAAACGGGAAGTCATAAATGGGAAGTCACAAGGACAAGCACAAAGCCCTTCTTTTCATCCACATGCAAATTGTGTATGGTGAGTGTACAAAAAATACTCTCCACACCCACATCTAAAGCAGGATGTGTACAAAGAGTACGAGGTGAAAAACACATACACTATAGAATGTATAAGCTTAACCTCATTGGAAATGGTTACTACTTACAAGTTTATCTAAAGTAGAACTATGCAAAATGTTGGTGCAGTGTTGAAATGAAGATATCAATGAGGATCTACTATAGAGGAAACCTATAAGGCACATTGAGAGACAATGAAATATTTTTTTGATTTATTGAAGAAATGAGAAATAGCGGACCTCCAACTACTTGATAACAAGAATACAAGATTTTATTTGATTACAAATAATTAATTCCAAGAAAGAGTCCATTGTGCACTAACATCTTTGATTAATCTGTGGACATTACTAATATGAAAGAAACCAATCAGAGCATTGCATATATATTTGACACTACAATAATGTTTGTTGGCAATATATGAAGACAACATTGTTATGGACATTGCATACACAAAACTCACATTTTGTCAATTCTAATTGGACCTTCATAGTGTTTAGAATCGGCTCTAATACAATGAACTAAGAGGTGTAATAAGAACTTGGTAGAAAATATCTTAAGGTATGAGGAGTTATTACCATATAAGCAAGTATCACGGTCAAGGCAACTAACATCCATGCAAAAGGGTGACCAAGGAAATCAAGCATCAATTGAGCCACGACCTCTAAAAAATGCATCTAAGGAAACCACACAATAGAAGTTTCTATAGCATGAATCCAAGAATGGTTTTCTCATCAGGAAAAGGGGCATATGAAAATGAAGGGATAAAGTACAGGAAATCATTTACAAGCGAGACAACAACAAAGGCATTGACTACAATAAAGGTAAAGAGGAATTCTAAGGAGGGGGAATCTAATTATATCTACCTATGAACATAGTAGGCAATTAATACCTAGATGGATATAAGAACTACCAAACAAACCTATTGTGACATAAGTAAAACACCATGAGATGTTTGTGGAAGTAGATAGATAGATGGATATGGAAGGGGGAGGGGACAAACCATTGGACTAAGACAACATAGTTCCTCAAGACAAGGAAATGCAAGAACACGAAGAGGCTAGAATAGATGTAACGTCCCCCAACTCAACTAGGGAATGCTACTTACGGAATACACACACACAAAATGAAATTTTCTACTAGTTCGTTTGTTGTAGTTTCATGTGGCTTACCAGCCACAATTTATACACAAATTTTAACCATATTTTACTATCCATAATTAAATGCATCTACAACACTCTAAATGATCATAAATGCAGCTATTAAACTCATTCACAACAAAAAATAAACCATCCACATACACAGAGTTAAGAACAACAATTTAACTCATGAATTGACTCAGAAAAATAGATAAACACTTATCTTTTTAAAATACTTGTGCAACCAGCTTCTTGGGAAGGACGTTCCACCCGACCATAGACATGTTATTATAAATCTCAACAACAAGTCACACCCGAGATCGGGCTAGGAATTCACAAGAGAAGGGTGTCTGTAACAATCCACACTTAGCTAAATACCTCACAAGCCACTAATATTCTCTCGCAATTATCCCAAATTTCCTCTATCTCTCTTCCTCTTAACCTGCCCAACCCAAAGAATGTACCCCTTCACTGCTCTTAGTCCATCAAGTGTCCCATTCATTTATTAGGGTATCTCTGGCTCAAGTAGCTAGGAATCTCTCTACTGGAAACTCAAGGTAACTCGTTGCCAGAAAAAACTACTAACAATCAACATCAACACTTGTTGTTACAGTGCAACTCACTCAGGAGTTCACTCTTCGGACCTAACAACCTGGTTCTTCAATTTACAGCTCCAATACGTTCTCAAACGCTCTAACATTCTCCTGAAATCGCCCCGCCTTCTTGTTATAACTCTAGTGTTATCTTTCCTTTCTCTTTGTTTGTTGTTCATACCCAACTGAATGTATAAAAACTGTCTGTAACTCCCATACAAATTTTCCTCTATTTTCCCAAAACAATTGACTGCTCACTTTGCCCAATGTTGATTGCTTCCTCCCCATGCTTTCCAATAACTATGGGATATGACTCTCACACCCACCCTCTTACATGAGTTTAATGATTGGGCTCTCGTACACTCAAACATAAAATTATAAGTTATCCCCAATGATAATATAATTCAAAAATATGAGTTTGGATTAATACCCATAAACCATTTCCCTTTTGGATCCCTCTTAGATACTCCCTAGGAATTCCCCCTCTATTGTGGATTAATTATCCCCCAAGTTGGCATCACATTATTTTTATTAAAAATAGTAAATACATTTCGCATATTACATCACTTGATCACAACCATAATCATATCGGGAATTATAATGGGGATGTTACAATAGAACCAAAATTTGAAGTACTTCAAGTTTACTAGGACCCACTAAGTACTAAAAGAACCTACCACACTTATATGAACATATTGATGAAAACCTGAGTGAAACATTAATGGAGCTACCAAAGGAAGAAGCTAAAATCTCTTTGATAGGAATAAGTGCCACAAATACATTTGAAAGAGAATATTAAAGACATTAATAAACGAGAAGGTATTCAATACTTTGAATATCAAATTGGTGAAGAACACCCCTTATAGATTTGAACTTGTAACCTCTTAAAAGGAAACACATGCAAAACTATGAGATATCCCACGACAAACAATACTCCTTACTCCTTGTTTGAAAGATTATGATGCGGAAGGCCACTTTCTATCCAATTACGGGGCTCCTGTATCCAGCTTTTCATCACTTTGGCTTCTTCCACCTCCTGCTCTTGGAGTGTTTCATAGAGCGGACGATTTCTGGTCTCGGGGAGAAGCAGAGCCAGGAGTCCACTCAGAATAGCGAACCCTCCAAAGGTCACAAAGGAAACCCACGAATGTGTTCTTCCCATGACAACGATCGCAGGAGCGATGGCAGCACCTGCCATTATTGCCTGCCTCATCGTAGCCACTGCCGCGCTCCTTACATTCGTAGCAAATAATTCCAAGCAGAATATAAACAATATATCAAAAGCCACACACACTGCCAAGAACCCTATCGTTGCCACCACCATCTGCATCCAGCTATCCCTTGCACAGAACAAGGCAGAAGCAACGCAACACAAACTGCAGGTGATAGAAGAAATCGATATAAGAATCCGTCGATCGACTCTCGGAAGCAGAATATTTCCCACGCCTATGGCCGGGAGCTCAATGACAGCATTGAGTGCGGTGCTCGTATACGGATTCACCTTCATATTCCTCACGTTAAGCGGCAGGCCGTAGTAGACCAATCCGACCGCGGCTCCAGCGGCCATTACGGCCACAATTCTCCTTCGCACCCACGGCACTCTTAACAGATTGATCATCAAAGGCGCCGAATTTTTGTCTCCCTCTGCAGAGGCCGAACTTATCCGAACTTTCTCAGGAAGACACTTAGCGTTCCGGGTAGCCATCTTTTTAAGAATGTCCAGAGCTTCGGCTTCTCTTTTTCTGATGACTAGCCATCTGGGAGAGTCATAGACAAAAGGAAGAACGAAGCAGCAGTAGGCCATGGACAATGCAGAGATAGAGATGTAGGCCATTCGCCAGGAGGATCTGGTAAGGTATGCAATGCCGGGAAGCGAGAGGAAGCCCACTGAGAAGAAGACAAAACCATACAGCCCAACTTGTCCTCTCCACTTGCTCCCCACTGCTTCGGTTGAGAGAACTAAGCTGCAGGTGCCAATGCCTGCTCGGGCAAAGCCGCTGATTAACCTGAGGGAGGAGTATATCCAGATGTTGGGGGATAGAGCTGTAAGAAATCCAGAGATTGAGATTAGGAAACACGAGAGCATTAATGTTCTCTTTCGGCCAAGAGATGTATCGGCGAGACGTCCCAAAAGCCCTGAACCTGCCATCCATTGGATCCAATACAAAATGAGCTGATAATTCATTTTTACATCGGGAAATGAATTCTATTAAGCCTCAATAAAGACCGTGATTCAAAGCCCCTTATGTGAAGCAATATGGAAGACAAAATCTAAGAACATGGGTAAGAGGTCACAAGTTCAAAGGGCAGAGCACATATACCTCTTTGTTCAAAGGGACTTACATCTCCGGTCGAAGCTTCCATTACAGCCATTCTATCCTCCTATGCCGGGTGTTATATATTCTATTTTCGCATTGGAGTCATTGCCTTAGGATCTTTGCCAAAGGGATCATTGCCAGAGATAGGGTGAGATATAGGTGTTCCGGGCCTCATCGCTTGCAACAGGTTCTAAATCGGAAGGGGGAATAAATCAGCGGCAGACCTAGCTATTTCACTAAGAGCATAGCCAGTTGAAGCACCCATTTCATAATCCCCAGCATTAGAGGAAGATCTAAAGAGGTAGAGTACATATACTTTTCTGGATTTTACTAATCAAATAATCAAATAGCTGAGAGTTTTTTTGTGACTGAGACTCTCTTGTTTAACTAGCAAAGCAGTCTCATACATCAATTTAGTGTATGGTTTAATTGTGACCTTAAATTAGATTATTATTATTATAAGAGGATCGTCATTAAGTATCCTTCACAGTTACAGTGTAGAATTAAAAGACTATCCAATAGGAAAAAACAAAATACCTAAAATACATTTTGTTGTGACTATAACCTTGAAATTAATTTGTTATTATTATAAGACGATGTCATTAAGTATCCTTCACAGTAGTAGAAGAATTAAATAGCAATCGGATAGGAGAAAACAGAATACCTAAAATACATCCGAAAAAGAAGAGAGACGCAGGAATGCTTGACTTGAACTTGTCATGGCACATGAAACCCCATTCTGAAACCACAGACGATCCTCTCCCATCAACCCACTCCCAAAGGTTCCCATCCATTTCACACAAAGACGACTTTGGTGTGCACCATTTCTGCCGACTCATCGATGTTGAGACCTGCAGGGTCACATTGTCTGTGAAATCTGGCGTTTGAGAGGCCGTGCATCGCCATGAAGGTTGAGCATCGGTGAATATGGGAATAAGGGAGTGCATGGAGTCAAAGGCCCATGCCAGAGAAACCATCAAGATATGAATCCGCTGAGCCGGGCCGAAACCACCCACATGTTGGTCCAGAATTTGATCCACAGAGAGATTGATCTGGGGAACGTCCTGAATTTCTTCAGTTTCCTTTACTTGCTGATCATGGCGGCAATCCTGTGTCAAGCATCGGTGCCCATCCAGGGATGACGAAGAGCAAGAGACTGAGAGCAGAGGTTGTGAAGGCTCCATGCTGCCGTAGTTGAAACCCGAGCGAGAACGATCAAATTTATGCGGCCATCCATGGTCCCGTGAATTATCAGTTTAAAGACCTCAGCTGGTTCGTCAGCATGCACCACGCACATTCTTACTGAATTAATTTAAAATAAAATTGTATAATTAAATCTCTCATAAAAACAAACCACACATACGGAATCTATTCTTTTTCAAATTTAATTAAAAACAAAATCTTGTAGAATTAAATATCTGACAAAAACAAAACACACACACGGAATCTTTGAAAAGAAGAGGAAACTTATTTTATAGACTTCAAAGAGAGTGCAGAGAGCACGGAAGTTGGGTCAAGGGAAGTCGGGTCAAGGGAAGTTGTGGGGCTACTTCATAATTTTGAATTTAAAATAATTTTTCGAAAAGTAATTATTAAAAGTTTATTTTTTTTAAGATTTAAGGGAATCTTTAATTTTTTTATTGAGATTATTTGGGTGAGGTTCAAGTTCAAATCCAACTAGTTACCACTACAAAACCTAAAAAGAAACTTATGATTTAACAAAGATCCACCCATAAAGAAGTCTCGTTCAAGGGGGTGTCTATCCTTGTGTTTTTATTTGTATGGTGTTTTCCTTATGTGCACTCTATGTTGATAGGTGACCTCTTAGTCATTCATGTCCATCGATTTTCTTACAAGACCTTGGAAGTGAGTTTATTTGTCCATTTCGTATCTTCATCCCGTATCTTGACAATTGTGCAAGAATCCATCTTGTATGAGCATTGGTGTGTTCAAGAGTTCTCATCAATCCAATGACAAAAGTTCTTGTATGACAAAAGTTCTCATCAATCCAATGACAAAATTTTTACTAAATATAAAAAAAATCAAAAAATGAATAAATCCATTTTTAATTTGTTATTTTTTAATATATTAAAATAACATGCCATAATATTTATTATTTATAACACAAAATAACATATCAAATTTTCTACTGAATATAAAAAAAAATCAAAAAATGAATAAATCCATTTTTAATTTGCTATTTTTTAATATATTAAAATAACATACCATAATATTTACTATTTATAACACAAAATAACATATTATTATTATAATTATGATGTTTAATTTGAAATTTAATTTTATAAAAATAATCAATTTTTTAAAATGTATTTATCAATTAAAATTATGCAAATCATTTATTGAAATTATACTAAAACAATAATATGTCATTTTACTAATTTAATTTGATAAATATTTTTCAAAATCACCCGAATAGAGTGTTAACAGGTGGGGAGGTGATCATGTTCACATGTCATCCCACCACTCCCATGAATTACATTGATAATATGTCATTTTACTATTTTAATTTGATAAATATTTTTCAAAATCACCCGAATAGGGTGTTAACGGGTGGGGAGGTGATCATGTTCACATGTCATCCCACCACTCCCATGAATTACATTGATGACACAGAGAGGGTGACTCCATATATCATGCTTCAGTGTTAAGAACAGGGTGAAGAGGTGATAGGGAGGGAGTACGGGA
This sequence comes from Picea engelmannii, assembly GCA_009831015.1. Taxonomy (NCBI): domain Eukaryota; kingdom Viridiplantae; phylum Streptophyta; class Pinopsida; order Pinales; family Pinaceae; genus Picea; species Picea engelmannii. The sequence goes on from ML776924.1 coordinate 1,118,135, forward strand.
CTCCTCCCACCTACAAAGAGTATAATGGTCTTGCAAACCAAGGTTATGGAGTGATACAGATGGTGGTTAGAGATGAATGTTGAGAGGAGGCATGACTAGGTAAGGAATGACGCTTTGAGCTTCAATGGCCATCATTTCTTGACGAGTGGAAAAATGACGAATAGAAAAATTTGCCTAATTGCATAGAGGAATAGTCATCTGTAAGAGGTCTAGCGAGATGTTTTAGAGGCTTTGTGATATGCATGGTCTATATATAGTAACAAGGATGGCATCATGACCTTAATATGTTAGAAAAAACAAGATCGCAGAGCAATAAAATAAAACACAGAAGATACACAATACAATAGAGACACAGATATGTGGTTCACCTAGTGTGGGCTACGTCCACCAGATAAATTTCCAGGTCCTTCCATTTTATTATCCAGCAAAATGAAGGGATACAACCTACAACACACCCGATGTAACTTCATCTTCAGTCTCTCACAGTATCCTCTCTCAGAATACAATATTCGCAATAATACACAGCCGCAATATAATTCCCTCATAAAAGAGGGTTGCCTTCTAGGGAAAAAAACCCTAACATAACTTCTACTGTCAAATCTATGACCTTATAATGAACGATCCAGATTGACTACGAAATTACAATATTCGAATTGCAAAAAAATAAAAATTTCGGCCCCCTCATGGCCGAGGGGGGGCATGAATTGTGTATCATGCAGTTTCTTTGACCTGCAAATGAATTAGGAATATAATTGGGCTCCACAACCAACAATCTCCCACTTGGACACTGATCACAATAACTCCACTATTGTTATACCTGTTGGACTATGATCCACCTTGGACCTGGAAAATTTCTCATCTTCACCTTCATGCTTGAAGGCCAACTAAAACTAAGCAGGAACTCAGTTTCTCCCTGGTTACTACCTTTGTTAACATGTCTGGAGGATTCTCGCTAGTATGTATCTTTTCCAACTTCAAATGTCCATCTTCCAAGACAGATCACATGAAATGGTACCTGAGTTGTATATTCTTAGTCTTAGAATGGAAGGTTGAGTTCTTTGCAAGATGAATGGCACTCTCGTTGTCACAGTACAACCTATTATTCTCCTACTTCTTTCCCAATTCCTCCATAAACCTCTGTAACCAAATCATCTCTTTACTAGCCTCTGTAGCAGCAACACACTCTGCTTACATTGTTGAAAGTGTAACAACCTTTTGCAATTTTGAAATCCAACTTATTGTTGTTCCACCTACAGTAAAAACATACCCTGTGGTGCTCCTCATGCTATCTTTATCACCTGCCATATATGAATCAACATATCCCTGTAGAATAGTGTTTGGACCTCCAAAACATAATGCATGAGTACCAATACATCTCAAATATCTGATAATCCACTTTATTGCCTCCCAATGTTCTTTACCTGGATTGTTCATATACATGATCACAACTCCCACTGCATGTGAAATATCAGGTCTTGTGCACACCATAAAATACATCAAGATACCAATTGTTGATGAATAAGGGACACTAGACATGTATTCTATATGGTCTTGTGTCTTGGGACACATTTCCTTTGTTAGTTTGAAATGGTTGGCTAAAGGTGTACTAACTGGTTTTTCATTTTGCATTCTAAACCTCTCCAACACCTTCTCTATGTACTCACCCTAACACGATGTCAATTTGCGATTTTTCCTATCTCTTGTTATTCTCATACCAAGGATTTTATTTGCAGCACCCAAATCCTTCATCGCAAATGAATTAGCTAATTTCATTTTAAGCACATTTATATCCTGCATGTTAAACCTTGCAACAAGCATGTCATCTACATGCAATAGAAAGATAATATAGCTTCCATTTTCTAGCCTTTTAAAATAAACACAGTGATCATAATGAAATCTACTATAACCTTGTTTTTTCATAAACCTATCAAACTTCAAATACCACTACCTTGGAGCTTTCCTTAGGCCATACAATCTCTTCTTCAAACTACATACCAAATTCACCTTTCCTTTGACCTCATACCCCTGTGGTTTCTACATATAAATCTCTTCCTCAAAATCCCCATGGAGAAAAGTTGTTTTTACATCTAAATGTTCAAGATGCAAATATTCTACTGCCACAAGACTTAAAATAGTCCTAATTGAAGACATTTTAACATCACGAGAAAATATTTCATCAAAATATATACCTTTCTTCTGTGTAAACCCCTTTACAACAAGTCTGGCCTTGTACCGTTTTTTGCCTCCATCTTCTTCCTTCAACCTATAAACCCATTTATTTTGCAATGTTATTTTTCCTGCAGGCAACTGAACCAAGTCCCAAGTCTGATTATTACCGAGGAATCCATTTCCTCTTTCATTCCTTGCTCCCACTTCTTTTTAGTGTCTACCTACATTGCCTCTTCATAACTTTTTGGTTCACCGGAATCAATCAACAATAAATAATACAATGACGGAGAGTATCGTTCAGAGGGTCTAATTAACCTGGTAGATCTTATAACAACACTTGCAAGAGTTTGAGGTACGCATTGCTTCTGTTGTTGTACATTTTATTTTCTGGTACCTTTGGAATTTATTTTTCAGTGATCTCATCAAGCATTGTGTATTATGGTTTTTATTTTTCCTATTTCTCTCCCTTCAATTGATATTTGTACATGACCTTCTCATGGAATATGACATCTCTACTTCTAATGATTTTTTGTTTTTCATAATCCCATAAGCGATAACCAAAATCATTAACAGTGTATCCAATAAAGGTACATTTCTTGGATTTTTCTTCAAGCTTTGTTCTATTTTCTTTATCAATATGGACAAATGCTTCACAACCAAGAGTCTTCAAAAAATAATAGTTTACCTTTTTACATGTCCATGCCTTCTCTGGAATTCCACCATCCAAAGCGCTTGAAGTTCCTCTGTTTATTAAGTAAACAATAGTATTTATAGCATCTTCCCATAACTATAAGGGCAACCCAGCATGTAATCTCATACTCCTTGCACGCTCCATGATTGTCTTGGTCATCCTTTATGACACACCATTTTCTTGTGGTGTTCCTCGAGTTGTCTTCTCTCTACGAATCCCATGGTATGAACAGTAATCATATAACTCTTTGTTGCAATATTCACCTCCATTGTCTGATCTGAGACACTTCAACTTTTTTCCTATCTCATTATCAACCAAAGCTTTCCATTTATTAAAAATGTCAAAAACATCAGATTTTTGTTGAATGCAATAAACCCAAGTTTTTATAGTTGCACCATCAATAAAAGTAACATAATAACGAGAGCCACCAAAAGATGATACATGAATTGGTCCCCATACATCTGTATGCACAAGCTCTAACCTTTCATTGTTCTTTTATTTTCTGACTCTGATAAATCTGACTCTCTTTTGCTTTCCATAAAAAAAATTCTCACAAAAATCCAAATCAATTTGTTTAAGATCTGGAAACAAATTTCTTTTGTGAACTATCTGCATCCCCTTCTCACTCATGTGTCCAAGCCTATGATGTCACAATGTTGTATCCACTCCTGTAGAAGCTAAAGAGATAGAAGATTTAGTATTATCAGTACATAAATACAATGTACCTTCCTTCTCTCCTTTTGTTATCACCAATGATCCTTTGGTGACCTCCCACACCTTATCTGTAAATGTAGATATAAAGCCTTCGCTTTCCAATTGCCCTGTTGAAATTATATTTTTTCTCAGATCTGGAACATGTCTCAACTCTTTCAGCAACCATTGGTTTCCATTCTTTTTCTTTATTTTTACCTTTCCCTTTCCAACAATTTTGCATGGTGCATCATCATCCAAATGAACCTGTCCAAAATCATCTTGAACATAATCTTGAAAATGTTTCCTATGGGGTGTGGCATGAAATGAATCCCCCGAATATACTACCCAGGATTCAATAATGTTATCTAAATAAATAATCAAAGCATCTTGTAACACATCACCTGTTATATTTTCTTCCTGATTTTTTCTTGTTGTCCATCTCTTTGTTTCGTTGGAGCTTTGCAGTCTTTCTTCAAATGTCCTTTCTTCCCACAATTCTAGCACTCTATTTTCCTAGTCTGGATTTGGATTTTTCCTTCCTAGAATTCCCACGGTTCCCTAAGCCCTTTCCTATATCCTTTTATCTTCCCCTGTTCTCCACGGTCAATGCATTACCTAATGTCTCACATGTGCTTCTCTGTCGCATTTCCTCACTGAGGATAACACCAACATCATCAAATTTCAGAGTGTTTGAACCAGAGACAGAGTTACTTACAACCATGACCAAGTTGTTCCAGCTTTCTGACAATGAGCACAAGATTAGAATATCCCTAACCTCATCATCAAATTCCATTTTTACAGAACTTAGTTGATTAGTAACTGTATTAAATTCATTTAAATGATCGGCAATAGACCCACCTTCTGACATCTTCATATTAAATAATCATTTCATTAGAAATACCTTATTAGATGTTGATGGTTTTTTTATAACCCTATATTTCATAGGATCACCTGGTGATTAGAATTTATTCCTCTAGTCATATTGTGTTGTAAATAATATTTCATTTTGTAAATGATTTACAAAAGAAAAGAAAATAAAATAAAATAAAACAAAGAAAAAGAAAAAAGAAAAAGACAAAGAAAAAGAAAAAAGAAAAAGAAAGAATAAAAATATAAAAAATGAAAAGAGGGTATAAAAAAAAATGAGAAAATATAAAACCCCATGAAATAAGCTTGGTTTGACTCATACTGTATAACCATGATCAAACCTTTTAAATTATGTTGATAGGTTAGTGAATAAATTTGGTCAAACAGTCTAATCTTGGCCAAATTAGTTAGGTTAGTGAAATAAGTAATCCAACAGCCTAAGCTAGATTAATATGTTAGTTAATTAGGCTAGGAGTTAGGGTAGTATTGTTCATTTCAATAAAACTTTGAAGAAGGATTGTTAAAATTCCTTTTATTTGAGTTAATTTGATGTTTTTTACCTTAGGAAATGATACCTTAGTGAAAAAATATGAACGGGTAAGCCCAGCGCTACCCACAGCATGATTTTATCCTAAGTTCTATCATGCATATGACTTTTTGTCATTATGCGACTAAAGGGTGCACAGTTTCCACCGACGGATCAAGCAACGCTCAGATCAACGGCCAACAAGTGCTTTCTAGACCCCCATGATTTATCTTCATTTAACGGTGGGGGCAGAGTGGGTCCAGGAAAGTGGTTTTCCCAGTGCGGGCCCCTCATAACGTGTCAACCTCGCATCTTTTCTCCCCCACCCTAGCTCAATTCCACTTACCACCTACCCCCCCCCCTCCGGAATCCTGCCTAACCATTTACCCAATACCACTCACCTCACTATGCCACCATACCCCACTAACTCCTGTCACACGTCACACCCCTCATACCCATTAACCAATCAATGCCATCCCTCATGATCGTTATTCGTCCAGTCACCACCCCGCACCATAACGGACACTTATGTGCATCGTTTAACCCTATTTCTTCACCATTGCCATACTATTCGCAGATGTAGACAATATTGACACCGCGTTGAATCCAGTTTTCAAGATAATCGCCACCAAGATACATCATCGACAGACGCCATTAATCTGGGTAACTAGAGTCCTCCATTTTTCTCCCTAGGATCTATGTTAGCCATGCGTCCCAAAACTAAATCCGTTGAAACTGCTGAAAATCCTTTTCTTCACTCTCCCGTCGACCCGAATCGTGTTCCCCTGGAAGACAAAGACTATAGAATCACAGGGCCGAAGTGTGAAATCGATTTTTTCGAATTACACTTCTGGCTAAAAGACATTTTCTTGGATCAAAGTGATGAAATTGGACTCTGGGAGTCAAATTTTCCCTTATACATGTTTCCCTAGACCTTTCATTTCCCAGAATTTTCCCTTAAGTGTCAAGTTCATTATCTTCCTGGCCAAAGGGCCATCGTATCCTCGTCTGGTGAAACGTTGTTCACCATTACCCCTTTATCAAAAAACCAGATGTTACAAATCCTCGGAATTGACTATGTCAGCCTGTTCTCCATTGAAATCCTAATTGATCTTTATCAGAAACTCTCCTTCCCCAAAAGAGATCAAATCTTCGAAATCTTTCTACCAGAAGATGCTCAGTTTCTTGAGAAAAAACCCTCCCTATCCGTCTTCCATTTTCTCTGTCAGGGAAAATCAAATTATTTCCACCCTCTACTACCTGCTAGGATATTTTTCTGATGAATGGGTAGATGAACCTGTCTTAGGTTTTCTGTCCATTTTCTCCACAGAAGATAAAGCTACGGTCTAGTTTGATTTTAGTCAGTTTCTAACTGAGAACATACATGAGCAGTTTTTCAAATTCTCAACAGAAGGAATGTTCAGGTATTCCTTAGTGCCGGTGTACATGTTCCTTTTCTTTCAATTAGAAATATTCTCATGTGCTCTCCAGAAATTGGATCAAGAAGGAAATCCTCAATCAATGACTTCATGGACCTCACTAGTGAGGAAAAAGTCCACTGAGTTCAGCTTTAGAGATTTCATTGATCAATTTTATCATCCACTGGTGTGCATGCTCAGCAACAGAATGGAACCAATAATTAACGAAGAGGTTCAAAGAATTATTCACCTCTCTGACTTGGTCAAAACAAGGGATTGGTATCTTTACCAAAACCATACTGAGATTAGAGTATATGGATGTGAATTGCCACCATATAGACTGCGAAAATATCTCCCTGTCATGATCTTTACATTGGAATATATTAGGCAGGTGATAAACTCTGATGACATCCATTTTGTATCAGTTAAGAAGAAACAACAACTCATAATCAAAATCCAAATTGGTTCTTTCATATGCAACAATGGAGATGTAGGAGCAGAGGATGACAACCTTTTGAAACAGATGAAATTCAGTCTGAGCTTCACATGGAATTATGACCCATTTGGTATCATATCAGAACTCAGGGTCAAACAGAAGAACACTCCTTATGCTCATGTACACAAGCCTGAAGTAGAAAAGTATATGAATCAAACAGATTGGAAAGAAAATACATTGTTGGAAACAGAAGAACAACCTCGCCCTGTCACTGCTTCACATACCAGTACTCCTCAAGTACAAACAAAAAAGAGAGCCAGGAAAGAGGTTTCACCTTCAATCACAGAGGTTTCAACTGAAGATTTTCAAGTTTACAAGAAGAGGGCTAAAACTATTCACACACCATACTTGCTTAAAGAAGGAGAAACATAGTCCACCATAGTCATGGAGGGACCACATTCCTCAACACTCTCATGCAGCCAGTACATAGTGTTCAAATCTTCATCCAAAAAGCAAACAGACACTACTATGTCAGCCAAGTCTTCTCATGAGCCAACAGGGTCAAATATATTTGACAAATACAAACGTATCAAGCATAGGAATGAACTCATGAATAGCAGTACATATGCCTAGTTTTGGAAGCAGACCTCTACTTCCCAGCATAGACTATTATCAACATTTGACACATAGAAGGGAAGAATGCAAATGGCATTCCTACAAGCACAGGTACCTCATCCCAATATAGTTGTTGACTACACGAAAACTTCTTTTGAGTTTGATGTGAAGGAGGTCCATCCAGTGGACCAAATGGACATGCATAGTCAAATAGAGGAAATGATTTTCTCCACCTTAACAAACACATCATTGACTAATTCAAAATTGCAGGTGTCTCTGAATAATATCCAATCTCAATTGAAGCTGGAAAAGATATCTTATTTCGCCAAAGACAATAAGATTAAATATTTTGAAGAGTTAGTACTAAAGATTGGATATGATCCATCGAATGTCAAGGCAGTTGAAGAATTACTGAAAAAGAAAAATGCTAATATAGCCTCCTTGAGAAAGCAATTGAAACTTCCAGCCACTGAGGATCCACAAGCAAAGAGATGGTTGAAAGTGAAGGCCACAAAGAGGAGATGTTGAAGTTGATCATGGAGCAGAATGCACATATAAAAGAAATGGAGGTTGAGTTGGACAAATTGATCAAAAAGAAAGAACAAAGTGTACATATGGTTATTGTTCCATTGGAGGCAGTTCCTCTCACAGGAGTTAGTAACATAGTTACCAACTTAATGAGAACTGTGACCTCAAAACGAGAACTCTAGCCCTTAAAACCCATATTTTTGCATAAAAAAACATGAAAATCAACCCCCAAATCAAAAAGTGGTGCTACCGGTAGCACCATTTTTTGTAATCGGGTCAAAATTACAATTTTTTTCAAGCATGGGCTTAAATTATCAAATAGTTGTTGAAAAAAGCTTTAAAATCAACCCCCAAATAAAAAGGTGGTGCTACAGGTAGCACCATTTTTTGTAACCGGGTCAAAATTACAACTTTTTTCAAGCATGGGCTTAAAGGATCAAATGGTTGCTCAAAAAAAATTTAAAATCAACCCCGAAATAAAAAAGTGGAGCTATCGATAGCACCAATTTTTCTAACAAGGTCAAAATTAAAACTTTTTTCAAGCATGGTCTTAAAACATAAAATAGTTGCACTTAGAAAAACCTTAAAATCAACACCTAAATAAAAACGTGACACTACCTAAAGCAAAATGTTTTTCCTAAACGTTAAAATTGAAGCTAATTACGACTTAATTGAAACTATGGTCTTCACAACAAATCCCTACACAAATAAAAAAACCCAAAATTGGATCATAAATGGTCACTTGAAAATTTATTTACTAACTCTTTTTTTTTCTTAAATTTAAATTAAAAAATAAATAAAGAGAAAGGAAAAAATCTTCACAAATATGTATTTTTTAATGAAGACAAAAACACATTTAAAAAAATATATTCAAAACCCAAATTAAAAAAAAAAAACTTAACAAAATGGTGAAAAACAAAGAAAAACTAGAAAGAAATGAAAAATAAAATAAAATTTCCTGAGAAAACAATAATTTAAAAAACAAAATTATGTTTTTTTTTGTTAAAAATAAAAGCAAAAAATCCCCTCAAACTTAGAAAAAAAAATGAAAAATAATCAAAATTCAATAAAATATTTAAAAAAAAACATCTTAAAAAAAATATTAACAAAAACACTAATATTACCTAAGCTACAAAAAATTTTAAATGTTTTTTTTTTAAAACGAATATGTAACTATATAATATGTTAATAATGTTACAATGTTATAATATAACATTGTTATAATAATATTATATTATAACATTGTTATAATATAACGATATTATAACAATGTTATAATATCGTTATATTATAACATTGTTATAATATAACAATATTATAACAATGTTATAATATCGTTATATTATAACATTGTTATAATATAACAATGTTATAATATAACATTGTTATAATATAACAATGTTATAATATAACATTGTTATAATATAACAATGTTATAACAATGTTATAATATAACATTGTTATAATATAAAAATAATATAATATTATAATATTGTTATATTATAACAAAAGTATGGTGATCTTGGAAAGCTTCTCTTAATGCTTTTCGAGCACAGAAACAAAATTCTAAAGAATCACAAGTAATCACTTACCCTCTTAAGGTCTGATAGACCAATTAGGTCTTAGTGGACGTTAATCATCATCATTATAACAATGTTATAATATAACAATAATATAATAATATTATAATATAACAATATTATACCAATGTTATAATATAACAATGTTATATTATAACATTGTTATATTGTTATATTATAACAATGTTATAATATAACATATCCATGGGATCTGGACCAGGCCCGCAGTCGCGCCAGGCGGGCCTGACCCAAGTCCCGTGGATATGTTATATGTTATAATATAACATTGTTATATTGTAGCAATGTTATATTATAACATTGCACATTCCTACAATATAACAATGTTATATTATAAACAAAGTTATAATATAACATTGTTTATATTATAATATTATAAAATATGTTTATGTTTTTTTAGATGTTTATGAATTTGTTTTTGTGTAAAAAAAAATTTTAAGGTTTTTGATATAAATTTTAATATTTTGTTGTAGTTTTAAGGTTTTTCAATTTATTTTTGTTAATTTTTTTTTAAATTTTATATTAAAATTTTTATTTTAGGTTTTTTAATTTGGGGTTTTTGTGAATATGTTTTTAATTTTTTGGGTTTTTTTTTCATTTTTTTAAAGTTTTTTGGGGTTATAATTTTTTTTTTTTTATCTTTTTTCTTAATTTTTTATCATTT
>ML776924.1:1128775-1149034 GCA_009831015.1 Picea engelmannii
TATTTTTTTTTTAGTTTTTAATTGATCCAAAAAAAAATGAATTATATTTTTTTGCTAAATATTGAAAAATAATGATATTTAATTACAATTTTTTTCTATGTATTGAAGTAAGGTAAAAAAAAATGTGTTAAAAATGATATTTTCTACTATATTTAAAATGTATGGAACCATAACTTAATTAAGGACACATAATTATATGAAAAAACTTAATTTAAAAAAAATAAATGGTGTACAACATTTTTAACATTGGATGAAGCATGGTTATATGATTAAAAACACCATTGAATAAAAAAATAAAATAGAAAAGTTTGAAAATAGATGAAAATACATCGTTGAGAAAAAAGAAAAAAGAAATAAAAAATTTAACAATTTGAAAATAAATGAAAAAACGAACATTTAAAAAAAACAAAGTGGAAACCTTATGTATCATAAAATTTAAAATATAAAAAAACCACCTAAAAGGGGAGGGGGGTGCTACCGGTAGCACCTTTTTTAAAAACGGGGTAAAAAACTTGACCCCCAAAAAAACGAGAACTCTGTAGAGTTCTCGTTAAATTGGTACCTATGTTTAGTACATCAGCAGCTACAACAGTAGAGATCTTATCATCCATTCCAATGAAAGTCCCATATGCTTCTCAGAAGCTGGTGAAGTCTATGGAAGATATGTCCCTTCAAGGGGAGAAAATCATAAAGTTGCAAGAAGAGGTAAAAATCCTCCAAGACATGAAGTCCATGTTCCAGTCTAGCTATCATGCAGAAATGCAAAAATCTCAGAGACTCGATCAACAACTACAACAGCTGCAGAAGGAGATTGTCATGGCCAAAACACTATCTGAGGCCAAGGAAAACATCTACATGGATATCAGCAAGTCCATGGCAGAGATATAACCATTCATACAAATTATTTTTGAACAACATGAACTGGTACAAAAAGAAAGAGAAGCCATTGAAAAAATCAGAGAAGAGCTAGGAGAAAAACCTACAAAGGCCATTGAACTCATAAAGTTCTTAAACTCCAAGAACAAGCAGGAGTTGGAAGCATTGGAGATTGAAGATAGGACAGAGACCAGCGTTGAGGTCAAGAAGGTCTTGACCAAGAAAGGATTGATGCTACAACTGGAGGAGAAGGCTCAAGTAATGGACATTGGAGTGCAGATATTTTTCAGCAAGATTGAAGTACTTCATAAGAAAGGCCTCCTTGGACTGCTAGTAATAAATGAAAATATCATTACTATGTCAGATTAAAATCAAAAGATCAATACAGTGGCAAAGGATGGTTCCAAATTTGCAAGTATACAAAGAAGTATTACTGGCAAGGCTTTCCTATAAACATTACAGTTGGACCTGAGCATCTAGCATTAGATAAAACACATTTTCATCACAAAGCCCACCTTTGCCAAGTATACTGAGATGGACGAGATATACAGAAAGTTACTCAAGGTTACCATCCCTAGTAAAAATAAATGGGAAGATTTGTGTTCTTTACTTGAGTAAAAGTGAGGTGGAGTTTCGAGTTAGCATGAAGCAGACAGTCAAGTCAAAGATTATGAGTCATCAACTGTTCCCACAAAATCAACACCAATGATCCGAATAGATCAACAACATTCCTATATTTTGTAATTTGAGATCTAGTTAGTTAGATTTTTTCTCCATAATGTCCTGGTCATTTATGACAAGATTAGATGTAAACTATTGTATAAATACTTCTTCCTTCGAAGTATTGACGGTTGATTTTTGCACCCAAGGAGCTATTGTGTAATCTTTTCAAAAGGATCGACCAGTAATAAAAACAGGCCAATTTATAGGATTCTTGTGTCAAATTGTTGGTGATGTTTCTCTTTCTCTGTTAAATGTGTTTCTATTCTATGTGATCATTTATGTATTTCAAATTCAAATCATTAAAAGGAAGTCAACAGAACAGAATTTATCTCCCATACTCTGTCTCTGGTATTTTAATGGTCTATATGTTTTCCATCTGATATTAAGTAAGGGAATTCTTAGTTGCTCCTTTGCTTGGTTGAATTTCTCACATTTTCTATCTTATCCATCTCATTTAATCTTAATAGATCCAACAATTTTACTATCCTTCTGTGTGAAGAAACCTCATAAAAAGTTGCATTTGATTCTGATCTTTAATATAGACCCCATAGCCCAATGGAAATTTAATGCATTCCTTCAGTCAACTTTTATAAACAAACAAACAAATTCGAACTATCAAAACTAGCCTAAAATCTAAAAACATAAAGTAATCTAAATCATACAGAGAGATCCCTCTCTAAAACTGGCAGTGCTAGATCCCAGTTTTAAAAGTGGTTTTGATAGTTACCTCTGTCAATTTATTCTACCATTGACAACCTTTGGTAATTACAGAGTGCTAACATAGTGGCGACCATACTGGGGACCTGAACAAATTTTTCAACTTTATGAATTGTTTTCCCTAGATAAGAAAACTTTATTTATGAACAATCAAAGATCTAAATTTCAAGAGATAAATGTTAAAAGGTTGTTAAAATTTGTAAATAGTTAATTAGGTTTCTAAAAGTTTAAGTTCTTGCTCCAAAAAGAATTCATACCGTATCTCACCTTGATCCAGAACCTGTAACAATAGTAGATAATCCAGAAAAATTAATCAGAAAAAGGAGCACAGCAGAAAGTCAAGGGAGTAGTAGTCCTCTTCCTAGGGCCACTTCTCTTCCAGAGAATCTTGTCACAATCCAAGACATCGAGTTTGACCTACCTTTTGAGCATAGCCTTTTCATAACCAAATCTAATAGCTTTGTGGGTAAAATATTCCTAGATCAAACCATCCTCCAACCTAGAACCCCTGAAAGACTCTCTCCTGGAATAGATTTTGATCAATAGATCATTCAAGATTTTGAGAAATTACAAGATTTAGCATCAAACCTTGACCAAGATTTGTATAAAGCCCATTTTCAATAGTCTGTTGAGATTTTTTCCCTCTATCGCTACAACTTCTATCAATCCTCAAGTAACTCATTTTATACCCCCCAGCCCCGCTTCTTCCACGTATTATGTTACTTCTCCAGCAGTTATACAGTTTACAAAACAACCTACTACATGATTTCCTGCTAACCAACCTCCTCCACCAATCATGGTAGCAAGATATGTTCCCCTGGTTTTGGCTGCTCCCTTACATAACATGCCCCGGGACTATCAAACTAGGATTCCTAAGTTTGATTCTTCTGTTTTTAAAATTTATATTCTTCAGCGGCATTGTTGGTTCACTGATCCATGCTTGCTTTTTGCATGTCCACTGATTTCTTATTTGCATGTTGTTGTTGTTCTTGTTTGTCTGTTCGTGTTGTTGCAGTTTCCACATTTGGGTTTCTGCAATCGCAATTGGAACATCATCGTTCCTGGGGGAGTGGTTGTTGTTTGCTTCTTTCTTCATTGTATGTTGTTTATTTTTGCTTGATTCGACTTTGCAGGGTTCTGGTCCTGCGCCTGCAGTTGGGCCTTTTGCTACTTCTTAGGTGGGTTCTTATTTGCTGTTTGTTCTTGTTTTCCCAGGGTTTGCAATGTTGGGATGTTGCATCCATGGTTAGATCTTTGGTTACATTTTTTGCAGTGGAGTTTGCATAGAATACTATTAAGATAAAATAACAGACTATAAAATTGCAGGCGATGTAAATTGCATCTCTTACGCGTTGAAGCATAGTTTGTTGGCCTCAAAGTATATTTCATAATTGTCGATGATTTTTTCATGGATTCTATGTTACTATGATTTCATAGTTATGAGAGTACCTTTTTGCTGTGTGGGCGATATAGTTGTTCTCTCCCTTTTATTTTCCTCTTGTAAACTGAGTTTTTTAGTCTATAGTTTCTTGTTTTTCTGTGGTTGTTCCGACCGACGGTCGTTCGGTTGCATACTTAGCCAGTTTTATGGACGCGGATTTGTGGATAGGTTCTATCGAACTATGACAGGTCATGTTTGGTGTGTACATTATGATTCTCGAATTAGTTTTCTTTAAAAGGAGGGCTCCTGGACAGAAGAGATTGCAATTTATCAAATTATAGGTTTCCTGGATAGCATAGGTTAATGATCACGGGTTGTCGGGGTGGTGGGATGAAAATTGGGCTTCTGTTGTTTCGTGCCCTACAAATAGCACATAGAGTTTCGCGATCATTCCGACCGACCGTCGTTCGGTTTCATACTTAGCCAGTTTTATGGACGCAGTTTCGCGGATAGGTTGTATCGAACTATGACAAGCTGTGTTCGGTATATACATTAGCATTCCTGAATTAGTTTTATTTGCAAGTTGTTGTTGTTCTTGCTTTCTTGTTCATGTTGTTGCAGTTTACATGTTTGGGTTTCTACAATCGCGATTGGAACAACATCGTTCCTAGGGGAGTGGTTGCTACTTGCTTCTTTCTTCGTTGTATGTTGTTTATTGTTGGTTGATTCGACTTTGCAGGGTTCCAGTCTTGCACCTGTAGTTGGGCCTTTTGCTGCTTCTTAGGTGGGTTCTTATTTGCTAGTTGTTCTTGTTTTCCCAGGGTTTGCAATGTTGGGATGTTGCATCCGCAGTGGATCTCTGGTTACATTTTTTGCAATGGAGTTTTCATAGAATACTATTAAGATAAAATAACAGACTAGAAAATTGCAGGCGATGTAAATTGCATCTCTTACGCATTGAAGCAGAGTTTGTTGGCCTCAAAGTATATTTCATAACTGTCGATTCTTTTTCCATGGATTATGTGTTAGTATGGTTTCATAGTTATGAGAGTAGAGTACCTTTTGTTGTGTGGGTGATATATTTGTTCTCTCCCTTTTATTTTCCTCTTGTAAATTGCATTTCTGAGTCTATAGTTTCTCACCTTTCTATGGTCGTTCCGACCGACCGCCGTTCGGTTGCATACTTAGCCAGTTTTATGGACGTAGCTTCGCGGATAGGTTCTATCGAACTATGACAGGTCATGTTCGATGTATACATTAGTATTCCCGAATTAGTTTTCTTTAAAAGAAGGGATCCTAGACAAAAGAGATTGTAATTTATCAAATTATAGGTTTCCTGGACAACATAGGTTAATGATCGTGGGTTCTCGGGGTGGCGGGCTGAAAATTGGGCTTCTGTTGTTACGTGCCCTACAAAAAGCACGGACAGTTCTATGATCATTCTGGTCGACCGTCGTTCGGTTGCATACTTAGCCAATTTTATGGACGCGGCTTCACGGATAGCTTGTATCGAACTATGACATGTCATGTTCGGTATATACATTAGCATTCTCGAATTAGTTTTCTTTAAAAGAAGGGCTCCTAGACAGAAGAGATTGAAATTTATCAAATTATAGGTTTCCTGGACAACATAAATTAAACATAGGAAATCTGTAATTTTATAAAGTAGATATATAAAGCATGGGTGGAGCCCTCATCCCATACTTAGCCAGTTTTTGCATCACGGGTTATTGGGCTGGCGGGTTGAAAATTGGCCTTTTGTTGTTCTGTGCCCTACAAATAGCACGGAGAGTTCCACGATATACAAATTGGCATTCGGACTTGCGAACTATTTGAATTTTAAGGGCCTCATGTCCAAAAAGTTTAGCGTTCTCGAAATAGGTTACTTTACGTATGTTTTACATACGTTGGTGGACAAAAACACACAAAAAAATAGTAGTAAGAATATTTTGGATCGCGGGTTCTTGGGGTGGTAGACTCTAAATTGGGATTCTATTGTTTCGCGTCCTACAAATAGCACAGAGAGTTCTGCGATATACAAATTGAAAATCAGACTTGCGGACTATTCGAATTACTTTTATTTATGTACATTTTACATACGCTCGTGGACAAAAACACATAAAAAATAGTAGTAACGTCTGTTACATAGGCCTCCATCCTCGCTACCTTTTGTGCTTCCCATTACACATTAATTATGCTTTCAAAAGTCAGAACTGACCAGATAGTTTCGAAAAGATGGGCTTTAATAACTGGAAATCTCGAAGACATCTCCCATTAAAATGAATAGACAGGTGAATATTATGGGATCTGGTAATTTCTTTTTGCGTGTATTTTGAAATTCCAATTTATTTATTTATTTTGCTTGTGTTGTTTTAGTTTTCTTAAAAGCTTCTGCATAGTCCATGAACATTTCAGCCACATAGGCCTTTACGTGATGTCCCTCTTTAATATTGTGCATATCTTAGATGTCATATTTGAGAATCTGCTCGGATATGGGAATTTTAATACGAGCTACTAGTCACTATTCAACGTACATGTTCGAAAAGATTGGCATTAATAAGGGAAAATATCGAGAACATCTGTCATTAAAACGAATCAACACAAAATCTACGGAAGGTCATCCAACGTTGCTTTTAAATACTTATTTGCATTTCTCTCTATCATCAAAGAGTTACGCTTTAGGGTGCCTTCATTCTAATGTTCCTGGTCATGGACATGTAAGACAACTTAGAGATGCAATTGAGAGCCATATGAAAGAAGAGAGACTGGTTTTATGTGACGTGAGATTTGAGTAAAAAAAAAACTATGTTATACAAGAGAAACTCAGAGAGGAGGAAAAAAAAAGAACAAGTATGTTCTGGTTGGTGTTCTTCGTGTGTTCGATGCTTTGGTTGGTTGAAAAGGCTGCCTGGAGATTTGTTTGTTGAACTTCTTTGTTTTCTTACTGGGAATTGTAATGGATTTTGAGGTCAGGTGCAAAATATTTTTTCATTTAAGTATATAGTTTCTTCCAACAACACAAATTTGGCAAGTGTATCGAATTATACAGATCCCACAATAATTTTTCTTCCTCGGGGACGATGCATTTACAGTGGCTTGCAAAATGGCCTGTCATGTTCGTAAATGACACGAAATATTACTCCATTTGCGAATGTAACCAGAGGTGGGTAACAGAAACTGTATGGGTGGATAAAACGACATATTATCACTACAAAAGTTTCGATTTCAAAGTTTGATGAGCTACTTGCAGGTCTGGTAACCAACTTGACAGAAATCCATGTTCTTTGTCAAAGTTTGTTCGGTTTCCTCTGGATGTAGCTGCAGACTCCACATATTTGGCATCACCACCAGACATTCCAGATAATTATATGGGATTCCATACCTCCATCGCTATGAGGAAAGATATATTCTAATGTCATCTGCAACATTTGATACACTTGTTAGATATATGTTGGTGCATTCTGCAGCATTTGATGGACTTGCCACACCTGTGTTGCCCGAAGAAGTTATGTACCTCAACAGATTTTCATTTTGCAGCTGGGTTGGACGTTTCTTCCAATTTACTGTAATAAAGCACAGAAGTTCAACATACAATCTTCAGGCAGGCTTTTCAACCAAACAGATGATTGAATACAGGGAGAATACCAGTCACTACATACTTGAATTTGTTTCCCTGCCATAGCTATTGTGACATAAAACGACTCCGTCCACTTTGAAATCGGCCTGAATCACATTTCTAAGTTGTCTCAGATGTCAATGGTCAGGAACATTGCAAGGAAAGCACCTTAAATGCCAACTTTTTGACGACAGAGGGAAATTAATACTTGACAAAGAATGGAATGTTGAATAACCAGCCATTGCAAGCAGGCCATATGTGGAAGAGACAAGGTATTCAAAAAACTGGGATAAATGTAGTTGGCAGCACCGATTAAGTACAAAACCCAAAATTGATATTCAACTCATTTTTTACGAATAAAGAGTTTGAACGTGAAGAAAACTATGAAGAAGCTTCATCAATGTACATATTTTTTATTGGTCGGCAACAGGCCAAATCCCAATCGTTGTGGCAAATAGCCTCAGTTGTATTTTGTAACCCATCTTATTTGAATATAGAAAAATTTCGGTTTATTTTTTAATAGTATTTTCCAATTTCTAGTATTTTTTTTAATTTTATTTTGTACCTTCTTCACCTGGGTCGTTAAACATGGACGACAAGCTTTTCTTTCTGCTACCCGCTACTTCAATCTAAATGAAGCCCTCTCTATTCTTTCTTTACATTTTGCATTTAATAATATTTTTTCATAAGATATACTTATGTGGCGTCGGCCTTGTATTTAAAGAAAGAAATTTGAGGACCCGTCTTGCTTCCATTCTTCGGGTTTTGTAAATAGAATGAATTAATGAGTTACAACAAGGTGGCTCAAGTGTTGACACAATGTTCATGTTCAGTATGTTGGATATGTTGCAGCTTCCTCTATTTGATAATATCCATGCATATATACTAATATCAGTACTATTGGAATAAATACAAAAAACTTCCTCTTCGGCAAATCTTAGGCAATTATGTTTGGGTTTGTCGTATCAAACAACTATGTTCCCTGTTTTTTCATATACATCTTGCAGCCAAAGAACTTCCATAGTCTACAATTTATGCTTTAACTACTCGTAACTGACCAGGCATTCAAAAATCTTGGCATTAATAAAGGAACAACTGAAGTTGTCTTAATTACTTAAGTCACACCAAATTTTGATTGCATTTAATTTAGTTTAGATATTGATGTTTATGGAGAACCGATGTTTTCTCATGTGATTGCAAGGAATACAAGATGAATAGATGATAAGGAGTTTATCTCGTTGAGATGACAATGCAAATTCATGTTTCTTGTTGCGCTATGTACATCTTGCAGTCAAAATTTTTGTGGTTTCAACAAAATTTGCGAACCGAAGAGCATTCTGCAAATTGGGAGATCATTTGCATTTGAAACAGAAACAACTCATTAATATATATTAGTATGAATACTATTCAGATAAATATGAAAAATTTCTCCATTAATACATACTAGTATGAATACTATTGAAATAGATATCAAACCTTTCTATTGGCGAATACTTAGCCAGTTATCTAGCCACCAGGCCCCGGGTTCGGGGTACCCAACACCTATGTCCCATGTTTCGTCATATACATCTTGCAGCCAAAGAACTTTAGTGATGTGCAGTTTATGCTTTTACTAGTGAGAACCCATCAGGGGTTCGAACACATTGCCATTAATAAACGAAAAAAAAAAAAGGTTTTTTCGACTGTTAGATACTTATCCCTTTTCCCTTTTTGATTTTCCCGTCCATTATGGCTTTCTGCTTTTATACTTAGTCGTCTTTCTATGATGGGCGATTGCAGGGTTCGCAGGCTGACATATCTTCATCTCCATCTATATCTTCACATGACGAATCCGACCGACCATTGTTCCTTTCCATACATAGGCAATTTTATGGTCGCGGTTGCTGGGTCAGTGCATACGAACTGGTCTTTTCTTCTTCCCGCTCGTTATCTCTTTATGGATATATGCTTAGTGGACTTTCTATGGTATCTGGTTCCACAGTTTACGGGCTGACATGTCTTCATCCTCCATATCTATATCCTCACACAACGGAACCAACCGGCCACCATTCCTTTCCATACTTAGCCAATTTTATGGCCGCCATTGCGGGGTCATTCCACCGCGGGTTCCTTTTATACATTAACTTCGTTCAAAGTATCTGTTGTTTCCTTCCATCCCCAACAACTTCACGTCCTTCCTAATATACATCAACAATGCTCTTACTAGTGACAAGTGGACACAGTAGTACGAAAGATACTTCTGTGATCTGCAATTTATGCCTTAATTGGTGAGAACTCAGCAGGGGTTCAAAAGCATTTTCATTAATAATCAAACACTAGATGTTCTTCTACGAGATACTTAGTTATTTTTCCCTTCTCTTCTTCTCGTGTATTATCGCTTTCTGGTTATATACTTAGTCACATTTCTATGATCGCGGGTTCCAACGTTGGCGTGTTGACATATATTTATTTCCATCTATATCCTCGCATGGCTAATTGGACCGCCCGCTGTTCCTTTTCATACTTAGTTAATTTTATGCCCGCAGTTGCCAAGTTGGCGCAATTGAACTCTGCTGCTTTTTGTTCCGTGATATACATCTACCACTCAAAATTTCTGTGATCTACAATTCCACTGTGAACTCCTCCATCCTTTTTCCCTTTTTTTCTTCTCGTGTATTATGGGGCTATAAAGTATGGACATGATATTTTATAGAGCGTGTACGGCTTCCGCATTCCATACCTAGCGACATTTTGGATCACGGGTTCTTGTGCGGGCGGGCTCAAAATTGGGCCTCCATTGTTCTGTGCCCTACAAATAGCACCCAAAATTCTGCAATATACAAATTGACAAGCGGACCTGCGGACTAGCTGACTCAACATTGCACTTCTATTGTTCTGTGTCCTCCAAACAATGCTCCCAGTTTCGCGATATACAAATTGACACACGGAATACAAGGTTGGCGAATTGGAGATTTCCATTGTTTACGGATGCTAATCCCTATGAAGTATCTAATAGTATCTAAAAATTATTTTCAATACTAAATTATCTCTTAGTAGTGAAAACTGGACACAGGTACGAAACAGTTGGTATCGCACCCTCCGCAATATAAAAATTGACTACCGGATTCTGCCATCGTCCGCTCTTCCATGTTACAGATTATACATTCAAATTTTTGGAGCAATACAATTTGAACGTAGAGGCCTCGCATCTTCTGCAGACACCTTGTCAGCCTGTTTTGGATCCTCATGTTGTCGGGTTCACGAAATGTTCAACTCCGGCATTGGTGGGTTGACATATTGTAGTGTACCTTTTTACACTACCGAGGTTTCCCAACCTCTCAGTGACCATTCTATACATGAATGATTACATACTTTGTACAGACATTATAAGCAAATGCATTTAACAATATTAAACACACTTAATTCTCAGAGTAAGATATATAAGTTATTGTTACCATTAACAAACCATAGCCTTCAACAGTAAATCATTTACACAGCGGAAAACATGAATATATATACAGCACAGTCATGCCAAATCTACTAAAAACATAATTCAGATACTTATCTTTGAATATTGTGGAATTCACCAACCAAGTGCAGGCCTTCCACGAACCTCCCAGCCTTAGACCACACTATTCATCCGCTCATCAGTGGGTCACCCCCGAGCTGGGACCGAGCTCCACCCCAAGGCAAGGAATCTAGACTCAGGTTGAGGTTACAGGGAAGATAGCACATATACAACCACCAGGAAGAAAGCTCTCCTAGGAATCTCCCACACTCACTTCACATAGACCCTCATTCCCCACATGCCTATTCCACCCTAGGAGAGTGCACCTTCTCTGTCACCTAGACAGTCCTTCGGCTACCAGTCTCCCTTACCTTGGGTTACAGGAACAGACCGGACCGGAAGTCTCCGGCTCTATGGCAGCTACAGGGATTCCTTCCAGGAGTTCTCTTCTCCCTCTGCGCACTCTCTCACCTGGAGGAGTCGCTCACGGGCCAACAAGCCTCACGCAGTACAGTACTGCGTGGTCATAACAATCCACGGGAACACAGACAAGGCTTCCCCAACCGATTCAGCAATCACAGGATGATCTCAAGGTGATGATTTCAAAACAGGTTCCACGCACAGGCTAGCTCAGCATTTCCCAAATAACCAAAGGATTCTTCCACCCGAGTTCAACACCGGGTTCTGGTTTAGGAAATGCGCACACGAGATTTCTCAGGAACAGACACAGACTCACACCTCTGGACAGGATGTACCCGGTTTCCTCCGGACAACACAGGCTTACGGCTTTTCGGGTTAAACCAGGGTATTCTGGCAGATGTCGTACTGGTTCCACGCTCAGAGGTTCGGTTTAGAATCGAGGAGAGTGTCCCCCTCACGGCTTACTTCCTCTGTTTTATTTGCATGCACCAAGGTTGACACTTGTCACCCTGGGAACTGCATGCGTACCACAGTGTACATCCCTTTTGCACATTCCCTCCCTTGCCAGGAACTTAGGATAAACTGAAATGCACATGTCTCTTTTTTGAAATAATATTAAAATATTATTTCTCAGGTTTAAGCCCCTAAGCTTAGCCCCTAGGCTCATCACTCAGCCCCTAGGCTCATCACTCAGCCCCTTTCCCACCTTTCAGCCCCTAATTCCTTTCCCACTCTGTGGACGCTCAGTCCCCCATCACTCATTCATCGTGGTCGGTCTGCACTGGCGGTGTTTATATTTTATTAATTGATCTGCATACATACAAGTACATCAACAGGCTCCTGGCCTTCAACACTTAGGCTCCCTGGCCTATCAAAACACATAAGCCTACAGCTTATGCAAAACTTGGCTCACCAGCCTATAGAACACATTTACAATTATTTGCATATAACATGATCTGTAACGGGGCTCGGTCGTGGGGACACTACACATATCTTTATCTCCATCTATATAATCACACGACGAATCGAACCAACTATTGCTGCTTTCCATACTTGGCCAATTTTATGGCCACGGTTGTCGGGTTGGCGCCAATTTCATCTCCATCTATATCCTCGCATGGCGAATTGAACTGCCCACTGTGCCTTTTCATACTTAGTAAATTTTATGCCCATGGTTGTCGAGTTGGCGCAATTTAACTCTATTCCTTTTTCTTCCGTTGTATACATCTTCCACTCAAAATTTTCGTGATCTACAATTCCACTGTGAACTACTCCGTCCTTTTTCCCTTTTTTTCTTCCCGTGTATTATGGGACTATAAAGTATGGACATGATATTTTATACAACATGTACGGATTCCGCATTCCATACCTAGCAACATTTTGGATCGTGGGTTCTCGGGCGGGCGAGCTCAAAATTGGGCCTGCATTGTTTCGTGCCCTACAAATAGAACCTAGAATTCCGCGATATACAAATTGACAAGTGGACCTGCGGACTGGCTGACTCAACATTTCACTTCTATTGTTCTGTGTCGTCCGAAAAACGCTTCCAGTTCCGTGATATGCAAATTGACACACGGAATGTAGGGCTGGCGAGGTGGATATTTCCATTGTTTGCGGATGCTAATCCCTATGAAGTATCTAACAGTATCTAAAAAATTATTTTCAATACTAAATTATCTCTTAGTAGTGACAACTGGACACAGAGGTACAAAACATCTGGCAACGCACCGTTCGCAATATACAAATTGACTACTGGATTTCGACATCGTCTGCTCTTCTGTGTTACAGATTATGCATTCAAATGTTCGGAGCGATACAATTTGAACGTGGGCGACTTGCGTCTTTTGCAAACACATTGTCAGCTTGTTTTGGATCCTCTTGTTGCCGAGTTCACAAAATGTGCAACTCTTGGATATTATTTCGGTTGGCATCAAGATTCGTTGTACCATGGTTCACAAATGTTTCAAAGTATCTGTCGCTGCCTTAGTTGGCATCTGGTCCTCTGCAATATACAAATTGACTATCGGGTTCACATCTTGTACTAAAAATTTACGTGATCTACAATTCCACCGCGGCTTCCTTTGTCCTTTTTCCCTTTTCTTCTTCATCTGTATTATGTGCCTCTGATTATATACTTAGTCACCTTTCTATGATCGCGGGTTCCAATGTTGGCGGGATGACATCTTTATTTTCATCTATATAATCACACAACGAATCCAACCGACCGTTATTGCTTTCCATACTTAGCCAATTTTATGGTTGTGGTTGTCGGGTTGGCAGTTTAAAACTCTGCTTCTTCTTGTTCTATGATGTACATCTTGCACTCAAAACTTTCATGATATACAATTCTACCCCAGACTCCTCGAACTCGCAAGATTCACTCTACCATGGTTCACAAATGTGCTTCCTGATATACATTGGTTATGCGCTTACTAATGACTTTTACAAGTGACAACTGCACACAATAATACAAAACAGTTTGCTTCCACCCCTTCACAATATAGAAATTGACTACCGGCTTCCGACATCGTCCCCTCTTCCATGTTACAGATTATGCATTCAAATGTTTTGAACGCTACAATTTGATGGTCGAGGCCTCATGTCTTCTGGGGACACCTTCTGACCCTATTTTGGATCCTCCTGTTGATGGGTTCACGGAATCTCCAATTCTTAGTCAGTGTTTCGGGTTGGCGCATTCGAACTCTGCTGCTTCTTGTTCCGTGATATACATATTGCACTCAAAATTTATGTGATTTACAATTCCACCGCGGACACTCAAAACGTTTCGAGACATACAATTTGACCCTCGCGCCCTCACCTTCAACGGTTGTACCTTGCAACCCTATTTTGTAGTTGTTTTTCCCCATGCCCGCGACCTCCATACTTTTGTACTATGCAATTAGAAACATTTCATGCTAACAGTTGACCATGCAGGACCCGTCAACATTGTCATTAATGCGCAAAATGCTCGAGGAGATGTCCCATTATTACGCATTAAACCAAGATGTGCGGAGAGTTATTTTGTCCCTTCCGATTGTTCATCTCGAACACACGTCATCATGTTGGCCCGCTCAAGAAATATACAATGTTTAATTTCTCATTTCAATATCCGCCATGTTCGCATTTCTATGTATGCAATTACTAGTGTTTAATGTCAACAACGCATCATGCAACAGCCGTCCAAATTGTCATTAATCAACGAAAGTCTCGAGGACATTTTCCATTCACACGCTTTGGACCAAGATTTGCACAGGATTATATTATCCCTTCCAACCTTTGATTTAATTCATCGTCTGGAGAAAACAAATGTTCTTGTAGACTTATGGCAGCAGGTCGACAGCAGTTTTGTGGAGATACAGTAAATATGTTCTCACATGAGGACCATAACTTCCAGTGGTCCAGGGCATATTTTTACTATTCATCCCATTCCGCCCAGAACGAAGTGATTTGAGCTCTGGAATCGCTTGTGCAGGTTGTGTGCCTGAGGTTTTTGACTGTAAGGAGGTGGTCTCTTGGTGCGTCGAAAAATATATTCTAGGCCAAAGAATTATTCCACTGTGCGACCATTCTCATGTTTCTTTGTCACCTCAGGTCTTCCGCGAGATGTTAAAATTGTTGGAGCCAACATTGGCGTTCAGAGGACAAGAATGCAAGCAGTTTCTAGAAAAACATGATAACGAGTTGGACATCTTAGCTGACTTTTTTGAAGACCTGACAACAGTTCCTGAAGATATCACATGGTTGCAGGTAAGTTCCTTTAGAAATCCATTCCAGGAAATTGCTTGGTTGTTTACAAGAATAACAGGACAGTCATCCACGACAAGCATTTCCCATATAATTATTTATATTTTGTTTTTCGCAGTCAAGGAACAACATATTTTTTATTGGGGGAAGCTAATTTCCATTGAGATTTGTTCCCAGTTATCATGATTCAAAGAATCGAATAAATTTTGTATGTCATCCTACTTGATTTTCGCAATTGTGCATTGCTGCCCGTTTCCAAAACTTTCTCTTTCCAATAAAATAAACTGTGGATTCAACCCAGTAACATTATGGTATGAGGCCATGTGGAGGCACAATGCCTCCCATTGTTTTTATGAAGTTTTTAATGTCTTTGTCTCAGTTTTCAAAGATTTATTGTTAGGCAAGGGTGCTCTGCGGATGTCTGTCCAGGCAACCAAGTTTTTGAACAAGAAGGGAACACTTGAGCAAAAGGAAAATTGCAGTGTCCTCGTGGTCTTTGGCTCTAAGGAAAATCCTGCTTTCCTTCCATGCCACATCATGGACAAGATGTTTGTTGCAGAAATAGAAATACAATACAACCACTGGTTGCATTTTTTTCATGACAAGAAAAAAAAGCAGTTCATTCCTCTGCCCTGGAAAGTCGGAGACTTCGTGTGCATAAACATCAACAAGATTGATGAGTTTTCCGCCCATTTCAAGAAATTGAACCTAACGTATACTAAAAGGCTAAAAGGGTTCGACCCTAATGGGATTTTTCGAGAACATTTACTGGCGGTTGGCTTTAACACCTCTTTTATCTATAGACACCTGACCCAAGACAGGGACAGTGTCGACAACAATCCTCCTTCTGTCGATTGCAACACAGAGACATTGCAAAGCGCAACTGAATTGTACATACAACATGGAAAAGTATCAGGTGAGAAGAGTACCCAGTCCCCCACCAGCACTCCCAAGAGCACGGCATCGTGGAGAATCGCTTCGATGGTCCACCCCAGTAAGAAAGCAACCCAGAAATCTTCGAATGAAGGAGGAGATAAGAACCCTCCTCACATAAATATTGATAGTTCTCACAAAATTTCACTGACGAAGAAGAGAAAAAAAAAATGCAGGGCAGGCGAAGGAACCCGAAATTGAAAGTGGACAGCTGCAACTTGAAATTGAAACTGGGCACATGCATAAAATTATGTCGTCCGTGGTGGAAATATCAAAGACTGAATTTTTTGACGAACATGAATCCTTCGTATTCCAGAGCGTTGTTTTTGACAGACAATCTAAAAGTATGGTCATTGAAAAGAGAGATGTAACAAACATGAAAGGAAAATAACGCTCAGAGATTAACTTTAGGGAAATGTGATCGTCCCAAATCTCATCATTTCACCAGGTAACCGGTGAAATTATTTGTGATTCCATTGGAGGAATTGAGATGGAAAATGTCAATCTGAAAGACCGCCTCAATGAATTTGAGTAGGTTTTTATTGTGACCCCAGAATTTGCCAATCCTTTGGAAAAAATCGTTTCTGCTACCATTGCAGCCAATATGAAAGTATCCTCTACCCTCCTTGCATGCTCTAGATCCCTTGTAGAGAATAACATCAACAAAAGAATGCAGCTAGTTACTGAAGCCTAGGAAACTTCGCAAAATTTAGTTTCCTTCATAAAGAAGGCCAATGATTTCCTGCAACATTTGGAGTTGAATTTAAAAAATGATCAGCGTTTCTGTGAACAGGTGCTAGCCCATTTTTCCAACTATGTCGTCAACACATCGGAACTGAAAAGAAGACAAGAGAAACTCCCCTCCCCAAAGCGGACCAAAAAAGTAAAAGCATGCGGGAAAAAGAAAATTAACAACCTGGAGCTCATTGTTAAATCATGTAAACAAGTCATATCATAAAAGGAAGATTTATTCACAAGCCTGCTCCAAATAGACTTAGCCAGAACTACCAACGAGGTTCAATACCCAAACTTAATTCTCAAATACTTGTCAATCACCAAAGAAGCCTTCCAGGAACAAGTTGATATTTTAAAGGGGTTGTCTTTCGAAAAATTTTACGACATACTTGAACATCATCTAGATGACCACGAGCGTTGGGTACTGGACTATGCCACACACAATGAAGAAATTGAACAAAGTCTGCATAGTATTTCAATGGATCTAAGGAAATTAGAAAACGACCTTTACGACATAGAAATCTAGGATGAAATCAACATGGCCCCCATGAAAAGCTACATTGAATAATCGTTCCAACAGAGAATGGACAACCTCATCTAGGAAGGGAAACAACCAGTCGACAGGACTCCACTGACCATCGACGACAGCAACAAAAACGCATTGACTTCGTAGTAAGTCTACATTTGCATCTTATTTTCTTTATCAATCCAGTTTAAGTCTATACTGTCATCTTCTTTTCTTTATCAATCCACTTATGACCTCTTTAAATAGAAAATTGTAACCAAAGACTCATAACTTCCAATTTCTTCTTTTCAGATCTTCCTGTCTAACGTCCCGCACTTCTTCTTTCAATGTTCCTAATTCTTTTACTTATTTCTTTTTATGGTCCGTGGGAGCCCCAATCCCAGTCTATATGACAAACGCATTTAAATTTCTAGAAAGATGTAACAGACATTATTATTTTTTGATAAATTCCAAAGAAAACTGATGCGACAATGCCTTTATTGTATACTAAATTTTGGGGTTCCGGGAACCTTTCTTGTTTGTTCCAAAGAAAACTAATTCGAATCTGCTACATTTCTTGTGTCCTACTGTCTGCTAATTTTTTTGTCTTGAAGGACGTTCTTACTATTCTATTGTATGCTAACTTTTTGGGTGTCCATGAACCTATACTTTGACAGATTTCGATTTCTCTTGTATCCAGAAGTCTTTGCTTTCAAGCAAACTAATTTGGGAATGCTAACAGACATTATTACTAGTCTATTGTATGCTTTTAAATGTTGATCTAATTTCTAGAGATATGTAACAGACATTATTTATTTTTGATAAATTCCTATAGTCTGCAAGTTCGCTTATCAATTTTTATATCGTGAAAAATTCGGTGCTATTTGTATGCAACGGAACAACAGAGGCCCAATTTTGAGTCCGCCAGCCTGAGAACCCATGATCCAAAAACTGGTTAAGTATGGAGGCCTACTATATTTTTTGTCTCCTATTCTATGCTAAATTTTTTGTGTTGCACGACGTTGTTTTTTTTTTACGTAAACGGGTATGGTTTATATTAGAGAGGTGGCAAAGCCACAGATTCAGTTACAAAATGGCCCCAATTGCCTTCAGGCCTACATTCCTGATTACATTCTACTTTGAAGCTGTACCTATGAACTGACTTAGTGCCCTTGATGCTTAACATGCTACTTATTTAGAGCCTTGGCTAAATACAAAATGCCAGAGTGCTAGTAGAGCCTGCTTACAATTACATTACAACAAGAGATTACTTATTTTCTTCCTGACTCCAGTTGTTGTTCAGTTGGGCCATCTTAGCCTCCAGTTGTTCCATCCTCTCATCAAATTCTTGTTGTGGATTCTTCACCTCTTTGTGGAGTTTGTCCAGCTCCTCCGCAAAGCCAATTTTGGTCATGGTGATGTCAGATTCTAGTTGTTCCAGCCTGCGTCCAGCCTCCACGTCCAAGTTCTCTAAAAAAATCTAACTGGTGTTGGAGAAGCTGCTGCAAATTTGCTAGAGCTTTGTCCATCTCCTTTAGACGCTCTTCTGTGCTCAGCTTCCCTTTTGATGAAGACGCCATCTCCCTTTGATTTCTCACCACGTGCGTCCTGCCTTGCTTACTCTGATGCTTCACCCTCTCTGGATTTCTAGACGTCTTGCAGATCTTGGCTTGAGCTGGAATGAGAGGGGCCAACCTCCCTTTATTTCTTTCTCGCTCATTTTCATTATTGCTTTTGGATTCTGGTCGTGGTCGCGCGGATCTCTTGTCTCCTCCAGATCTGGGGCCCCATTCTCCATGGTACTGAGTCTGGCCTTCCGTCCAACCAAAACTTATGTCCCTGTCTGCCTGTGCAATTCGCCCGAATCCCCTGCTCCTACGCGATCTAGCATTTGGATGAGTGCCAGTGGACGGCATGGGTTCATGGGATCTCCACAATATTCATGATGCCATTCACTGACAGCACCCCAGCCTCCAATAACATGCCTTTGTTGGCTTCTTTATCAGCACTTCGATTTAAATCCCTTGACACATGATAGAATTGACATGAGTTCAAATTCCTTAAGAGGAGGCAAATTTTATCAAGGAGATTGTTGAGCTTAATGCTTTGAGTTGTGGAGTGCTTGATCATGGCCTGTATAATTATTTTGGAATCGCCTATGATTGTCAAGTCCTATGTTCTGAGTTTAACTACCAGTTGCAAACCTTGCCAGAGAGCCAATGCCTCAGCTCTGTTGTTGGACTCTATACCGAGTCCGATAGCATATTGTGTTATTATGTCTTCTTTGGGATCTTCAATGGTGCCCCCTCCTCTGGCCTGGCCTGGGTTCCCTTTCGAGGCCCCATCAAAGTAGAGGATAGGCGTTTTAATATTGCGCTTCCATTTGGAAAATTCATTTCCACTTTTCCTGATCTCCCAGCTTTCTTGGGTCAGATGACTTCCTTGTTGGCTTTCTAAACCTGGTATATTGAACTGGGCTATCCAACTCCCCTGTTCTTTGTCCAATTTGTGTAGCTTTACTGTGGAGAAAAGGTGAGCAGCTGATTCCCCCAGCATTGCTTGAATTTTAGTGGCAGTTCTGACTTCACTTAATTGGCTATCTCTGAAAATTCTATGATTTCTCTCTAACCAGAGATTCCATAGAACAAACTTTGGAAGTAATCCCCATATCAAGAGAGTTTGGTTCATTTTCTTGTCGGCAAAGGGGAACAAGGATTCCCATTGGAGGAGCAGACTTATTACATCAGGAGGGAAGTTGGTGGCTGGTTGGGAACCTGTTACCTTCATCCAGACTTCTTTTGAATAGCTGCAGTTTAGGAGAAGGTGGTCAGTTGTTTCTTCTTCATGGAGGCATAGAGGGCATCTAAAGGGTCCTTCCCAGCCCCTTCGTCGGAGATTCTCCCTTGTTGGGATACTCTTGTGCGTCAAGGTCCAACTGAAGAGATCAATTTTTGGAAGGGAACGAAATTTCCAGACTGCTTTCTGTTACACATTATTTTCGTCATCCCTATGATCGTTAATGATGTAAACCTATCTATTGCCTTTAGAGGGGTCACAGTGGCCTGAGTTCCTGAAGAGAGAAGGAAGAAGAACTTTTCCTGAGGAAAAAAGTTACATTTTCC
>ML776924.1:1149427-1161146 GCA_009831015.1 Picea engelmannii
TATGTTACTTATTCTTGCCTCTTAGTAAATTCAATATTTAAAACTTAAGGAAAGCGTCCTATTCTGTCATGTTTTGTTCTAGATCCAGGTGGATCTAGGGAGATCGGTTTGTGTCCGCACTTACGGATTTATCCTTAAACACTTTCTAGAGTGTCGGGTTTGGCATTGCAGTGGGGACGGAGTTGAAGAGATGGTAAACCTCTGCTGTGGTGTAAGCCCTAGCATTCCTGCCCCATCCTCGTTCATCTTTACCTATATTTTTTAGAGGGGATTTCCCTTGAAGACACTTCTTAAGAACATCCCATTGACTGTCTAGAAAAGCTGGCCTATTTGGGACTGCCCACCCTTGCCAGAGGTGAGGCCTTTCTTCTCCCCATACTGAAATGTCTGAGAGTGTTAGGATGTTTTGACTGTCCATCCATCTTTTGAGGTCTTGTAGTTATTGGCGCTGATCTAGAGGAGGGTCGCCCATTATTGAGTCTGTCCAAATTCTTATTTTCCTGCCATTTTTCGGCACCCAGGTTAGATGGGGAATGAAGAGAGGGAGCGCTTTTTTGCATAACGCAAAGATAGGAGAGATTTTCAACTCCTTACTCGTGAGTTCTAAGCTTCTGTCTCGAGACCCTCAAAAGTATTTCCTCCAAAGAGCACGTTTACTTCAAGTGGCTTTGTCGGTGACCATTTTCCAGAGAAGCTTTGCCCCTAAGGCCAGATTTTGAGTCCTTGTATTTTTAAAATTAAGACCTCCTTCCATGTAGGGTTTTGTGGTTTTTTCCCAACTCACCAGGTGCAGCTTTTTCTTTTCCTGCCTTCCTCCTTCCCACAGGAATCGTCTCTGAAAAGCCTCAAGTTTTTGGATGACTGTGGCTGGAGCTAACAGTAGCGAGCATTGATAGATGGGGAGACTAGACACTACAACCTTTATCAGGACTGTCTTCCCTGCTAAGTTCAGCCAGTTGGCCCCCCAAGAAGTGAATTTATTCTTGAGTTTTTCTGCAAGATGGCTCCAGTGGGAAGCTCTTGGGGCAGACCTAAAGATTGGAACTCCCAGGTACTTAAAGGCCTCCCAGTTTGTGTGCCCCTCCATCCCTAGAAATCTTGTTATTCTCAGCATTTCATTTGGGGTGATGTTCCAGCCATAGATGTTACTTTTAGTCTGATTTATTTCGCTGCCAGAGGCTGCTGCATAGGCGTCTAGTTCTTCCTTGAATTTTTTTGCTATGATTGGGCTTGCTCCTCCCAGCAACAGCGTATCATCGGCAAATTGTGCATGGTTGATATCTTTCACCCCTTGTGCTATTCTTAGACCATGTAGATCTTTATTAATTTGGGAGTTTTCCAATTGATAGCTGAGAACTGAGGCTTGAATTGCGTAGAGCAGTGGCGACAAAGGGCAGCCTTGCCTTAGACCCCTGGAGGCTTTGAAGAATGCAATTACCTTCCCATTCACCAGAGGGGTGATCCAAGGAGCTCCAATGCAGGCTTTTATCCAGCTTATAAAATGTAAATCGAATCCAAACTTCCTCATAACTTCAAATAGAAATTCATGTCTGACTCTATCAAAAGCATTAGCGAGATCTAGTTTGATGACCATACCTTTTTCTTTCCTTAAAACGCTGGAGTGGATTGCTTCTTGAACCAAGATGATGTTGTCGGCGATGTGCCTCCCTTGGACAAAGCCGCCTTGATTTTCAGGAACGATGAGTGGGAGAGATTCCTTGAGGCGGTTGGCTATTACTTTGGCAAGGATTTTATAACTTGTATTGCATAAAGAGATTGGTCTGAACATGTTGAAGGAAATCGCTCCTTTTTCTTTCGGGATAAGTGCCAGAAAGGAACAGTTGGTGCTTCCTCCCAGCTTGCTGGCCTGCTGTGACTTCTGGATCATTTTGGTTAGGTCCTTTTTAATGATTTCCCAGCACTGCTGATAGAACCTGGCAGTGAACCCGTCCGGTCCCAGTGCTTTGTCTGGGTGCATCTGATCAAGGGCCTCCTTTATTTCTTGCTGCAATACCTCTCTTGTCAGCTTGTTGTTGATGTCTTCATTTATTAGCTTTGGAATAACCGTGAAGGGGTATCCCTGCTGGTCCAAAGCCACTTCCTTTGGGTGTATGTATAGCTTCTCAAAAGCTTCATAAGTTGCTTGTTTAATGCCATCTGGATCTTCAATTGTTTTGTTCTGGACCTGAACTTCCGTCACTGCCTTATACTGTTTCCTTGCTTCCGCTTGTTTATGAAAGTAGTCTGTGTTGCGGTCTCCTTCTTTCAGCCATAAGCTTCTCGACTTCTACCTCCAATAGTTTTCCTCCATTCTGCAGGCTTGGTGCCATTTCCTTTGAAGGTTGTCCTCCTGTTGCAATATTTCCGGGGTGATATCCTTCTGTTCCATTACCAGCTGATGAGCCTCGAGATGGCTTTGGGTTGCTAGGCGCATTGCTATTGGGCTCGCTTGGCTCTTGGCCCATGACTTCAAAGTGAATTTCATCCTTTTAATTTTTTCCTCCCACACGTAGGATGCTGAGCCTTGAACTGTGGTGGCCCATACTTTTGTTACTAGCTCTGTGAACCCTTTATCATTTAGCCAGTTTGGGCTGAATCTGAAGGGGATGGGCCCTCTGACTTGGTCTTTTTTTATTTCTAACCGTATCGGTTTGTGATCAGAAGCACTATGGGGCAGAATTTCTGCCTTTGCTTCGAGTCCTAACAGTAGGAGGGATCTTTGTACGAGGAATCTGTCCAGTCTGGTAGCGATGTGCCCAGGACCAATTCTCTTATTGGTCCACGTGTAGCGACCTTTGGCTGGTTTAATGTCAAGAAGGTCCCATGCGGAGGCTAAGTCCTCTACCCATTCTCTGGCCGGGTCTCTCACTATCAAGCCGCCCCTCTTCTCGTCCTGGGCTAGAGTTACATTTAGGTCTCCTCCGAGGATGATATTGGAGAGATTGTTTTGCTGGAGGTAGTCCTACAAGGACTCCCAACAGTGTTTTTTTTCCCCCAATAGTTGCGGAGCATAAATATTAAAGATGCTTACCTGGCAGCCCGTGTCTTTGTGGAGAAATCTGGTGTGAATCCAATGCATGCAGATGTCAGAGCTGAGCATGTCTATTTTGGAGGCATCCCACATTTTGCAGAGCCCTCCTGAGGCCCCCTTGGCATTTCCAGCAATTCCGAGGCTTCCTTTCCAAACATTCGACAAGGTTTTGAGCGCATCTTACTGGCTCATTTTAGTCTCCTGAAGAAATAGGATACTTACTTTCGAGATTTTGAGAATATCTTTTAACGCTTCTTCCTTCTTTTTACTGCCCATTCCCCTACAGTTCTAGGAGGTTGTGATCATTATAAACCTTGGGGGGGGAGGGATGGCCTCCTTGGGAGGTTTTGGCCTGCTTCCGCGTGTTATGAGTTGTCATCATCTTTTTGATGGTGGGTTGTGACCCATTGAGCACATCTTTATAGGCTTCCTAGTTCCTCTTGACATTTTTTGATTTTCGGCCTCTTCCCTTTTTCTTTGGGGTGGCCCAAACCTCATTTGCTTCGTCTGATTCGCTGCCTATAGAGATCTCCCCTTCCTCTATGTTCTGACTATCGTCCTGCTTCTGGGGGGAGTTATTTTGTGTCCCTTCTTCTTCTGTTGGCTTATTCCCCTTGTCTTCAGGATTCTGACCTTCCTTTTCTCCCTTTTGAACTTCTTTATTTGGATCTTGTTCTCTTTCCTCCGGATCTGTGGCTAGGATTCTGAAGTTGTTCTCCTTTTCTGTGGTTTCCGAGGATTTGGTTTTATGTGGCTCTGTCTGCTCATTCCTTTGGCCTCTTTCTCTTGATCTCCCTTTCCGGGCTTGCTGCCAACCTTCATCCCCTTCTTTTTCAGTGGAGGGGGGGTTTTTTGGACAGTTTCTTTGGAAATGGCCATATTCGTGGCAGCCTCTGCACTTGAACGGAAGTTGTTCGTAATCTAGCTTTTGGAAGTGTTGCCAGTTGCCGACCTTCATCTTTATTGCCTCTGGTAGGCCTACCTCCAGATCAACCTCCACACAGATCCGCGCACAGGAATACTGGTCTCTTGGTTCTGCTCGGTCGATGTAGCGCCCAAGACCGTTGCCTATTGCCTGAAGCAAGGAGGGGTTCCAGCAATGGATCGGCAAGTTGGGGAGTCTTACCCAGACCGGGACATCCTTGGGGACTTCTGAGGCTGGGTCAAAATTCGGGGTCCATCTGTTTAGGTATAGACCTTGAGTGCCCATGAAGTATGGGCCATTTCTGAAAATCAAATATCTGTCCTCCTGGGAGATAAATTCGAAGATAAAGTATCCTCGCCCGATCGCGTAGCATGTCACACTATTTGTTAGCAGAGGTCTCCAGTTTCGCTGAATCCATTTGTCTGTGGATCTGGTTGAGGGCCAGAGTCCCATAAACTGACCAATGAGTCCTCGTTCAGAGAGAGATAGGGCGACTTTCATTGGGTATTCTGGAGGGAGGTCGATCTCTGGAATATCATTCAATTTCTTGACAAAGCTCGGAGCTTCTGAGACGGTCGACTTCTTGCTGCAGGCTTCTACCAGGCGTCGAAAGGGAGAGGAGGGGGAAGGAGGGGGCGGCGGCTCCCCTCCCTGGGCTGCCATGGCGGCACGCTCAAAACCCTATCGTAACAGAGCTAGGTCAGGGCGCGCGCGCGGATTCGAAGGTAGGAGGAGGACTCGGTAATATATGTGTTGCACGACGTTGTTACTATTCTATTGTATGTTAATTTTTTGGATGTCTAGGATCTTATACTTTGATAAATTTCGACTTTTATTCTGTCAAGAACCCTTTGTTTTAAAACAAACTAGTTCAGGAATGCTAATTTTTTTTGTGTTTTCCTCCACGAAACTATGTAACAAACCTTATTACTATTCTATTGTATGATTTTAAATGTTGATGTAATTTCCAGACATATGTAACAGACATTATTTATTTTATGATAAGTTTCTATAGTTCGCTTGTCAATTTGTATATCGCGGAACTCTCGGTGCTATTTGTAGGGCACGAAACAACAAAGCCCCATTTTTTAGCCCGAGAACCCGCGATACAAAAACTGGCTAAGTATGGAATGAGGGCTCCGTGCATGCTCTATAAAATCTCATCCCCATACTTTATAAAAGTGCATATTTCGTATGTATAAAACTAAATATCTACTTTCTAAAATTTGATAAATTTCAATTTCTTTTGTTTCCAGGATCCCTTGTTTTAAAGATAGCTAATTCAGGAATGTTAATTTCTTTGTGTTTTTTTCAACGAACCTATGTAACAAACATTACTATTATTTTTGTGTTTCTCTCCATGAACGTATGTAAAACGTATGCAAAGAAAACTAATTCGGCAATGCTATATTTTTTTGGTCCAAGAAAAACCTTTGTTTTAAAGCAAACTAATTCGGGAATGCTAATTTTTTTGTGTTTTTCTCCACGAACCTATGTAACAGACATTATTACTATTCTATTGTATGCTTTTAAATGTTCATCTAATTTCCAGATATGTGTAACAAAGATTATTAATTTATGGTAAATTTCTATAGTCCACAAATCCGAGTGTCATTTTGTATATCGCGGAACTATTGGTTCTATTTGTAGGGCACGGACCATCAGAGGCCCAATTTTGAGCCCGCAATCTCTATAACCCGTGATCCAAAAACTGGCTAAGTATGCAATGAGGGTTTCGTGCATGCTCTATAAAATCTCATCCCCATACTTTATAAAAGTACATATCTATGAAATCTCATCCCCATACTTTATAAAAGTACATATTTCGTATGTATAAAACTAAATATCTACTTTATAAAACTACATATTTCTTATGTATAATTTATGTTGTCCAGGAACCTCTTATTTGATAAATTTCAATTCGGGAATGCTAATATTTTTGTGTTTTTCTCCACGAACCTATGTAATAGACGTTATTACTATTCTATTGTATGCTTTTGAATGTTCATGTAATTTCCACAAATATGTAACACACATTATTAATTTCTGATAAATTTCTATAGTCCACAACTCCGCTTCTCAATTTGTGTATCGCGGAACTGTCGGTGCTATTTGTAGGCCACGGAACATCAAAGGCCCAATTTTGAGGCCGCTAGCCCGAGAACCCGCGATCCAAAAACTGGCTAAGTATGGAATGAGGGCAATCTCATCCCCATACTTTATAAAAGTGCATATTTCGTATGTATAAAACTAAATATCTACTTTATAAAATTACATTTTTGCTATGTATAATTTATGTTGTCCAAGAAGCTATAATTTCATAAATTTCAAATTATTTTGTGTCCAGGAGCCCTTGTTTTAAAGATAACTAATTCGGTAATGCTAAATTTTTTGTGTCCGAGAACCTTTGAAATGTTGATAACTTTTGATATTTTTCAAGAAGAACTAATTCGAGAATACTATGTTCGGCATGCAAACCACATGTATTTCAACTTTTTAGCCACATGTCTATAGTAGGTCGCATTTACTCCCATAACAACCTGAAAGGGCAGCACTTGTTATAATAATAGTTGGGATGATTAAAGAGACTAGTTATTATAACCCTTAATAACATTGAGAGATGTAAGGTACTCACGATCAATAGGGAGAGATTTATTTTATTATTATTAAAGTTTATTTAATTTTTTTAATATTTTTATAAGTTTAATTTATAGATTTATATTAATAATATTTATCGTTGTAAACTTACAAATATTATGTTGAAAGCTATGTTTAACTACCAATATTTAAGAAAAAAAAAATAATATAACATGGTATTTTTTAATATATTATGTTGAAAGCTATGTTTAACCATGCATATTTAAGAAAAAAACCAATATAACATGGTATTTTTTTATAGTAGAAATGAAGATTGTTAACCTATTCTCAAAAATTATAATTAGATTCTTAACATGTTAATATAATATAATTAATATAGAAGATATTTTTTTTCAAAATTTAATAAAAAAGAAAAATAGGAGATGATATTATAAGGATGTCGTTTGTTATTTTTTTTTTTTTTGGTAGTGGAGGATTTAGGAAGCAACCACTCTTCACAAAAGCACTGTCACTGTGGTTGTGGTTTTTCCGACATGCTCTAAACAAATCTCTCACCACATAAACCTAATTGATCAAATATAGATAATATAAAATGCATTATCATAATTAAATTTAAGAGAAAATATAGTACTATACAATTAGATAATATAGTTGATATAGAATATAAATAGTTTTATTTTTTTCATAATATAAAATGTATTATCATAATTAAATTTAAGAAAAATATAGATAATATAGTTGATATAGAATATAAATAGTTTTTTTTTTCATAATATAAATAATATAAAGTGCATTATCATAATTAAATTTAAGAAAAATATAGTACTATACAATTACATAATAAATTAGATAATATAGTTAATATAGAATATAAAATTATTTTTAATTTTTTTCCAAAATTTATTTAAAAAGTTGAAGAATATGAAAGGATATTATAAAATGTAATTTCTTTGTAGTGGATGATTCAAGAAGAAGAAAAAGATAATGTATTATACAAACATGATTAATAATTTTATAATATTTATAATGTTAATGATTTTTAAAACTAAAAAAAATAAGAAAGTATTTTTGCAATTATTTAAATTATAAAAACAAAATATTTAAAGAAACCTATCCTCTTTATTTTAAAATTCATTTTTTCCCATTATAAAAAAATATTTAAAAACTTTAATTATTCATTATTTCTCTTAAAAATCAATAAATCACAATTGATTGCAATTAATTTTGGTGGACAATCATTGTCATTATTATAAAATTGCAATACATACATATATAGAAGAGAGAGTTTGGGCTTAAACCGTTTGCAAAGGGGAAAGTTAAGGACATTGAAATCTTAAAAATTGGTGGGTCTATCATCATCCCTCACATGCACGAGTTATTTAATTTAGCAGTTCCCTAAACCCTGGATTCAAATCCTCATTGTTCCTATCTTTAAAAGTGGGGACAAAAGTAATCCATGTAATTATAGGTCCATTATGATTAGCCCCATATTAGCCAAGCTATATGGAATTATTCTGGAAAAGAATATCTGCATATGGCTTGAAATTCACAGGATTAGAACTAAAGTCCAAACCGACATTAGAGGATATTATTCAATTGTGGACCATGTTGTTACACTTAGGATAATTGTGGAGGAGTGTCACAATAATAAAACCAATCTCCTTTGTTGTTTCGTTGATTTTAGAAAATATTTTGACACAGTGTCGAGGACTAACCATTGGAATAGATTAGAAGAGCTAAAGGTTCCTTTAAAGATGAGAGTTGTTGTAGTAAGGCTATATGAGAGTGTTATTTCCAATTTTAGGAACATTAAGCGCTGCTCGAAAGAAAATAAGTGTATTATAGGAGTCAAGCAAGGCTGTCCCATTTCCCCTATCCTCTTTGGAATATACATAGATAAGTTAGAACATTTTTTGGAAGATGTTGATTGTACTGGTCCAATTCTCGCTACTATAGTTACCATCCTTCTTCTTTGTGATAATGATATTTTTCTTATGGAAAGGAATCCCTATGACATCGGTAAGCATATAATAATCCTCAAGGAATTCTACTCTAGTATGGGTATGACTATGAACACTGACAAACAAAGGTTATGATAATCAAATCCAAAAATATCACATATGACACTTTCATTTATGACAACAATAGCTTGGAGGAAGTGCCTTCATAAAAATATATTGGAATCGATATTCATCACAAGCTCTATTGGAACTATAGTATTGAGAAAAGGATAAATGGAGGGTGGAAAGCTTATTATGGACTTGAAAACAAGTGTAAATTAGCAGATATTTAGCTATGGGATTAGAAAAGACTCATATTTGATACTCTCGTCACTCATGTTATCTTATATGGATGTGAAGTGTGGGGATGCAGTATCTCTATAGAATCTTGGAGAAATATAGAGCAGATCCAAAAGAATTTTATAACTCGTAATCTTAAAATTAAAGGCAATACACCCTATCCTATCCTCCTCATAGAAGCGAGTATTTTCCCCATTGAGTGCACAACCATGATTAGGTACTTAATGTAAAAGAAAAAGATAAACAACATGGACAACAAGAGGCTACATGTGGATGATCTTATCATAACAGGAAGTGCTACTGGGATGATTGAAGAGATCAAAATAAAGTTGTCACAACAGTTTGAAATGAAGGATCTTGGGCATTTACATTATTGTTTAGGTCTTGAGGTATGGAGAGAAAATGGTAAGACCTTAATCACACAAAGAAAGTATACAAAGGAGGTACTCAGGAGGTTTAATATGAACACATGTAAGCCAATATCTACTCCATTAGAACAAAATGTTAAGCTCGGCAATAATGATGA
This sequence comes from Picea engelmannii, assembly GCA_009831015.1. Lineage (NCBI taxonomy): Eukaryota > Viridiplantae > Streptophyta > Pinopsida > Pinales > Pinaceae > Picea > Picea engelmannii. Next base: position 1,158,808 of record ML776924.1, read on the forward strand.
CTCAAAAGAAGTGGATGGTACTTCGTATCGACAATTGGTGGGAAGTCTAAATTATCTCACCACAATCAGGCCAGATATTGCATATTCAGTTAGCATTCTTATCCAATTTATGGCTAAGCCTCATGAGAATCAATGAAAAGCTGCAAAGAGAGTCCTTTGATATTTGAAAGGGACTATTGATTTTGGTATTGAGTATACTAATGATTTTGATGTTGAGTTGACAGGTTTCTCATATTCTGATTGGGCAGGAGATCCAGATGACAGGAAGTCTACTACAGGATATGCATTCAGTATTGGATCAGGGATCGTGTCCTGGAGCAGTAAGAAACAACCAATTGTTTCTTTGTCATCCACTGAAGCTGAGTACAAAGCATTATGCACTGCCACCTGTGAAGCAATTTGGCTAAGGAGGATACTTGAAGATGTTGGAGAAAAACAAAAAGTACCAACAATCATCCAATGTGACAACCAAAGTTCCATCAAACTGGCAAACAACCCAGTGTATCATGCTAGGTCAAAGCATATTGAGAAACACTATCATTTTGTAAGAGAAAAAATACACTCAAATGAAATATATGTATTGTATTGCAACACAAATGATAATGTTGCAGATATATTTACAAAGCCTCTTGGGAAGGCTAAGTTTGTAATATGTAGAGATAAGATAGGTGTTGTAAAGGTTGTTTAATTAAGGGGGAGTGTTAGAAATTAATTAAACAACCAGTCCAATAGTTGATAGAGATAAGCCTGCAATAAATGCATCCACTACACCTACTTCGGTAAACTCTTGAAAGAACCAGAAATGTATGGAAGAAGCAATTCCAGCCATTGATCTTGAAACTAATCAACGGTGGAGCTCATCCCACCACTGTATAAATATTCATGTCTGTAATGCAATAGACAAGTTGTTTTGTATGTTCTTCATGTCTCTTTGTCTATGTGAGTTCTCTGATATGGATGAGATGCCTATAATGCATTGTAGTGAACAGATTAGCTGAGCATGTAAGTAGATGGGTTTAATTGAGAGATATATAAGTCAATGGCTTAGTTCTTTCATGTTGGTGGCCTCATAGCCGATCAAGGTGGTACCTACATGGAATATCTATGGTTGGGTGGGAATTAGGATGAAAGTACGTTTATCCAAAGGAGTGCATGTCTTGTCGATTTTCTCATTAAGGTGGTCCATCAATGCGAAAGCATGCATGCTTGAGGTCCTTTAAATGCTTGTGATTAGGACAACGCCTTGCCACGCAGGGTGATGCATGAATAGAATCGTAATTCATCTTTTCTAAGAGATGGGGAACTAGTAACTCGTCGGAATTATCTGGGCAAGGCCCAGATTCAAATCTGAGTGCCATTCATAGAATCATATTTCATTTTACACAACGCATGTGTGAACATCCCCGGGCAGGGCATGGATGGCTTCTCTCTGATAAAGACTTGCGTGTGGAAAATTGAACACTGGAGAAACGAGGAATGGCCGTCTGGACCGGGACATGAAAAAGCGGTGCCTTACTCGAACACGTTTTATTCAAAGTCAAAAAGATTTATTCGAACCCTCTTTTGGTCGGTTTGTGCGTCAGTGGAAAGCGAGGGTTTTGGCCCGTGAATTCGAATTCCTAACATGTTTTATTTGAAGTTAAAAAGATGTATTTGAATTTTCTTTTGGTTGGGTTCGTTGGAAAGCAAGGGTTTTGGTCGGTTACTCTGTCTTATATGGCCAGCAAGAATCTGCCACTGTTATTTTGTATGTAAAAAATTAGCTGTTTGTTTTGACCCGACTCTTTACAACTGGATGATTCAGTACTGGCAGTGGAAAAATCGTAAGCCTGTTTGTTCGATATGTATTTGTTTGGTTCAACACAGAGAAAGAAAATCGCGAGCGCGTGAACAAATTCTCAAATACCTTTGATTTCCACTGAGCATAGAGACATAATAGGCAAAGTATGTCGCCATTATGTGAAGTGAAAGCTTTACTTAATGTATTTTCCATGCTGATGAGATATTTAGAAAAGTTGAATGAATCACTGTATTTTTTTTTTCTAAATTATAAACTTAAATATATAGGAATATATTATATATACATTTTTATAATGTAAGTAATTAAATTAGTGAATAGAAATGATTGTTATTTTACAAATAAAACAATTTTATATATCAATGTTTGATTACTGATTAATCCTTAACTTAATTAATAATAAATAAATAAATAAAAATTATTATTACATTTAAAAGAAAAAAAAATCAAAATTATTAAATAAAGAAGAAATATAAAAAAATAACATGCTTAATTTTAATATTTTAATATAACATAATAAAAAAAATAAAAATAAAAATAT
>ML776924.1:1161546-1236054 GCA_009831015.1 Picea engelmannii
ATATATATATATATATATATATATATATATATATATATATATATATAATTAAAATGGAGAAAAAATAAATATATAAATATTCATGTCATATACTCTTTTATGAATATAGTATAAATACTCTTTTATGAATATAGTATAAATCTGGTTTTCAATAAAACTATTTTATAATAAACACAAATTAGTAAGTTAGTAACTACATATTCTAGTATCCACTAGAACTTGTGAAAGTTAGTATACTAGCAGGTATCCAAATCCATTTTGAGAGCTATCTCACACGAAGGTATACATCTACAGTTGGTATTTCAGAGCTATCTCACACGAAGGTATACATCTGTTCAATTCGGACAGAGCTATCCCACACGAAGGTATACATACCCTACCCCCCTCTGGATTTGAACCTGTGACCTCTTAAGAGGAAACACATGTTCTTAACCATTAGACCCACTCAGGCTGTATAATCTCCGGCTCAAAACGATTCGTAAATGTTAAACTTTGTTGTCCAAAAAACAATACTTGATTATAAAAAAAAAAAATTAGGTTCATAAAATTGATTTTCTTAAATTAGTGTTTGCTTAATAATTTTGAGTTTTAAAATTTGTATTAATGTCATTTTATATTATATATATGATTTGTATATATAAGTGGTTTTAGAATATAATCTAAAACTCTTTTTATTTGGAGTAGGAAATATGTTATTAGTCTAAGACACACAGGCATATGGCAAGATTAAAAGTGTGTCATGGAGGCTTCACTTTGTTGACCAATATCTTATCATGTTCATTCATAAAAGGAGTTTTAAAATTGTGAAAAAAAAAGTCAATATATTGTAGGTATTGAAGGGATACAAGGTATACGGGGGTTTATAGGCCTTGGACGTATAAAAAGGGGTATATGGTAAAAATATGGGATATGTAGTAAAATAAGGGTTATCTTAATAGGAAATATGTATTGAGAGGGGGTTTAACAAAAGGATTTTGGCAGGTATTTATCAATATCTAGTGAAACAGATGTATTCTTTAATATTCCACGAGCGCACACACTATGTCACAATTTCACTAAGTGGAGACCCTATGAAGTTTGCCACCTTATGGACCACCAATGAGTTATTCCACGGGGCATGGTTTTCCTTGAATAATTGTGATAAGTGAACCTGCATATGCGAGTAACAACTAATGATGATTCTCCCCACTATTGATTAACAATTGAATTATAATAGGTTTTCCCAATGTATGAAATTGAGTGTCACACGGGAATTTAATTAAATTTATGCCTAAACTCTTGAGATGGATGGTGTCACGCCCCTAAGATTCATGCCCAAGTCCAACCTCAACATTTTATGGACGTGTGACACCATGACGGTTCTCACTTGGCAGCTTGGCTCAACCAAGGATCTTTCACTTAAACTATGCCTCTTCACTTAGAGCATACCCATACTTCGTTCTAGGCTATGGGAGTGTCAACTTCTTACTCTACACAACTCACTTGTATGCTTAGACAATTTGTTAACATTCTTAACACTTAGTCATTTGGCATACAATGAAAAAACATGTGAAACACAAGAGACACAGATATAGTCCGGGAAACAACAATGGTGCTTAACACCCAACTTGGTTTATTATTTTGCAAAATAGATTCAATACAATGCAGTGCAAAAAGGGTACTAGTGTCTCACTTACAAAGATGGGTAGAGTCTCACAACTCACCCCATGCAACAAAACTGTCTAAACTTCGTAGATTCATCACACCAAAACTCATCTATCACACCTTCTCACCTTAGCCTATGGTGTGCGCCCCACACAACAAAACTGTCCAAACTTTGTAGATTCATCACACCAAAACTCATCTATCACACCTTCTTACCTTAGCCTACGGTGTGCGCCCCACACAACAAAACTCTCCAAACTTCACAGATTTACCACACCAAAACTCTTTCATCGCACCTTCTTTCCTTAGCTTGCGGTGTGCCCCAACTACATTCCTACCTCCAACTGAACTCATGTATCTATGCCTTGCATCCTACTTTTTTATGCCTTCTTGGTTCACCCACATTGCACTCTTATATGGACGCCAACTATCTCCTTTCACGAACTGTCGTGTCTTTTGGTTGTCACACCCATTCACAAACCGACATGTCCATTGAACTAACACACCCATTGAACCAAAGCACCCCTTCGCAGACTAGTGCACCCATGAACCCATGTGTTTGTGAACCTTCACATCTCTTTGGACCAGTGCACCCCATCCTTGGGTATGCACCCCTTGCCATGTGTTCTTCCTTGTGTCAACTAACGTGACTCTCTGTGGGTGTGTCGATGGGGTTATCCAACCTCTCCAACATGCCCATGCTGCAAAGGGTAGGCAGGTCCACTCCTTGAGCACGTGCCCAATTTTCCCTGTCCTTGCTCAAGCTCAACCAAAGTCTACATATTTCATCACAAGGCAAGTGAGGCGCATTCCCTATTGGGTACGAACATTACCATCGTGTGCCTAAGGTGCTCATACTCGTGCCTATAAGACAATCACTTTCCCTACCAATCACATCCTCCTTGTGCCTTTTGCCCGACTCATATCTAATTCTCCCAAGGTGCGCACACACTCGGTGTGTGTCGTGGGAGACCTTACATCCTCCCCCACTAGATTTGTTGTCGTCTCAACAACTTTTGTTGTACTTGCAATCCATAGTGACCTCTTTCAAACTCCCGAATCATGTCCTCATATTTCCACAAGGAATCGTATCTCTCCCAATTGTCCTCTTCTTCAAGTTTATCCTTCCAATGGAAAAAGTACTCATGCACTTGACCTCTAGCATGCCCTAAGATGCACCATGCCAAAAACACATCTACCTCCAACTATGGCTTTTCTGCAACCATGGTCGGTGCTCTGGATGGCTCAACTTGACTTGGGTCATCCGAGTCCCTTCAACATGATTCTAACTAGCTAATGTGTAAGAGAGGATAAATATGTTGCATGTAGAATGACAACTTCAATCTATGGGTGACAATGTCAATCTTCTCGAGTACTTTGAACGGTCCCTCATACCTCCACACAAGAGATGGAGTCATCCCTTTAGGTGGTGGGAACTGATCTCTGCTCAACTTGAGTAAGAACAACTCTCCTACTTAGAATTCTGTGTTGTGCCTACTGCGATCTTCCCATTGCTTCATTATGTCTGTTGCATCAATCAAGTGTGTGTGAGCTATCTCTAATCGATCTTGCAAACTCTTCACAAAGCCCACAAACAATGGATTTGTTCCATAGTATCCTCGTGTCACAAAATGAGGAGTTGTGGGTTGTTTTTCGTTCGTCATCTCGAATGGATTGTATCTCGTCATTGAACTCTTCTGCATGTTGAAGCTGAATTGGGTGGCGTCCAACAAGTGTGGCCAATTCATTTAGTTTGCATGTACATAGTGTCATAAGTATTCCTCCAAAAGTGTGTTGATTCATTTGGTATATTCATCTGTCTGCAGGTGATAAGCCAAACTTTTCAACAACTTCTTCCCCACAAGCTTGAACAATGTTGTCCAAAACTTGCTCGTGAACCTTGCATCCATGTCTAATACAATGTCTAAAGGAAAACCCCAATACTTCACTACATGCTTGAAAAAAAACTTCACAACTTATTTTGCTCTAGAAGGCATCTTTGTCGCAATGAAGACATCATACTTGGAGAATCGATCCACCATGACTGAAATCCCATTGTATTCATGCATCATCAGAAGTTATGTGATGAAGTCCATTGAGACGTTCATCCATGGTCTATATAGAATTAGTAAAGGTTGCAACTGTCATGCTCTCATTCTAGTGTTTGTCTTATCATGTTGACATACAAGGCAAGTGCAAACGTACTCCTCCACATCTGACTTCATCCACTCCAAAAATTATCCCTTCTCCAACAATGCCAACATCCTATGTTGTCCCAGGTGGCCAACCAAGGGCGAGTCATGACATTCTTTCACTAGTTCTAACTTGGTATCTTGGCTCAACCAAGGATACATCACCCAAACTACGCCTCTTCACCTAGAGCATACCATACTTTGTTCTAGGCTATGACAGAGTCACACTCTTACTCTACGCAAATCACTTGTATACTTAGATAGTTTATTAACATTATTAATACTTAGTCATTCAACATACAATGGGAAAACATGTGAAACACAAGAGACACAAATATAGTGTGGGCGACACCAGTGGTTCCTAACACCCGACTTGGTTTATTATATTGCGAAACAAATTCAATATAATGAAATACATTGCAGAGAGGGTGCTACTATCCTAGTTACAAACATGGGTAGAGTCTCATGCCTCACCCCATACAACAGAATTGTTCAGACTTCACAGATTCGTCACACCAAGACTCCTCTATCTCACCTTCTTGCCTTAGCTTGCGGTGCACCCTAGTTGTGTTCCTATCTTAAACTGAACTCATATCTCTATGCCTTGCATCCTTCTTGTTCATGCCTTCTTGGTTCATCCACATCGTGCTATTATCTGACTCTTATATGGACTCCAAATGCATTCTTTCATGAACCGTCATGTCCTTTGGGCGTCACACCCCTCTGTGTACCGGTGCACCCATTGAACCAATGCACCCCTTCAAAAAATGGTGCACCCATGAACTCATGCGCTTATGAACCTTCACGTCTCTTTAGACCGATGCATCCCATCCTTGGGCATGAGACCCTTGCCTTGTATTCTTCCTTGTGTCGAACAACGTGACTCTTCATGGGTGTACTAATGGGGTCATCCAACCTCTCTAATGTGCCCATGTTTCCAAGGATAGGCATGTCCACTCCTTGGGCGTGCACCCAAGTCAGTATGTCCTTTCCTAAACACAACCCAAGTCTACATCCTCTGTCACAAGGAAAGTGAGGCATGTGCCTCCTTGGGTCTGCACGTCACCATTGTGCACCCAAGGTTCTCCTTCTCGTGCCTATAAGACACGCACTTTCCCAACCAATCACATCCTCCTTGTGCCTTCTGCACGACTCATCTCCAAATCCACCCAATGAGCACTCGCACTCGATGGGTGTAGCGAGAGACCTTATCGATGACGTAATGTATTGAACAAAGTTACCAACTTAACGAGAACCATGACCTCAAAACGAGAACTCTAGCAAAAGAATATCATATTTTTGTGGTAAAAACACCAAAATCAACTCCCAAATAAAAAAGTGGTGCTACTGGTAGCACCCTTTTTTGGGGAGGTGGTTAAAATTGCAACTTGTTTGAAATCTCAGCATTGACATTGTAGACATAACCTTGAAATTGACCCTCGAATAAAAAAGTGTTGCTACCGGTTGAACCACTTTTTTTTGGAGCTAAAACTATGACTTGAATGAAACGTGACCTTGACCACTGGCAACACCGCAAATACGACATTGAAAATCGACTCCTAAATCTAAAAGTCTTAATTATTTTTTGTATCTAGCGGAATCAACAATTGGGCGGGCTAAAAACATGACCTTATTGAAACCGTGACCTTGACCACTCACACCATCACAAATAAAACACTGAAAATTGATTCCTAAATCTAAAATTGTTATTACTTGATAATTTATTTACTATTTTTTTTTAAAATAAATTACACTTGGAAAATAATAAATTGGAAAAAAAAAAACCCTAAACAAAATATTTTTTTAAGAAAAAAAAATAAATTTATTGAAAAAAAAATATTATTGAAAGAAAATACAAATCACAACTTTTCAATAAAAAAAAATTAATTAAAAAATAAATAAATCTAAATGGTTTTTTAAGAAAAAAAAACCTAAAAACTCTAAACTTACAACACGATTAAAAAAAAATAAAAACAAATATTCTTTAATAAAAAATAAAAAAATTTAAGAAAAAAAACTAAACTAAAAATTAAAAAAAATAAAAATCATATTAAGAATAAAAATAATCGTTAAAATTTTAAATTTAAAAATAATAATTAAAAAAAAAAACATTAATTTTTTTTTTAAATAAACTAAATTATAATAAAAATTTAGAAATAAACCTTTTTTTAATTTAAATAAAAATGGAAAAAATAACATTCAAATTTAAAAACAAATTAAAAAATATACATAAAACTTTAAAAAAAAAAGTGTTAATTTTTGTTTTTTAATAGTTAAAAAAAACAATTAAAAAAAAAAAATTTAAAATTTTCATTTTTGAATATGGGGCATCGCTCTCCTCCACCACCTTTACTTGGTCTTAATGGATGTAGTCATCATTATATATATGAATATTATATATATATATGAATGTTATGTTTTTCTAATTTCTTTTTTATCTTTTTAAAGTTTTATTATTATAATTTAGTTTAAAAAAATTTAGTATAGTTGAATTTATTTAAAATATATATATATAAAGTTTGAATGTTATTTTTTTTTTTAATTTTTATTATAGTCTAGTTTAAATTTTTTATAATAGTTTAGTTTATTTTTTTAATTAAAATAGCAATTTTTTGGTATGATTTTTAGTTTTTTAATTTTTTGTTTAGGTTTCTTAAGTTTCTAAGTTCTAAGTTTTGAGAGCTTGAGAACTAGTTGGGAACTTCTTTAATTGGTTGAGAACTCTTTTGGGAACTTGGAAGCTTTTTGAGAGCTTCAACATCAAAGAAATGGGAGATTGGGAACAAGTGTCCTAAAAGAAGAGCTTTAAATTATAATTATATTAAATTTAAATGTAAATATATTTATTTTTTTTATTACAAATACATTTAATTTCTCTCCTCTGGATTTGAACTTGTGACCTCTTAAGAGGAAACACATGTTCTTAATCATTAGGCCCACTCATGCTGTATAAAACTAAGACTAAAGTGCAGGTAATTATTTTTAAAAAAATTAGTAAAGTAAAAAAACTTAATAATACTCACTTTATAGTTGTGGATATGAAAAACTTTTAATGGATTTATGTTTTTCTTCAAGGCCAAACTAAACATCAAAATGGAATAAATCAATACCCTATCCGCCAGAAGCATTTGATCCATTGTTGATATCAACCAACCATATCATTGATTTTTATTGAATTTTCATATTAGAAGAGCAGTACTATTTTGATTTTTTCAATAAAAAAAAATAAAGCTTCAAATTTACAAAGATGTTTAAAGTTTAATTTTAAAAAGATGTTAAAATTATATATATATGTATTTTCAATTTTGTCTCTCATTTTCTAATGGAATATTTATGGATATTAAAGTTTCATTATTGTGTTAATTATATTCATATAATTATTAGCACAAATTAAATTAGTAATTTTGATATTGTAGTTGTTGCAATAGGAGAAACATTGTCCTAGATTCAACTTCAATTTTATTGAAATAAGATTTAAAATGTATCAATATCTCTATACATTGTGATCTAAAGTATCATTGTAATCTAAAATATTTTTTATATGTTTTTAATATATATTATTTCCGCTTCCAAATTCAAATTTCATGTAAATTTGACGGACGACAAGAGGCTACTCAATATTGCTACAAACTCCAATCAAAACCATTAGTAGCTCAAGTGAGGGTGGCATCAAGATGCCAAGTCTTGGCTAAATCATCGGGGAATTATTAAAGGAAGATGTCATTATGAAAAATATCGATAATATTAAAAATATATTACATCTAAATATAAAAAATATATAAGGTGTAATAAAGAATTAGAAGATAAAAGGAAACTAAGATACTACAAGGAGGTGGTCAACTCTAATCTAGAAGATCAAAAGTATCTCTTGATCCTGACTAACAAAAAGAAGAAAATCAACATTGCTAAAATACGAACCAACTCCCACAAGCTATATAGTGAAACTGGGCGTTTGACAATTCCCAAAACATTGTGGGACGCAAGAATTTCATCTTTGTGACACTAAGAGGGTTGAAGATGAAAAGCACTTTCTCCTAGAGTGCCCTGCATATATGCAAATTAGATCACATTTTCAAAATCTCTGTCACAATACTGACCTTCCTAACCTCCTAAGTCAACAAAACTATATTGATCTTGGGACACTTCTCTCAATGTTTTTTTAGCATAGAAATAAGATTCTAAGGAAATCTAAGTAATCTCTTTCCTTTCTTAAGGTCCGATAGACCAATTTTGATCTCAATGAACATCGTCGTCGTCATTGTCATCGTCATCATCATCATCCTCAAATCATTTTTTTATTATTTTTCTTAAAATTCAATTTGTAAAATTCAATTATGAAAATTGATCAACATTATAAAATAAAAAAATATAAACCTATTTTTAAAAAAAATAAAATATTTTAAAAAATTGATTAACATTTAAAAATAAACAATTAAAAAAAAAATCCTATGATTAATAAAAACTTTATTAATTCCAAAAAAAACATCATTAACATAAAATTACAAAACTTATCTAAGTGCATGTGAAGTGAGACTAAGATATGTAAATCATAACTCTGATGTTAATCTAAGAAAGGAATCATTAGGCTAGTCATTGAGCAATTTGGTTGTTTATGTAAAATAATAACATGACCTTTGATCAAGAGACTCTAGTTTTCTTAGCCATATGATACGTAATTTTGGGAAAATGCCCTTTTTAATTCCGAAAGCATAGGTCATGGGCCATGGGTGATTAATTTGGTAAAGCATAGGCCATGGGTGATTAATTTGGTAAGGCGTGGAAATTATATGGTGCACAACACATGTCAATAATAAGGATGGAAAAATATTAAGAGTTTGACTAAATAGATCCCTTAAAAATCATACTAATTGGAGACTTAAAATGAGGAATTTCTAACTAACTAAAACCAACTTAAGATAATAAAAAAATCCAAGTCTTATTCAAGTCCCTAGAAAATTGTCCTAAATGGAAAAAAAAAGTCAAGAAAATCCAAACATGGTAATAAATGTCAAGACAAAGATCATTGTATCATAGCAATAACATCATGTTAAGGTAAGATTAGGTGACTCAAAGGAAATTAGTCCAGCATGAAAATTGTGTATGGTGAGTGTACAAAAAATACTCTCCACGCCCACATCTAAAGCAGTATGTGTACGAAGAGTACGAGGTGAAAAACACATACACTATCGAATGGATAAGCTTAAGCTCATTGGAAATGGTTACTACTTACATTTTTATCCAAAGTAGAATTATGCAAAATGTTGGTGCAAGGTTGAAATGAAGATATCAATGAGGATCTACTATAGAGGAAACCTATAAGTAAGTCACATTGAGAGACAATGAAATAATTTTTTGATTTATCGAAGAAATGAGAAATAGCAGGCCTCCAACTGCTTGATAACAAGAATACAAGACTTTATTTTATTACAAATAATTAATTCCGAGAAAGAGTCCATTGTGCACAAACCTCTTTGATTAATCTGTGGACATTACTAATATGAAAGAAACCAATTGGGGCATTGCATATATATTTGACACTAAAATATTTTTTGTTGGCAATACATGAAGACAACACTCTTATGGGCATTGCATACACAAAACTCACATTTTGTCAATTCTAATTGGACCTTCATGGTGTTTAGAATCGGCTCTAATACAATGAAATAAGAGGTGTAATAAGAACTTGGTAGAAAATATATTAAGGTATGAGGAGCTATTAGCATATAAGAAAGTATCAAGGTCAAGGAAACTAACATCCATGCAAAAGGGTCACCAAGGAAATCAAGCATCAATTGAGGCACACCCACTAAAAAATGCATCTAAGGAAACCACACAATAGAAATTTATATAGCATGAATCCAAGAATGGTTTTGTCATCAGGAAAAGGGGCATATGAAAATGAAGAGATAGAGTACAGGAAATCATTTACAAGCGAGACAACAACAAAGGAATTGACTACAATAAAGGAAAAGAGGAATTCTGAGGGAGAATCTGATTATATCTACCTCTGAACATAGTAGAAAATCAATACCTAGATGAATATAAGAACTACCAAACAAACCTATTGTGATATAAGTAAAACACCATGAGATGTTTGTGGAAGTAGATAGATATATGGATATGGAAGAGGAAGGGGACAAACCATTGGAATAAGATAACATAGTTCCCCAAGACAAGGAAATGTAAGAACATGAAGAGGCTAGAATAGATGTAACGTCCCCCAACTCAACTAGGGAATGCTACTTACGAAATACACACACACAAAATGAAATTTTCTACTAGATCACTTGTTGTAGTTTCATGTGGCTTACCAGCCACAATTTTTAACCATATTTTACTATCCATAATTAAATGCATCTACAACCTCTAAATGATCATGAATTTAGCTCTTAAACTCATTCACAACAACAAATAAACCATTCACATACACAAAGTTAGGAACAACAATTTAACTCATGAATTGACTTAGAAAAATAGATAAACACTTATCTTTTTAAAATACTTGTGCAACCAGCTGCTTGGGAAGGACGTTCCACCCGACCATAGACATGTTGTTATAAATCTAAATAAGAAGTCACCCCGAGATGGGGCTAGGAATCCACAAGATAAGGGTGTCTGTCACAATCCACACTTAGCTAAATACCTCACAACCCACTAATATTCTCTCGCAGTTATCCCGAATTTCCTCTAGTTCTCTTCCTCTTGACCTGTCCAACCCAAGGAATGTACCCCTTCACTGTTCTTAGTCCATCAAGTGTCCCATTCATTTATTAGGGTATCTCTGTCTCAAGTAGCTAGGAATCTCTCTTTTGGAAACTCAAGGGAACTCGCTACCGGGAAAAGCTACCAACAATCAACATCAACATTTGTTGTTACAATGCAACTCACTCAGGAGTTCACTCTTTGGACCTGACAACCTGATTCCTCAATTTATAGCTCCAATACGCTCTCAAATGCTCCAACATTCTCCTGAAATCGCTCAGCCTTCTTGTTATAGCTCTAGTGTTATCTTTCCTTGCTCTTTGCTTGTTGTTCATACCCAATTGAATGTATAAAAATTGTTTGTAACCCCCATACAAATTTTCCTCTATTTTTCGAAGACAATTCAATGCTCACTCTGCCCAATGTTGATTGCTTCCTCCCCATGCTTTCCAATAACTATGGGATATGACTTTCACACCCACCCTTTTACATGAGTTTAATGATTGGGCTCTCATACACTCAAACATAAAATTATAAGTTATCCCCAATGATAATATAATTCAAAAATATGAGTTTGGATTAATACCCATAAACCATTTCCCTTTTGGATCCCTCTTAGACACTCCCTAGGAATTCCCCCTCTATTGTGGATTAATTATCCCCCATCTCTGTCCATATTCCCAACAATTGGCATCACACTATTTTTACTAAAAATAGAAAATATATTTCACATATTACATGGATTGGTCATAGCCACATTCATATCTACAATATACATTAATTAAACTAGGAATTATAGTGGGTATGTTACAATAAAACCAAAATTTGAAGTACTTCAAGTTTACTAGGACCCACTAAACATTAATGGAGCTACTAAAGGAAGAAGCTAAAATCCCTTTGATAGGAATAAGACATTCAATATCTTAAATATTTTTGTTGATTTGCAATTTTCTAGACACCAAATTGATGTATGAGACCCTTCTTTATTTGAACTTGTAACCTCTTAGGAGAAAACACCATAAAATATCCCACCACAAACCATACTCCTTCAAACAAGGAGTACTCATTGTTTCCTTGTTTGAAAGATTATGTTTAGATGTTGAAGGCCACTTTCTATGCAATTTCTATCCAATTAATGGAGAATGGGGCTCATGTATCCATCTTTTCATCACTTTGGCTTCTTCCACCTCCTGCTCTTGGAGTGTTTCATAGAGCAGACGATTTCTGGTCTCGGGGAGAAGCAGAGCCAGAAGTCCACTTAGAATAGCGAACCCTTCAAAGGTCACAAAGGAAACCCATGAACGTGTTCTTCCCAGACAACGATCGCAGGAGCGATGGCAACACCTGCCATTATTGCCTGCCTCATCGTAGCCATTGCCATGCTCCTTACATTCGTAGCAAATAATTCCAAGCAGAATATAAACAATATATCAAATGCCACACACATTGCCAAGAACCCCATCGTTGCCACCACCATCTGCATCCAACTATCCCTTGCACAGAAAAAAGCAGAAGCAATGCAACACAAACTGCAGGTGATAGAAGAAATCAATATAAGAATCTGTCGATCGACTCTCGCAAGAAGAATATTTCCCATGCCTATGGTCGGGAACTCAATGAGAGCATTGAGTGTGGTGCTTGTATACGGATTCACCTTCATATTCCTCACGTTAAGCGGCAAGCCGTAGTAGACCAATCCGACTGCGGCTCCAACGGCCATTACAGCCACAATTCTCCTTTGCACCCACGACACTCTTGTCAGGTACTAATCATTTCACCGCCTATGTAAACGGTGCATCGGTGGCCATCTTGACCCTTCAAGACTCGAAGATTAACCACCGATTACAATTTTGTCTTACATTACCTTAAACAGTGGTTGCCTTAACCTTTGCAGGCCATGAGACACCATCACCGCCTTAATCAAATTCCTTCAAAGATCGAAGGGGCAATTTCCATTTTGCGTAAGTACCTGAAACAGATTGTAATCTATAAGTTTTTGGAAACATTTTTTTGAATCGAATTGGTTATTATGCATTTGAAGATATTTTCTCCATATATATTTTATTGAGTTTGTAAACTCTGTTCGTGTTGTTCATTTTCGACATTCGAAGTTTACCTGTTAAAAACGCACGAAGTTCTTTTGCTTTCTCAAAACTCTGAACCCGAAATTGTGGGCCCCAAAGTCTATATGCATTTCGCAATTCAACATTTGTTGTTTTGTTTTGCCTTTGCATCGGGTGTTGGCAAACCCTGAACCGCGAACTCCGATCTGCCTGGGCCCACAGCTTGATCGCATTTCATGACTTTGCAATCATTGTTGCATTCTTGTGTCTCACCTCTCCAATCTCCGAGACCCGAAGTGTTGGGTCCCACGGCCTTCTCGCGATTTCGTGATTTGACAATTCTGGTTGTGTATTGTTTTTTTCATAGAGTGTTTGTAAACGTTGAATCTTGAACCCCGATTGACCTATGTTTTCTACATTTGGTATAAGAGCCTATTGTGCATCATGTCAGTTGTTCATTTCAATGCAGATAAATCTTGTTGGTGCCCAATTTTACCTTCTTATTTTTCCTGCATGAAGGTTTATTTGATGTCTTTCAAACTTTTATAAATGGTTGCGTCTGGTAGCAGTTCTTCTCAGATTCAGGTTCCTGTACTGAGCGAGAAGTCATATGAATCTTGGTATATTCGAATGAGGACGAATTTGCGTTCTCAGGATTTATGGACCTATGTTATTGATGGTTATGCTGAGCCGGCTGTTGTAGCAGTAGAATTAGCTCTCTCTAATGATGATCGTGTCTTGCTGAAAGAAAACAGGAAAAAAGATAACAAATCTCTTGGATTAATCCAGCAAGGATTAAATGAATCCATTTTTATGAAGATTGCTAGTGCTCCATCTTCGAAGATGGCTTGGGACATTCTTGAAACCTGTTATCAAGGTGTGTCCAAGGTGAAGACAGTCAAGTTGCAAAATTTAAGAAGGGATTTCAAAAATCTAAAGATGAAGGATAATGAAAGTGTTGATACTTTCATGACTCAAGTGATGAGTGTTGTGAACCAGCTCAGGCAATATGGAGATGATGTTGAGAATAAGAGAGTTATTGAGAAAGTGCTTAGAAGTTTACCTAAGAAGTTTGAACCTGTAGTTGTACCCATAGAGGAATTTAAAGATTTAAGTCTAATGCAAATTGATGAGTTAATTGGTTCCCTTGTTTCTCATGAATCTAGGATATCTATATATGAAGAAGGATCATTGGAGCATGCTTTCAAATCCCAATTGCATGTTACCAGAGGCAAAGGCAGAGGAAGGTCTTATAATTATGGAAGAGGAGGTCGATTTTCTGGTCGAAGGGACAACATATTTGAATCAGTGTATGAGGAGAAGTTCCAGCAGAATCCTCCTAATTTAAGAGGGAATAGTAGCAAACCCTGGCAACAAGAAAATCAGAGGTATGATAAAACTAAAGTACAATGTTATTATTGTAAGAAGTTTTGGCATTTTGCTAACAAATGTTGGAAGAAACAGGCAGATGTTGGAAAGCAATCTACACATATCACAAATGAGTCTGAGGATGATCAAAATCCTGTGTTCTTGACTTGTCATGTCACTCGGGATAGTGCTAATGATATTTGGTTTTTGGATAGTGGTTGCAATAACCATATGACTGGTAATAAGGATCTATTTTCTTCTATTGATACTAGTATTCAGTCTGAAGTAAATGACTGTAAGGTTACAGTCAATGGTAAAGGTGTAGTTCCAGTTTACACTAAGAACAATCAAAGAAAAAATATTGATGATGTTTACTTCTTGCCTGGTTTAAAATGCAATCTTATTAGTGTTGAACAATTGATGGAGAAAAAATACAGAGTATTCTTCAAGAACAAGGTATGTACAATCTATGATAAAATACCCAACAAACAATTGATTGCAAGAGTAGAGATGACCAAGAATAGAATGTTTCCACTTGTTATGAGAAATGATTTGAGTGGTTCTTTGAATGCTTATAAAGCTGGAAACTTAGATGAATCTTGGTTATGGCATTTGAGATATGGTCATTTACATTTTGGTGGCTTAGATCTGTTACAAAAGAAGCAGATGGTAAAGGGATTACCTTGTATTCAACAACCTGTAAGCTCTTGTGAGAGCTATATACTTGGAAAACATCACATAGAGAAATGTGTTTCAGGTGTTTCCTACAGAGAAAAAGCTCCATTGGAAATTGTTCACACGGATTTATGTGGACCTATGCAAACACCTTCTTTAACTGGCTATGTTTATTTTATGACTTTCATTGATGATTTCAGTAGGAAGACTTGGTTGTATTTGTTGAAATGGAAATCTGAAGCTTTTGATGTTTTTAAGAAGTTTAAGTTTATGGTTGAGAATGAGAGTGGTCAAATCATTAAAATCTTAAGGTCTGACAGAGGAGGTGAATACAAACTTAATGAATTCATTGAATTTTGTGATCTTCATGGAATTAAAGGCAGCTTACTGCTCGATATACTCCACAGCAGAATGGAGTGGCTGAAAGGAAAAATCAGACCATCATGGATATGGCTCGAAGCATGTTGAAAGAGAAGCATCTTTCAAATGAATATTGGGGAGATGCGGTTCTTTTCTCTGTTTTTATCTTGAATAGAAGTCCGACCAAGACCGTGAGGGATCGTGTACCTCAGGAAGCCTGGGATGGTAAGTCTTGCAATGTTTCTCGTTTCAGATTTTTTGGATGTGTTGCATTTCCGCATGTACCTACAAAAATGAGAAGGAAGTTGGATGACAGAAGCAAGAGATGTATCTTTGTTGGATATAGTGAAGAGTCTAGGGCATATAAACTCTACAATCCCATCACCCAGAAATATGTAATCAGCAGAAATGTTCAATTTAAAGAAAATGAAGCCTGGGATGGAAGTATTGACAAATCAATTTCAGAGGGAGTTGTGTTACCCCATGAAGATGATGATGGAGCTAAGCAGGCTGAAGGAGATGGACAGATGGTTCCACATGCACATACACCTGCAGCAAGAAGTCCAACAAGGCTAGCACTTCATCCCATCTCAATTTAGAATGCCAAGAACTCATGAGCGTGGTGAGCCATCTGGACATGGTGGACATCAATCAGATTCACAGGTAAGTAGTGAATCAAATCCCACTTTAGCTTCATTAAGAAACAGATTTAAAGGACAGAAGACTAGAAGCTTAAGAGAATTGTATGATCAGAATGAAGAAGTAGATCAGATTTCAAATTTTGCATTAATGGCATGTGATCCTGTAATTTTTTATGAAGCTGCCAAAGAGGATGTCTGGATAAAAGCAATGGATGAGGAGATTGATTCCATTGAAAGAAATAACACTTGGGATCTTGTAGATTTACCTGAAAGTAAGAACAGTATTGGTGTTAAGTGGGTTTATAAGACTAAGTTGAATGCAGATGGTGAAGTTGAAAAATACAAGGAAAAACTTGTAGCTTAGGGGTTTAGTCAGCAACCCAGTATTGATTACAATGAAACATTTTCTCCTGTAACAAGAATTGACACTGTGAGGGTGGTCTTAGCTATTGCAGCTCGGAATAAATGGATCATGCATCAGATGGGCGTTAAGTCTGCATTCTTAAATGGATATTTGGAAGAAGAGGTTTATGTTAGACAACCTCCGGGTTATGAGATTGATAAGCATAGAGATAAAGTTTACAAGTTAAGGAAGGCTTTATATGGATTGAAGCAGGCATCCTGAGTTTGGTATAGCAGGATTGATGAATACTTGATTAGTGTTGGATTCAACAGAAGTCCAAGTGAACCAACCCTGTATACAAAAATAAACCAGGAAGCTAAAATTTTGATTGTATGTTTGTATGTTGATGACCTAATTTTTACTGGAGATCTATCTGTAGATGATTTTAAAAATGCCATGAAAACAAAGTTTGAGATGACTGATTTAGGATTGATGAAGTATTTTCTTAGAATTGAAGTGGATCAATATGATGATGGCATTTTCATTTGTCAAACTAACTATGCAAATGAAGTATTGAAAAGGTTTAAAATGTTGAATTGTAAACCAGCTGCAACACCTATGACAACTGGTATTAAACTTAGCAAGTATGATGAGGGATCATATGTTGATCCAAATCTATATAAGAGGTTGGTTGGAAGCCTTATGTACTTAACAGCAACTAGACCTGATATCATGTTTGTTGTAAGTTTGATTTCGAGATTCATGGAGACTCCAAACAGTACTCATTGGAAAGAAGGAAAGAGGATCCTGAGATATGTTGCTGGAACAACTGACTTTGGTATCCAATACACATCAAGTTTAAACTTTGAGTTGATCAGATATATTGATAGTGATTTTGCAGGTTCAATTGATGATAGGAAGAGCACATCTGGTTATGTGTTCAGTCTTGGATCTGGAGCAGTGGCATGGGCATCGAAGAAACAGTCCATTGTGACTCTATCTTCTACTGAGGCAGAGTATGTTGCAACAGCTGCAGCTGCATGTCAAGTTGTGTGGATGAGAAGGATCTTGAATGAATTATTGCATGACCAGAATGATGCAACCCAAATTGTCTATGACAATAAATCTGCCATTGCACTGTCAAAGAATCACGTCTTTCACAAACAGAGTAAACACATTGATACAAGGTATCATTTCATTCGAGAGCCGGTAACTAGTAAAGAGATTTATGTTCAGTTCTATAGGTCTGAAGAACAATTTGTAGACATATTTACGAAGCTTTTGGGAAATGAATTATTTAAAATTCATAGAAAAAATATTGGGGTGTGCAAGTTGTAATGCATTGTTTACAGCAATTTTGTTTTATATATTTTTAGTTTGTTTTTTCTCTGAAATGATTAAGAGGAAGTATGTCAGGTATTAATCATTTCACCGCCTGTGTAAACGGTGCATCGGTGGCCATCTTGACCCTTCAAGACTCGAAGATTAACTACCAATTACAATTTTGTCTTACATTACCTTAAACGGCGGCCGCCTTAACCTTTACAGGCCACGAGACACTATCACCACCTTAATCAAATTCTTTCAAAGATCAAATGGACAATTTCCATTTTGTATAAGTACCTGAAACGGATTGTAATCTATAAGTTTTTGGAAACATTTTTTTGAATCGAATTGGTTATTATGCATTCAGAGATATTTTCTCCGTATATATTTTATTGAGTTTGTAAACTTTGTTCGTGTTTTTCATTTTCGACATTCTGAGTTTACCTGTTAAAAACGCACGGAGTTCTTTTGCTTTCTCAAAACTCCGAACCAGCAATTGTGGGCACCAAAGTCTGTACGCGGCAAACCCCGAACCGCGAACTCCGATCTGCCTGGGCCCACGGCTTGATCGCATTTCGCGACTTTGCAATCATTGTTGCATTCTTGTGTCTCACCTCTCCAACCGCCGAGACCTGAAGTGTTGGGTCCCACGGCGATTTCGCGATTCAGCAATTCTGGGTGTGTTTTGTTTTTTGCATCGAGCGTTTGTAAACGCCGAATCCTGAACCTCGATTGACCTCCGTTTTCTACAACTCTTAACAGATTGATCATCAAAGGCGCCGAATTCTTGTCTCCCTCTGCAGAGGCCCAACTTATCCGAACGTTCTCACGAAGACACTTAGTGTTCCAGGTAGCCATCTTTTTAAGAATGTCCAGAGCTTCGGCTTCTCTTTTTCTGATGACCAGCCATCTGAGAGAGTCGTAGACAAAAGGAGGAAGAACGAGGCAGCAGTAGGCCATGGGCAATGCAGAGATGGAGATGTAGACCATTCGCCAGGAGGATCTGTTAAGGTATGCAATGCCGGGAAGCGAGAGGAAGCCCGCTGAGAAGAAGACAAAACCATACAGCCCAACTTGTCCTCTCCACTTGCTCCCACTGCTTCGGTTGAGAGAACTAAGCTGCAGGTGCCAATGCCTGCTCGGCCAAAGCCGCTGATTAACCTGAGGGAGGAGTATATCCAGATGTTGGGGGATAGAGCTGTTAGAAATCCAGAGATTGAGTTTAGGAAACACGAGAGCATTAATGTTCTCTTTCGGCCAAGAGATGTATGGCGAGACGTCCCAGAAGCCCTGAACCTGCCATCCATTGGATCCAATACAAAATTAGCTGATAATTCATTTTTACATCGGGAAATGAATTCTATTAAGCCTCAATAAAGAAAAAATTAAAGGGCGATCCGGTGGGAGAGAAAACAGTATACCTAAAATACATCCGAAGAAGAAGAGAGACGCAGGAATGCTTGACTTGAACTTGTCATGGCACATGAAAACCCATTCTGAAACCACAGACGATCCTCTCCCATCAACCCACTCCCAAAGGTTCTCATCCATTTCACACAAAGACGACTTTGGTGTGCACCATTTCTGCCGACTCATCGATGCTGAGACCTGCAGGGTCACATTGTCTGTGAAATCTGGCGTTTGAGAGGCCGTGCATCGCCATGAAGGTTGAACATCAGTGAATATGGGAATAAGGGAGTGCATGGAGTCAAAGGCCCATGCCAGAGAAACCATCAAGATATGAATAAGCTGAGCCGAGCCGAAACCACCCACATGTTGGTCCAGAATTTGATCCACAGAGAGATTGATCTGGGGAACGTCCTGAGTTTCTTAAGTTTCCTCTACTTGCTGATCATGGCGGCAATCCTGTGTCAAGAATCGGTGCCCATCCAGGGATGAGGAAGAGCAAGAGACTGAGAGCAGAGGTTGCTTCAGGGCGTGTGAAGGCTCCATGCTGCCGTAGTTGAAACCCGAGCGAATTTCCTTGAGAACGATCAAATTTATGCGGTCATCCATAGTCCCGTAAATTATCAGTTTAAAGACCTCAGCTGGTTCGTCAGCATGCACTACGCACATTCTTACTGAATTTAATTTAAAATAAAATTGTATAATTAAATCTCTCATAAAAACAAACCACATACGGAATCTATTCTTTTTAAATTTAATTAAAACATAATCTTGTAGAATTAAATATCTGACAAAAACAAAACACGCATACGGAATCTTTGAAAATAAGAGGAAACTTATTTTATAGACTTCAAAGAGGGCAGGGAAGTTGTGGTGAGGGAAGTTGTGTGGCTACCTCATAATTTTGAATTTAAAATAATTTTTTGAAATTTATTTATTAGATGGTTTAATTTTTTAAGATTTTGGAAAATTTGTAATTAATTGGAATTGTTTGAGTAAGGTTTAAGTTCAAATCTAGCATACTACCACTATAAATCTTAGGAGGAAATTTATGACTTAACAAAGATCCGAAAACACACTCATGAGGGGTCCCACTCAAGAGGTGTCTATCCTTGTGTTTTTATTTGTATGATGTTTACCTTATGTGTACATGAGGGGTCCCACTCAAGAGGTGTCTATCCTTATGTTTTTATTTGTATGATGTTTACCCTATGTGTACTCTATGTTGATAGGTGACCTCCTAATCATTCATGTCCATCTATTTTGTTACATGACCATGGAAGTGAGTTTATTTGTTCATATCGTATCTTCATCTCATATCTTGACAATTGTGCAAAAATCCATCTTGTATGAGCATTGGTGTGTTCAAGAGAATCCATAATACTATAAGACTTAAACATGTTTGTCTACTTTCTCCTATATTTTTTTGGACTTTATATTGATGAGTTTGGAGGATATAATAGGAGAGTCCAAATACACTTATATATTTTGAATTTTTTTATGATAATTGTGGACTTCTTGCAAATTTTAACAGAAACAAAAATAATGGTTTTCAACACCTCCATGCAAAGGCAAAGGCAAGTGATTCTCACCTACAAAGAAAGGATTGAGATGGTCACATCATATGTATATCTATAACCACACTTTAGTTTGACACCAATGACAGAGTTTACATTGACCAAGGGTTGTATGACTTTCACCACTTCTAACTTCAATTTAAGGACATTCAAACCAAGATCCACCTCTTTTAGTCATTATGACACCTACTATGTTATATGGATTCAGATTTGGCATGACACCTTCAAGTAGCACACCATAGTCGAATAAAGAGTGTATTTGTCTCAATGTTATCCAAGTACGTTTATGCCAAGAGATCACTTACTTAGACACTTGGACCATCATTCTTGTACAGTTTGGTACTACCACACTCTTTGGTACTACCCCACTCTTTGTAGAGATTGACATTTAATTTTAGAGGGCAATCTTGTTTCATTTGTTATTTATTTGAAATAAACTTATCAATATTATTAACACTAAAGGAATATGCACTCATTGTATTTCATAGGTAAATTATTGGATTTTTTAAAAGGAATGAATAAAAAATGGATAAATTTAGTTTTTTTTTTTAATATAGAAAAAAAATTAAATAATTTAAAATTTACAAATTTTATGATAAAAGTTCTCATCAATCCAATAGAATTACAACTTTTACAAACTTTTTACTAAATATTTAAAAAAAAAAAAAATATGAATTTATTCATTTTTAATTTGCTATTTTTTAATATATTAAAATAACATACCATAATATTTACTATTTATAACACAAAATAACATATTATTGTTATAATTATGATGTCTAATCTCTCATTTAATTTTATAAAAATATTCATTTTTTAAATGTATTTATCAATAAATTATGCATATCATTTAATCAAATTTATAACTAAAATAATAATATGTCATTTTACCAATTTAATTTGATAAATATGATAAATATTTTTCAAAATCACCCGAATAGGGTGTTAATAGGTGGGGAGGTGACCATGTTCGCATGGCACCCTGCCACCGCCATGAGTTGCATTGATGACACAAAGAGGGTGACTCCATGTGGCTTCAGTGTCAAGCGAAGGGTGAAGAGGTGACAAGGGAGGGAGTACGAGACTCCTCCCACCTACAAAGAGCATAATGGTCTTGCAAACCAGGGTTATGGAGTGATATAGGCAGTGGTTAGCCATGAATGCTGAGAGGAGGCATGACCGAAAAAGGAATGATTCTTCAAGCTTCAATGGCCATCATTTCTTGATGAGGAGTGGAAAAATGACGGATAGAAAATATGCCTAATTGCAGAGAGGAATAGTCATATATAAGAGCAGTAGCGAGATGTTTCATGGGTTTTGTGATATGCATGGTCTATAGATAGTGACAAGCATGACATCAAGACCTTAATGCTCCATGTGCACCCACACACCTTGGTTCTAGGTAATCATGTATACATTGTCTAGTTCTTAATCCTAGTGTTTTGTTTCAAATACTATGCTTGGTCTAAGGTCTATTGCTTTTTTTCTACCCTCAACATTGTGGGCATCTACTTCGTTGCATTGTTTTTGGATGGTTTATGGCTTGGCCATGGGAGGAGGGTAGACCACTTGCCCGTGCTCTATAGTCCTTGGCCTTTTACCTGTCTATCTCTCGTCGAGTCAGTGGTGGTGCTACAAGGGTTGTCGATTTTCTATTGGAGATTTTGCAATTCAAATAAGATGACTACTACATCTGGAAGAGGGGGGGGACGCAAGAGAATTGGTGCAGGAAATGCATGAAAGGCCTCTTCTTCTAAGAAATATCAACTTGCAACTAAGGCCAAGAAGGAGGCTTGGAAGGTAGAGCATTCATATGTAGAAAATTGCTCAAAATCTACCAATGCACGAATAGAGGAGATGGAAAAGACAATGTGTGACAAAAGACAAAGTATATCACACTCCTAGCTCCTGTAGGAAGTGGAAAGTTGGGTGATAGATTCAGGGTACTCCAAAACCAAGGAGACTAAGTGATCTAGATTGGATCACTATTTTCTTTTTCATCTATCTCGATGCTTTCAGAGAAGAAAAAGTGGAGGAATCAACTTGTAGGGTCATTTTAATGGTAGATCCCAGTTTGGAAAATTGGGGTTTGGAACTTCCCGGAGCCATTTTGAGGCATCAAACGACATTTTTGGGGGTCAAAAATTTCCCCACTCTAACTCGAACACATTGACGTTATTACACATCAAGACCTTTCCAATGGCACAAAAATCATGTCAATCAGAGCTCATATGCAAAAAATTTGCCTCGTGCAAGTTGACCTATCATCTTGACCATCGTGGTATGAGTGGATGCCACGCCAGCACCCATTACTCATGCATATAGGGCTAGCCACGTATGGGCTTTCAAAAAGATTCTAGAAGGTCCAAAATCTTATCACAATTGAGGTTTGAGGAAGTCAAAACCCTACCCCTAGATGGCTATTGGGTGATGTTAAATATCAAGCCGCTAGGAGAAGGGGTTCGATTCTTGAGCATTGTTTTTGTTCCATAGTTGAGCAGAGAACCTAGGAGTGATATTTTGAGAGAAAAAAGAGGAGGAGAGATTATGTAGCAGCCATACAGACCACAATGTCAAAGGAAACTTCACATAGAGTTTATCTTTCTTTGTACTTGCATTTGAAGAAAAGAGAACAAAGTGGCCTCACCTTCTAGTCAGGTTTTTTTTTGTATTGGGTTTCCAAGGCTATATCTTGTGTTTATTTGTGGATGGTGTGTGAGTATTTATTTATGTTCTCTATTTTTTTCATTTCAACTATTTAATACATTTTAAGTATAAAACTAGTAATTAAAGAATCTAAGATCTAAAGGAAATTAACCTTCACAGTAAACATTTCAGTATTTTATTAGATCTGTTGTGACGAACTATCCAGTGGAATATCCATGATAAATTGTAGATCACTAAGTATTTCGGGATTGCAAAGGTTTATTGGATGGTCAAGGCAATGATTTCTCTAGCCTTGGAGAAAAAACAAGAGGAACAACAAGACATCTTGCATATCATCTGGATCTTTGAAGGAAAATTCAAATTTGTGTGTAAGGCAATGTTTGGGATTGGGATTTCAGTTACTCAGGTGGCAGAGTAGAAGACTAGCAAGTAGATAGTTGAGGACTTGGTTGATTCAAGGGGAACCCAAGCCAACCGAAATGAGATAAATGATGATCCCCATCCATCTGGAACTGTACAAGATGATATTGGCGAGGAATACATGTTATTGGAAGTGGCAGTAGAGGAATGTGTTCGTTCTCCTATTGCCTAATGTTTTCTTTGATTTATAGTTTTTTTTGTCACATGAATAGTCATAGACAAATAGATATGGTGTTTTTTCTAGTGGTTAATCATTGTTTATGTGGAAAACTTTGAACCTTTTTCTCGGACATGAAAATATTTTGTTAATATAAGCTATGGTTTCCTCCTAAGACGGGCCTCTACCAGTAACAATTGTAACTATCCATTTTTTATGTATAATATGAATATATATATATATATATATATATATATATATATATATATATATATATATAACCATTTTTCATTTTTATCAATTTAACAATATCCAAAATTTAAAACATTTAATTATGTCATAAAGTGTTTCCCTTATGTAATCTATGTCCACTCTATATCAAGATGTGACCTCTAAGTCGTGCATGTCCATCAATTTATTTTTTTACATAAATTGACTACTCCATGAATCGTGCATGTCGATCAATTTTGGTTTTTTTTTTTCCATGAATCGTGCATGACTCTAAAAAAAAATTTGAAATATCATAAAAATACCCACACAATTTTAACAAATGATCTAACCCTTAACCTCATTGCAAAGTACATTAATTTCAACGAATGCTCCTAAGTCTAATATCCTAGTTTTTCTCTTTTCTTTATATCTTTGTTTCCTTTCCTCACCAAATCTCTCACGTATTTGGATGTGATCACATAGAATATCTTTTCCACCATCAACGAGTTGACATCTACTTATTACAATAATTGCATGACATCTAGTGGTATTAACTCCACCACTTGGTCTTTGTATATTGTATACGTACCTGCTACCTACTTTTTAGTTTACATGGGTTTTCAATTTATATGGATTTTCAAATGTGCATCCTTATCTTAAATTCCAGAAAGTCTCTTGCTCTTCAATTTTGATGCTTCTATCATGCACGAGGTCACTATCATGCATGAGGTCACTTTGAGAATGTGCGACTTATGAAAACATTATAAAAAACTCAATAAACTTAAGTAAGTGATTTGGACTTGTTTAAACCCAAAACAAAAACGGAAACAACACCCAGCGTCCTTTTCTAGTGCTACCTAGAAAGTGTTGTCGACCTCTTTAATCAATTCAGAATGATGAAGGCCATGAAAGATGCCACACACAAATCTGCTTTCTACACTGAATCCCTTTTCCTTTATGCCCTTGTGCTTTAATAGTTGTGACCATGGAGGCTTTATTTTTCTTCACGCTCATTAGTTGGTGACCATGGAGGCTTTATTTTTCTTCACGCTCATTAGTTGGTGACCATGGAGGCTTTCTTTTTCTTCACGAGCATTAGCTGGTGGACTTTTCCTCTTGGCTTGGGCCCGTGTTTTTGTAAGTGGGGTGGTTTGTAGAGATTTTGCAAATTTATGGGCTTTTTCTGCGTATGTGTTTTCATTGTTGTTTTTATGTATGGAAAAGATTTGATGAGTGCAGATCAAATGGTGTGCAGAGTTGTCCCTACCTTGTTGGAGATAGTGGAAAACATTTGCTTGATTGCAAATCAAATGGTGTATAGAGTTTTCACTTTGTTGGAGAAAGTGGAATGGTTGTAGTTGTGGCTATGTGTAAGTTCTAGGTGTTTTTGATAGAATAGATACCTTACTCGCGACTTTTTTTCCTAAAGAAAACAATTTGAATGTTAGTTGCAGTTATTCTCAATTCTAGGTGTTTTTGATAGAATGGATACCTTACTCGTGACTTATTTTCCTAAAAAAACCAATTTGAATGTTGGTGTAGTTATTCCCAAAGAGAATAAGGTACTTTGACTGTAGCATGATAAGTGTGAACTAGTGAACAAATATATATTAACTAGCCCAAAAGGTTTGCTCAAGTGGTTTGACTTACCATGGTCATGGGTAAAATCCACTTAGATCCCTCGAGGTTAAGCATACATGTTATACACCAGTGAAAGATTTCTTCATTGAAATTTTCCATCATATATATGATGGAAAATTTCAATGAAGAAATCTTTCACTGGTGTATAACATGTATGCTTAACCTCGAGGGATATATATATATATATATATATATATATATATATATATATATATATAAGCTTGGGAGTTAAAATGGATTGATGTGGTTTACATTTTATTTTGCATGGTTTTTTTTATGTTTTACATTAAATGTTGGATGCTTATTTTTTTATATTTTATTTGGTTAAATAAAAGTGTATGTTCTCTAACCCCATTCATATGTCACATGAAAGCATGTCACATACATCATGTCTTGAGAAATGCATCAACCAACATGGAATCTTGTTGCATTGCTTTAGCATATTGTTTTCTTCGATTTACACTTCATAACACATGTTGATATTTCTCATGGAACATAAATTAACATGAAAAAAATCATTGAACGACCTTTATTTTATTTTCATATACAAACATAATTATGTATACAAAAATATATCTACCACCATAAATTATAAAAATAAATCACTTTTCTAATTATGATTATGTCGTAAGGTGTTCCCCTTATAGAATCATATGTATTGATGTGATGGTTATAATGTTTACATCCCTCATATGTGTTAGATGACCATGGACACAAGCTTGTCCATCCATTTTGTATCTTGACAATTATTGTTTTCCTCATCATTTTCATTACATGGTTCTTGGCCAGAGACAATGTGGGAATAACATGGCTTATAACTCTGAATAATAGCTTGCATACCATCAATTGTCGGGTTAGCCACATCATAAAATGGAAATCTATGTACTTCTCAACAGATGGAAGCACCCTCAACTCTTTTAGTAGTGATATGTTTTGGAAACTAGTACATCGATCACTATTGATCAACAGTCTATATTCTAATAGCTTCCCCATTTCTCTTAGTTACAATAGTATTCATATATAATGGYCGRACATCAGTAAAAACAAYGATTTCCTTCAATAGAGATGGCATTAATGTACCATAGGTTAGTGCACCCATTGGAATCATGTTTCCCTCACTATTTGATGCTCACAATGGAACAAGCGCAACCATTAGAAACTAGCAGAGATTCACTAGCAGATGTTACACCATCTTATTCCCATCAATATGGGAATTTGATCAATAGTTTCCATGTCCAACCAATTCAAACAAAGTAATTGACTAGCAGTTACCATACTCAAGAGGTATCATTTATTCAATTAAACAAGAAGAAAATTAATTGCCTCCAAGTCCCTTTTAGATTTGGTTTATTTATTTATTTTTCTTCGGCTACCCATGTAGGCTATGGTGGTGTATTATTCCAAGCTAATGGATAACCCCATTAATCTTTAATCTCCCAAGGACAATAAGCTAGGATTAACTAAATAGGTTGTAATGAACTTTGTTTTCATTGACCAATGACCCATACGTGCTCAATCAACAACTCATATGTATTCTACCAATGAAAAATTAGCGTTAATAAATAAAAGTACTACAGTTTTTTTCATTTTATACATTTAATGTTGACTTGTACGATAGTCGTAATGGGAAAACATGGTACAACACAATTTCCTGAATGTCATTTATTTTTGTAGCTTTGGTTGGATTTGATAATTTAATTCATTGGAAACACAAGTCTTTAAGGAACATGAAATTGTGTATGGAGTTCAAACACATTGGCATTACTTCTTGAAATACATATGTAAATAACATGAAAAAAAAATCTATTAAAATTCAATGGAAATAAGGAATGAAAATGGTGCAAACATTAAACCGTCCCAGTCATGATGTACGTACAAATTCCTATAGGGAAAAATGGAGTAAAGGTTAGGGGAAATGGCTACCTCTCTAATCTCTTAAAAAAATATTAGATATGACTTGACTTAACCCTTTTAAGAATATTATATATGACTTACTTAACCTGAGTATAGAGAATAAGAGAGAAGATGAGGATTGTTTTGAAAATACTAAATGAAACAAAAATGGTCGTCAGTGACGGATTGCCTACCCCAATAGAAGATTTTTATGTAAATCTACTTTAAATGAACCCAATTTTGAACTTGTTCGCAAATAATGATCCTTGATAGATAACAATTTATATGTCAAATAAGTTTTCTAGAGTTTAATAAGTCTTATCTATAAATTGTTTCAACACTTGTAATCACTAATCTCTTGACATTTTTGGTAGCTTTAAATGAGAATTTTCCTCAAGAAATTTCATTCTACATGTATCATACTTATGGGTATCCTTATGGACGAGTGGTGTAAGGGTCCAAATTTAGGCTTTGGCAAGTAAGGTCGTGGGTTCAAATCCAACAACTTTCAATAACTATGTTGATCGGTAATCATATGAATTGTTCAATTGACTCGGGTCTTAATTAAAATCAATCAAGAAATTCACACCTACCCATTCAATTTTAGAAACACAATACCATGTGTGGTGTCCTTCATCTAATGGGTGAAGTACTCCTAAGTTTACCAAGTTCACATGCTAGGTTTGTTAATTTTTTTTAGTTTGCACGATAATCAGAGTCAAAACAAAGGTGAGTGGGATAATTTTATAGCCCCTTTTAATTGAAATTTAACTATTTAAATTACAACCGGTAACCTTAATTCATAAGGTAAACTTTCCTTCTGTCACTAACAATCATTGCTACACCTTTCTATGTAGATTACTCTCACCCATTGGCCTTTCTACCATTGAATGGAAAGTTTTTACTTTCACTTCAATAACTAGAGTTCCATCCTTGAAGGATCTTCCTAGCATTTACCTTCAAAATGTACAAAAGAATGAAGGAAAATTCCCATGTCTTACGAAAGAAGTGAGAAGAGGCCTTGCTCCTTTAGAAATTTTTTCTATCAATTATCAACTAACAAGTCAATTTTCATTTTTTCCCACACCTCTTCATCAGAACTCTCATACCCAAATAGCCTACTTAACTACTTCTCAACTTATCAAATGCATTGATCATTAATTCCACCATACATTTCATATTGTCTAGACCAATTTTAGATTACAAATTTATACAATTTTGTGTTCATTAACGTTTTGGAATATACATCACAATGTTTCCCAAAGGTTCATAAATGTCATACTCTTTCCATTGCCTATTGATGTGATGTCATGGACATCAACAAAAAAATACCATCATCCAAAAGAAATAGTTTCATTTGCATCGACATTTGTACTTAGTTTATTTGGACTTCGTGTTCAAAGTGCAATTTCTCACCATTGGTATTTTCCTTTCTTTCTTATTTTCATTTCATATCAAATTTTATTATTATTGTTACTTATTACTAAATCACTTTTTCTTGTGTAGTAGCTACCCCGTGTTTATTTGCATTGGCATTCCCATATCCCTATGGCTCCTGTATCTTGAAATTCCAAAAATGCCTTTAATTTATGTTGGTATTTTTCTTTCTATGTCATAAATTGTTTCTTTTCTATATCGACTTCGAGATTTTTCATTCATTGCTCTCATTTATTTTGTCCCCTTGTCTATAGATATTTCTTTCTTTTTCAAACTGCAAAAGGATTCCAACTTCAACGCAATGAATTTCAAACTTATGCCCTTATTTGGAACACTTGGAACAACAAACTTAGGGCAACATATCCACATGTATATTCCCTCATTTGTGCTTTTCAAAAAATTATTAATGGTAATGGTCATATTTTTTTATGCCATAACATAATTTCCATATACATATGTAGATTCCTATTTAAACACTTTAAGTATATTTGCTTGCCACATTACATTTTCACCATGTCAATTGTAGGTAGAGAAAATATGTCGATACTCTAAGTTATAGTTTTAATATTTATTATTTTTAAACAGTTCTAATTGTTGAGGTGAAGAAATAACTATATTGTAATTATCATTCATAACATTTAGTAAGTCATCCCTTGAGAGGTATGTTTATTTCGATGGATTTCTCACTTGTTTATCTCAAAACTGCATCACCTCTTTCTAACATAAAGTGTTAGCAAGAGAGAAAAGGTAGAGGTTATTGTTATGTGCGTAGATCATCCATGGACCTTGTTTCATATGTTGCAACATCTTCTATCCATCCAACTAGCTATAAAACAACATCAAATTAGTGCATGAACAGACTTCTATCGTGAACACTCTTCCACCAAAGGTAGATTCATTCAATTCTATTTACAAATTCGTAATTATAGGAGATACTTGTTGCCTTGATGGCGAATATAACCTATATTTTCTTTATAAAAGTGACATTTCTCAGTTCAACTGCATGTCCCATTATATCTGAATTTGTTTTAAATTCCAATAAGAGAAATATTTATAAATATTACTTGTAAGTATGTTTATGATGTATTATTGTTCCTTTTACTAATAATAATGTATTACATTGATTTTACCCTGATTACAATAATAATAAAAATCTATTTATACCAAATATTTGAAATGTGGAATAGATATTTGTTTAAATATTTTCAAACAATAATTGCTTGCATGTTTTTCACCATTTTCACCATCACATAGACACAATGGCGTTGTCTAACTATCCTACCAAATGGAGTTTTTTACCGGAATCTGGTGACATAAATCTACACGAAATCACTATTTTTTGTTGTTTAAAATCCATTTGGAATGCAGAAATGGATTCTGCATGTTGAAAAACCCCTAGGGCACTCGGATTATATAGAAATAATCACTCAAATCAGCGAATCTAACAATTTCTTGCCGGATTTCGGGCGAATGTTCCCAGAAAAAATCGTTGGAGAAGAATCATTTCGTAGAAAGTTTAGACTATGGATAGACACAATTGCTTCTTACACCATATGGAATTTCCTCTTATAGAAGAAGATTCCTTCTTGTCACATTTTATTATGACCATGGATCTGATATGGGCTAGTCAAACCTTTAACAACGATCACAACCTCATCTAGATATACCTATGAGTGGGACATATGTGTTTATGTCTTAGTGGACTCCATTAAGGTTGGTTGAGCCTTCAAATGTCGGATTACTGAGAGGGGGGTGAATCGGTAAAAGAGAAATTATAATCCTTTTTAACCATAGTATGTAAGTGTTTCTTATCTTTATGATCAATTTACCATTATCATTCAACAACTGCAGAATAAATAAACCATGAATAATGAGAAATCATACACATACAAAGTACACCAATATTTTTACGTGGAAACCCAATGCGAGAGAAAACCACGTAATGCTTTTTCTTATATGTCTTTAAGAATTACATTCATTGGAAGCACCAACTTCCTTTGTTCTCTCGCTCCAACTGGAAGGAGGCTCCAACCCCCTATATTTTCAGGCTATAACCTGAGGGAAGCTCCAACTCCCCAATTCTTTGGCTACAACTAGAAGGACAACCCCCTATGTTCTCCAACTACAACCGGAAGGTGGATACAACCACCTATCCTTTCCCCATCCAACCGCCCTAAAATATAATTGTCAAATGATGAAAACATTGCCACACTATCACTATGAGATATACCATTGTAAGCTTGTACCAATTTATGCCAACAACCTGTAACCAACCTGTACCAATAGCCTATAATCAACCTATACCAGAAGTTAGTCTGTACCAACAAGTACCTGACCTGTATATGTTGCAGCTCGTGTATGTACGTGACCTGTCTATATAGTAGCCCACATATGTATGTGACCTGTCTATACTACAGCATTTGTACACCTTCATAAATCTAGGTTTTTCTCCTTTCTGAAACTTAGACACTTTGTTTCCTTTTTCACATCAACATGTAACCTATCATTGTGTCCATTTTGTAGTTGTGCTCTATGCATACATCATCATACATATCCATTAACCAAATGCATCTATGTCTCTCTATTCATGTGCCATACATGTGTATACAATCATGATCAAGTGTAATAACCCTCACATGGACTAGACATCAAACCCTCAATGATATGCAGCCTCAAACTACACCAACAACTTCACCAACACATCACAACCAAAAACTCGCAACTATGTACCAAGAAATACAAGATATTCCTCAACTCTCAACCCAACAAGATGTGACAATGATGAATACCAAACATATCGGTGTTGCATTTCTATAGATCTAGTTCATACAATAAGTGCCATACAACCAACAACCTCTCTAGGGGAAATCCTGAAACTCCCATAACCATATCTCATGTAGACAATAATATCCAACTACACATAAGAATATGACATACCTTTTGAACCTATAGATAGATCTATTGTACTTGATCACTGTAGACCTTCCTGGGAGCTTGCTTTCAAACTCTAAGAACCTGGCACCCTCATAAACTCAAGCTCTTATTTCATTTCCCAATTGTATGTGACCTCTTCTTCTTTAGCCCACATATGTACACACCCTAATCCACTACAGCCCATGTATGTACATGACTTCCTCCACTGCAGCCTATGTACACCTCAAAAACTAAGGTTTTTTCAGTAATTTTGCAACTCTAAAACTTTCATCGTCAACCCTTCTTTGTTGCCTCAAACTTGTGTAACTTCACTTGTATCAATGAGTACCTACAATAATTTTTTCACAAATAATAGATATTCAATGTGCTCATTAGGTAAAAATAGGAGAATTTTTCTCTCTTATTTATACTCTCCAAGTAGCTTCCTCAAGGGTTTACCTTCTAACTAAATTTACCCAACTTCTTTATTTTAGGGCTAACCCACTTCTAACCACTTGTCCACTTACAACCACTTTAACCAAAAATAGTAAAATCACCACTTCTAGTCGCAACTAATTTATTTTTAATTATTTTCTTTTTACAACAACTTAACTCATGATTAACTCCTAGTTACAACCACTTTGACTAGTAATCTCCTTCTAAGAGATTCTAGAATAAATTGACTCCTTTGACCTTCTAAAGGCTTCTAGATAACTCATGAGGGTTCTCCAAATTCACAAGGCCATAACTCTTTAATCGTGAGGATTTATGTGATGTTCCACATATCACCGAAAATGGCATGACATCTACTATCCATCTAGAATAGTATTACCTACAAATACATTGATCTTCATATTTTTATACCTCAAACAAACTTAATTCCCTATAACCATATTGTTGGGGCTACCAGAATTTTCTTCCATACTTGATTCAAGGGTTGAAATCAATGAAAACCAACCCAATTAATCAATAATCTCCCCCTTTGGCATTGATGGAAACACTCTGATGCAACATTGAATTCATATCGTTCATGCTCCCCATGTGACCATCACTCCCCCTAGAATCATGCCTCTGTGCGGTCTCTCCAATCATCTAACTTTTTCACCATGCATCTGATGAATCTCTCCCCCTTTGACATCAATGGAAAAGGTAACTTCCCATCAGGGCTGCTCCCCCTAACTAAACTTTCATTGGGGCTACTCCCCCTGTCTGAACTCTTTCTGAAACTGCTCCCCCAAACTGAATTGTCCTCTTTATGGTGCTTCCTCATGTAAATATAAGACATATAAGAATAACATTCAAAATTCATTATGGGGCAGGAAATATGCCAAGTTTCTAACGAAGATACTCAAAGGATTCCCTTGGAAGCGGTTTTTTAAAGATGTCTGCAATCTATTATTTGGTGCCAACATACTCAACTCGAATGTTCTTCTCTGGAACCTGTTCTCGTAGAAAATGATACTTGATTGGAATGTGCTTCATCTTGGAGTGCATCACTAGATTCTTTGAGATACTGATGGTGCTTGTATTATCACAATATATCGAAATGGGCTCATCATGCTCAACCTGTACATCTTTCAAAGTTTGTTTCATTCATAGAACCTGTGTACAACATGTTGTTGCAATATACTTCACTTCGGTTGTAGACAATGATAATGATGATTGTTTCTTTCTTAGCCAAGATACCAAACACACACCCAAGTAGAACATTGATCCACTTGTACTTCTTCGATCATCAAAGCAACCTACCCAATCTGCTTCTATGTAGGCAATAAGTGATAGATATTTTCCTTTTAGATACCATAATCCAAACTCTTATGTACCCTTGATATATATGAATATCCTATTTACTTCTAGAACATGTCATTCCTTTGGTGTTTCTTGAAATCATGCCACTTGTCCAACTTCCTACATTACATCTGGTATGGATGTTGTCACATAAAATAAGTTGTCAATCATTGACCTGTACTGCCTCTAATCTGCAGCCTTTGAATCATCATCTTTACTTAACTTGCAACTGGTTTTCATAGGAGTATTAACTGGTTTGCAATCTTTCATTCCGAACCTCTTTATCATTTCTTTGATATACTTGGTTTGAGAAATAAAAATGCCTTGGTTGATTTCACATATCTAAAGACCCAAAAATAAGGATAATTCTTTAAGTAATGACATTTCAAATTCATTATGCATATCCTTTGCAAATTTCTGGCTCATCCTGTCATCATCACTTCCAAAAATAATATCATCAACATAAAATTCAATTAATAAAATAATATCTTGATTTACCTTGATGTAGAGGTTGGTGTCTGTTATAAAAACAGGATCGCAACGCAATAAAATAAAACAAATGCGGAAATAAAACACAGAAGATACACAATACAATATAGACACATACATACATGGTTCACCCAGTGTGGGCTATGTCCACCAGACAAATTTCCAAGTCCTTCCTTTATTATTATCCAACAAATGAAGGAATACAACCTACAGTGAACCCGTTGTAACTTCCTCTTATTTTTCTCACAATCTCCTCTCTCATAATACAATATTTGCAATGATACATAGCCATATATTTCCGTGATAAAAGAGGGTTTCATTCTAGGAAAAAAAAACCCTAACATAACTTCTACCGTCATATCTGTGACCTTATAATGAACGGTCCAGATTTACTATGAAATTACAATATACATTTACAAGGCAATTTTTCCTTCAAGGGCTTTTCCCCCGAACCCCCGCTTGCCCACGGACCCCGCAGGAGGGGCAAGCCCCCTCTGCACTCCTCCGCGTGGAGGAGTGTACATTCTTTCAAGGTGGAAATTCTTCATGGGGTATAAACACGGCTGAAAACAAAGACCTCTGAATCAGGAAGATAATCAGGCTCCACAACCAACAATATCCCACTTGGAGACTGATCTCAACAACTCCATCGTTGTTGTATATGTTGGACTACGATCCTTCTTGGACCTGGAAAATTTCTCATCTTCACCTTCATGCTTGAATACCAACTAAAACTGAGCAGAAACTCAGTTTCTCCATGATTACTCCCTTTGTTAACATGTCTATGGGATTTTGGCTAGTGTGTATCTTTTCCAACTTCAAATATCCATCTTCCAAAACAAATCGTATGAAATGGTACCTGAGTTTTATATGCTTAGTCTTCGAATGGAAGGTTGAGTTCTTTGCAAGATGAATGGCACTCTCACTGTCACAGTAAAACCTGTTATTCTCTTGTTTCTTTCCCAATTCCTCCATAAACCTTTGTAACCAAAACATTTATTTACTATCCTATGTAGAAGTAGCATACTCTGCTTTTGTTGTTGAAAGTGCAACAACCTTCTGCAGTTTCGAAATCCAACTTATTGTTGTTCCACCTATAGTAAAAACATACCCTGTGGTGCTCCTCCTGCTATCTTTATCACCTGCCATATCTAAATCAACATATCCTTGTAGAACAGTGTATGAACCTCCAAAACATAATGGATGAGTAGCAGTACCTCTAAAATACCTAAGAATCCACTTTAATGCCTCCCAATTTTCTTTACCTGGATTTTTTATATACCTGCTCAAAACTCCCACTGCAAGTGCAATACCTGGTCTTGTGCAAACCATCGTATACATCAATCTTCCAACTGTTGATGAATAAGGGACCCTGGACATGTATTATATCTCCTCCTTTGTCTTGGGACACATTTCCTTGGTTAATTTTAAATGGCTGGCCAAAGGTGTACTAATTGGTTTTTCATTTTGCATTCTAAATCTCTCCATCACCTTCTCTATGTACTCGCCCTGAGACAATGTCAATTTTTTTTATTTTTCCCGTCTCTTTTTATTCTCATACCAAGGATTTTCTTTGCAGCACCCAAATCATTCATCGCAAATAAATTAGCTAATTTATTCTTGAGGGCATTTATATCCTGCATATTAGACCCTGCAACAAGCATGTCATCTACATACAATAGAAAGATAATATAGCTTCCATTTTCTAGATTTTAAAAATAAACACAGTGATCAGAATGACATATACTATAACCTTGTTCTGTCATAAACCTGTAAAAATTCAAATACCACTGCCTTGGAGCTTGCTTTAGGCCATACAATCTCTTCTTCAACCTGCATACCAAATTTTCCTTCCCTTTGACCTCATACCCCTGTGGTTGATGCATATAAATATCTTCCTCCAAATCCCCATGGAGAAAAGTTGGTTTTACATCTAATTGTTCAATATGGAAATATTCTACTGCCACAAGACTTAAAATAGTCCTAATTGAAGTCATTTTAACAATAGGAGAAAATATTTCATCAAAATTTATACCTTTCTTTTGCGCAAACCCCTTTACAACAAGTCTAGCCTTGTACCGCTTTTTTCCTCCATCTTCTTCCTTCAACTTGTAAACCCATTTATTATGCAATGTTCTTTTTCCTCCAGGCAACTGAACCAAATACCAAGTCTGGTTTTTTACCAGGGAATCCATTTCCTCTTTCATTCCTTGCTCCCACTTCTTTTTAATGTCTACCTGCATTGACTCTTCATAACATTTTGGTTCACCAGAATCAGTCAACAATAAATAATACAATTAAGGAGAGTATCATTCAGGGGGTCTACTTAACCTGGCAGATATTCTAACAACACTTGCAGGAGTTTGAGGTACATGTTGCTCCTGATGTTGTACATTTTGATTTTATGTTACCTTTGGAATTTATTTTTCAGTGATCTCATCAAGCAGTGTGTATTCTGGTTTTTCTTTTTCATGTTTCTTTCCCTGCAACTGATCTTTGTACATGACCTTCTCATTGAATATGAAATATCTATTTCTAATGATTTTTTGATTTGCATAATCCCATAAGAGATAACCAAAATCATTAACATTGTATCCAAGGTACACTTCTTCGATTTTGCCTCAAGATTTGTTCTATTTTCTTTATTAATGTGGACAAATGCTTCACAACTGAAAGTCTTAAAAAAAGAATAGTTTACCTTTTTACCTATCCATGCCTCCTCTGTAATTCTACCAACCAAAGAGCTTGAAGGTCCTTTGTTTATTAAGTAAACAACAATATCTACAACATCTTCCCAGAACTGTAAGGGAAAACCAGGATGCAATCTCATACTCCTTGCACTCTCCATGATTGTCTTGTTCATCCTTTCTGACACACCATTTTCTTGTGGTGTTCCTGGAACTGTCTTCTCTCTATGAATCCCATGGTATGAATAGTAATCATCAAAATTTTTGCTGCAATAATCACCTCCATTGTCTGATATGAGACACTTCAACCTTTTTCATGTCTTGTTCTCAACCAAAACTTCCCATTTCTTAAAAGTATCAAAAACATCATATTTTTGTCGAATGTAATAAACCCAAGTTTTTCTAGTTTCATCATCAATAAAAGTAACATAATAACGAGAGCCACCAAGAGATGATACCTGAGTTGGTCCCCATACATCTGTATGCAAAATCTCTAACCTTTCACTCTTTTTTTCTTTTTCGACTCTAAGAAATCTGACTCTCTTATGTTTTCCATAAACACAATGCTCACAGAAATCCAAATCAATTTGTTTAAGATCTGGCAACAAATTTATTTTGTGAAGTATCTGCATCCCCTTCTCACTCATGTTTCCAAGCCTATGATTCCACAGTGTTGTATCCACTCTTGTAGAAGCTAAAGAGATAGAAGAGTTATTATTACCAGTACATAAATACAACATACCTACCTTCTCTCCTTTTGTTATCACCAGTGATCCTTTGGTGACCTTCCACACCTTATCTATAAATATCGATATACAACCTTCACTTTCTAACTGCCCTGTTGAAATCATATTTTTCCTTAGATCTAGAACATGTCTTACCTTTTTTAGCAACCATTGGTTTGCATTCCTTTGCTTTATTTTTATCTTTCCCATTCAACAATTTTTCATGGTGCATCATCACCCAAATGACCCTATCCAAAATCACCTTGAACATAATCTAGAAAATGTTTCCTACGAGGTGTGGCATGAAATGAAGCCCCTGGATCTACTACTCAAGACTCATAAATGGTATCTACATAAAGAATCAAAGAATCTTGTAACACATCACCTGTTACATTTGCTTCCTGATTTTTCTCCTACTGTCCATCTCTTTGTTTCTTTGGAGATCTACAGTATTTCTTCATATGTCCTTTCTTTCCACAATTCCAGCACTCTATCTTTCCAATTATGGATTTAGATCCGACCTTCCTATCATTCCCGCATTTCCTTGGGCCCTTTCCTCTATCCTTTTGTCTTCCCCTGTTCTCCATGTTTAACACATTACATGATGTCTCACATGTGCTTTTCCATCACATTTCCTTGCTAAGGATAACACTAACAACATCATCAAATTTTAAAGTGTTTGAACCATAGAAAGAGTTACTTACAACCATGACCAAGCCATTACAACTTTCTGACAATGAGCACAAGATTAGAAGAGCCCTAACCTCATCATCAAAGTCTAATTTTACATAACTTAGCTTATTGTTAACTATATTAAATTCATTTAAATGATCTGCAACAGACCCACCTTCTGACATCTTCATACTAAATAATATCTCCATTAGAAATACCTTATTGGACACCGCGGGTTTTTCATACAGTTTAGCCAATGCGTCCATCATCTCCTTCATTGTCTTTTCTTTCGAAATATTGAAAGCCACTGACGCTGCCAATCTCAACTGTATCGTTCCTAGTTCCTTTCTGTCAAGAACCTCCCATTCTTCGTCCTTCATGGTCGACGGCTTCTTTGATATTCCACCCAATGGTAGGAATAGATCCTTCTAATATAAATAATCTTCCATTTGCATCTTCCATAAATGGTATTTTTGGTCGTTAAATTTCTTGACCCTAAACTTTTCATCTTCCATCATTGCTCCCGCTCGAACCAGGAACCCTCTTTTCCTGCGAGTTACATTTCGCTCTGATACCAGTTGTTAGAAAAATAGGATCGTGAAGCAATAAAATAAAACAAATGCAGAAATAAAACATAGAATATACACAATACAATAGAGACACAGATATGCATGGTTCACCTAGTGTGGGCTACGTCCACCAGAGAAATTTCCAGGTCCTTCCTATATTATTATCCAGAAAATGAAGGGATACAACCTACAACACACCCGTTATAACTTCCTCTTCTTTCTCTCATAGTCCCCTCTCTCAGAATACAATATTTGCAATGATACATAACCGCAATACATTTCCCTCATAAAAGAGGGTTGCCTTCTAGGGAAAAAAAAACCTAACAAACCTTCTACTGTCAGATATACGACCTTATAATGAACGGTCCAGATTTACTATGAAATTACAATATACATTTACAAGAAAAAAATTCCTTCGGGGGCCCACTTTCCCCTGAACCCCGCAGGAGGGAAAAGCCCCCATGTACTCCCTTGCATGGAGTGTACATTCTTCTGAGGTGTATAGTCTTCATGGGGTATAAACATGGATGAAAACAAAAATATTTGGATCGGTAAGATAATTAGGCTCCACAATCAACAGTTATCTGTGTTTCATTTCCTTAACCCTTTATGTTGTAAATATATGTCGAATCTGGAATACCATGCTCTAGGAGCCTATTTGAGAACATACAAGGCCTTCTTCAACCTACAAACATAATTTTCATTCTCTAACCACCAAAATCCTTATGGTTTCTCAATGTGGACTTCTTCTTCTAGATCCCCATTCAGGAAGGTTGA
The DNA here is from genome assembly GCA_009831015.1 of Picea engelmannii. NCBI lineage: Eukaryota > Viridiplantae > Streptophyta > Pinopsida > Pinales > Pinaceae > Picea > Picea engelmannii. Next base: position 1,200,890 of record ML776924.1, read on the forward strand.
TTTCACGTCCATCTGATACACTTAATATTCTTGGAGCATGCATAAGTGAGGATCAATCTGATTTCTTCCGTTTTGGAAACTAGGTCAAACGTCTCTTCAAATTTGATACCTTCAACCTTAGCATATCCTTTACATATCAATCTAGCTGTGTTCTTGGTAACCTATTCATCTTCATTCAATTTTTTTTTGAAGACCTACTTTGTGTCGATCACATTCTTGTACCTTGGCCTTGGAACCAATTCCCAAGTGTTATTCTTATCTATCTGATCCAACTCTTCATCCATGGATTTTATCCAAAATTAATCCTTTCTAGCTTTTTCAATGTTGTTTGGCTCAATCGAAGATAAGAGTGTTAGGTGTAGTTATTCTGGTGAATGAATTCTTCTTCTAGTCTCAACTTCAGCATCTTTGCTCCCGATAATCTGATCTGATGGATGATTCTTCTGTATTTTTTTTCTAGGTGTATTTGGAATTAATTGTTGTTCTTTCTCTTCTACTTCTAAATGATCATATTCATCTTCTCGTTCTGCTACTTCTTCTTCCTTTGCTTCTTCTTCATGAACTTGTTCCATTGACTCATTTTCTTCTTTCTTTATTTTTCATCCACTTGTCTCATCAATCGTCACATTGATGTTTTCCACAACTTTTTTGATGCTTAGATTGAAACATTTGTATGATTTTATTTTGATTGAGTACCCAAAAAGTATGTTTTTTTTCCACACGAGAATCAAACTTTCCCATTCTTCCATCTTCTCTTTTGATGTAGCATTTTCTTCCAAAAACTATGAAGTGCTTCACATTCGTTGGTCTTCCTTTCCATACCACATAGGTATTTTTATCAATCTTGTTTCTGAGAATTACTCTATTTTGAATATGAACAATTGTATGCATCGCATGTGCCCAAAAGACAGCTATCAACTTGGAATCCATTAGCATAGTTTAAACCATTTCATGTACTATCATGTTCTTCCTTTAGACAACTCCATTCTGTTATGGTGTCCTAGAAACAGAGAATTGTCTTTTTATCCCATGCCTGCTATAAAAATCCATAAATTCCTTTGAAGTAAACTCTCCTCCATTATCCAATCTCAAACATTTGATTTTCAAATTTGTTTCATTTTCAACCATCTCCTTATATATTTTGAAGTTCTCAAATGCCTCTAACTTCTTCTAAGAAAAAAAACTGCAATCATTCTTGTATAATCATCAACTAATAGAATAAAATATTGCTCACCTTTTAAACCCTTTGTTCTATTTGGTCCAACTAGATCAGTATGCCCTATTTCCAATGATCTTGTTGTGAAGTATTCCTTTGATTTGAACTCGGTCTTTGGTTTCTTTCCTTGTTGACAATGCTTGCATAAAGTGTTGGTTGGCTTCTTGATCTAGGGAATTTCTCTAATTTCTTCCTTTTTTCTGACTTTGACAAGGTTATCAAAGTTTATGTGACCCATTCTTCTATGCCATAGCCAAAATTCATCTTCCTTTCCTAGACAACACTTTTCATTTCCAATTTCACTGAATACATATATGTTGCTTGAATTTCTTACAGTTGTTGCAACCACTCTGTCTGAACCTTCTTTTCTTATCTCACATTTTTGTGAATCAAACATAATTTTGTGACCATGGTCACACATTTGACTTACACTCAAAAGATTGTGTTTCATATCTTCCATTAGTAGAACATTCTCTACCTTGGTATCCTTATTTCCAATTCTGACTGTGCATCTTCCAACAATTCTATTTGATTTTTCATTTCCAAAGGATATTTATCCATATCTTTCCTTGATCCAGGTGGATATCAGTGGCCACCCACCTATTCCGCTGGCTTGAAAAAAAACTCCACCTTAGCATTTTTTTGATAGTTTTTCAGGTTCCAAACTTTCGAGGCCATTTTGAGGGCCTGAACGACATTTTTTGGGGATTTGGGGCCCAGGTGATTGTTAAATACATTATCTTAGGCCAGTCAAAAATTGTTATTCTCGGTTATACCTTTCCAATGGTGTATCGAGCACCCCAAACGAAAATTGTATGCAAAAGTTACACCCTCGGGAAGTTGATGTATCAACTACCCCCATCTGGGCCTGCAAACCTTTTGGCTTTTCATATTCCGGGGTTAGGGTTTTGGATTTTACTTATGTTAAAAATTATTTTAGAGCCTCATTTTAACAATCATCATATTTTGAATGCGAGTAGCCGTCACATCTCTTCTCAGAGATAAGTTGCCACCATTCTAGCGAGTCTTTCACTCTGTATTTTTACAGTCTTTGTACATTTTCGCTCGTTAATAGAAATTGTGTATTAATGTATCATTGTGTTTATGCTTGCATCTCTAATAAATTTTTGTTATATTATTGGATATCTGAGATATATCTATACATTTTTTTATTATATCTCCTCTCTCATTTCGTGCTGAAAAATAATATGGATCAGTGGTATTAGAGCAAGTTGCTCTTGATCGGTTTTTTCAATGCATGTCCCCAATGAGGTATGAGTATAGAAAGTTGGGTCTCAAGCTTGCCTCTCTTGAGGAAAATCTCTCTCGCACGCCCAAGAAACCCTCCATGGAGGAAGAAAATAAAAATGACAGAGCAGAATATTCTATTAATCTATTTCTTGAGCAAGCTCTCACGCAACAGAGGGATGAAATGATGGAGATTTTTTCCCACATCCTTCAACGCCTAACGATAAAAACATGCGCTTCTTCATCAAGCGACCACTTTGGAGGAACCTCGCCTTTCAAGGTACAATTTAATTTTGATATTCTCGTATTTGAAGGACAGATAGATGCAGATTCCCTAGAAAAATGGTTAAATCTGCTAGAAGGTTATTTCTCTATTCATAATTTATCCAACAGGGAAAATATCACCTTTTCACTCCTTAAGTCTATCCCCCATGTCAAACATTGGTGGGAAACTTACTGGGAGAAAAGTTCCACAGAGGAGTCTAGAATATATGGGGTCGAGCCCACTTGAGGTTTTTTTGTGGATGCGGTCAAGGAATAATATTACCTTGTTGGCAACTATGAAGACCAATACATGAGATGGACCACGCTGCGTCAAGAGAGGGTCCAAGCAGTTTTGGAGTTCATTAACACCTTTCATACCTTGTGCACCAATCTGGGTATGAAAGACTCTGAGAGACATTTGGTTCTGAAATACCGCGGGGCTCTACACAAATACATTCAAACTGAAATGGATTTTCTGTACATCTCATCACTCGGTGTTGCTTATAGATATGTTGTTAAAATCGAGCAGAAATTTAAGCACCAGAACAAGAGGGAGTTTGGTTCTGCAAATCTGCAACAACCAAAGTATGGTAAAGACATCCATAACAACCAACCTTCAGAAAACTAGTCCAAGCCTCAGGAAAAGAAGGGTAATGGAAAGACAGAGAAGGACACTAGAAAATGGTGTGATTTCCGCAAAATCCCCTAGCACAACACCGATGAACGTCTCTCAAAACAGTGAATGGTGGTCGATATCAAATACAAGGAGTCGAACCCTGATTCAGAATCTGATTCAAAAAATATTGATAGAAGACAGATCATCGACGCAGACCCCATTGTTATTTTTGCGACCGCAACAATTCAACTAGAAGAACCAACAGATCATGAAGAGGGGGATCACCTTTTTCATTCACAGATGTGGGTGAAGGGGACCCCACTGCATTTTATTGTTAATAGTGGAAGCCAAAAAAAACTCATCTTAGCAGAGGTCGTCAAACAGTTGGGATTGTCGACAAAACCACACCTACAGCCATACAACATTGAGTGGCTTCGCCGGGGACGCGATCTCCATGTCAGCCAATAGTGTCGATTGACATATGACATCCAGTTGTTCAAGCATCAGGTATTATGTGATGTTTCCCCACTGGATGTCTGTGATGTTTTGTTGGGCCAGCCATGTTGGTGGAAGCGCCATGTTATTTATGAGTCTCGACCTTGTAGTGTCATTATTACTCTGGGGAGTCATCTCTATAGGATACTAGAGGTAGTTCCAACTATTGTCCCACCTAAACAATTCCACAAGGTAGTATATCATACTACAAAATTCATCTTCTTCATAATCTATTCAAAAGGTGAACAGAAGGACACTGTAACCACTACAGCCTTGATCCAAGCACCTTCTATCCAACAGAAGCAAGTCAACAAGATTGTAGCAAAGCACAAATATTCCTTCTGCACACAGTCATCTTAGGTATTCGGACTAGTTAAAAATGTCCAACCCAATAAGCCACAAGTTTGTGACAGTCTTCAACAAGCTAAGAAGCGTGACTTCTCCAGCAAGGGAAGCAACTCACAAAGGTTCAAGTTCAACAAATGCTTCACCCACTCTACCAGAAACTCAATGCAGTGGAGACCATTTCTTCCTAAGGAGGGAGGATTGATGCAGGTGGATATTAGTGGCCACCCACCTATTCCACTCGCTCGAAAAACAATTTTCCACCTTCACAGTTTTTCAATAGTTTTTCGAGTTCCAAACTTCTGGGCCCATTTTCAAGCCCTAAACGAAATTTTTTGGGGATTTGGGGCACAGGTGAGTGATAAAGACACTATCCTGCGCTATTCAAAAATTTGTCTTCTTAGTTAGACCTTTCCAATGGTGTATCGAGCGCCCCAAACAGAGATCATATGAAAAAGGTACGCCCTCGGGAAGTTGAGGTATCAACTACCCCCATCAGGGCCCACAAACCTTTTGGATTTTCATCTTTCGGGGTTAGGGTTTTGGATTTTACTTATGTTAAGAAGGACTTTGGAGCCTCAATGTAACAATCATCGTCTTGTGAATGTGATTAGCCACCACATCTCTTCTTAGATATAAGCTTCCACCATTCTAGTGAGTCTTTCACTCTGTATTTTTACAGTCTTTGTACATTTTCACTCATTAATAGAAATTGTGTATTACTGTATCTCTGTGTTTATGGTTTCATCTCTGATACATTTATGTTATGTTATTGGATATCCAATATATCTCTATACATTTCTTTATTATATCTTCGCTCTCATTTCATGCCGAAAATAATCCAGATCATTACTTTCTCAAGGTTAGAAACTTTTCTACATCACTTGTCATGTACTTTGAGCAACCAATGTCAACATACCAACCACGTTTCTTTTGTTTATCTTGTATAAAGTGTGCATTCTTCATTGTTGAACTGATTCTTCTTTCTCATCCATATCCTTTCAGGTTCATGTCTGTGATCGTTGTTATGGTGTTGTGATTCTCTTGGAGGAACTACCATTCTACAATATTTGGCCATTTGTCCAAATTTGTTGCACTTGTAGCATTCTACTTCAGTTCTCAAGGATTAAAACATGTTGTAGTTTCTTCTTTTTGTTTCACTATGCCTTATTGGATAACCATTTTTTGCATGACTTTCATATATGTTTATGTTTCTTACCTTATGTCCAAAATTGTTAATTGTTACATGAATAATATAAACCAAAGAAGATAGTTTGATACCTAGGAATTGAAGATATTCTGAAAGGATTTACTCTTCTGAATCCTTCTTCTTCTTGAGGCTTTCTTGTTTCTTACTATCATTGATTTTGAAATATGAATCTTCTGGGTGGAGGAGTGTCTATGTCATCTTCCTTGTAAAACTTCTTGTCTCCTCTGACTATCTATGCATAGCTTCTTGGTTGTGTTTCTTGATTTGTTTTTTTGGAGCTTGATCCATTTTCTATCTAGTTGTATCCAAGTCTGGACTTGTCATGATTTGTCCTATGACTACTGATAATATTTTCCAAAACTTTGGAGTTGTTCTCCATGTTTTCCTCTTGAAAGTATTTTATCAATGTAACAATCTCTGCTTCCAAACCACCAATGATATTGTCTTTTTCTTCCAACCATTCTTTGAGTGATTCTTCAATTATTTTGTCTTCTTCAAATTGGATTTTTAATTTAGTGATCATCTGCTCTAGTTCTTCAGAGTTGGAATTTTGATTTTCCTCTTTTTTTTTTAGTTCTTCCTGTAATGACTTTTTTTTCTTCTTTTCCCTTTTTATAACTTCTATGGCACTTAAAAATTCTTCTTTGTAGTCAACTTCTGCCTCCTCATATTCTTCTTCGGTGCCTTATTCATCAAAGTCTTCTACTACCATAAATAAAACCATTTATGTCTCACTTTCACTGACTTCATCTTCGTCTGATGAGGTGTTGTCTTCTTTGGTGCAAAAGTTTTTCTTGAAAAAAAAATTGGTTCTTTTTCCTTTGTATATTTGTTTGTTATTTGAATCATCTTCTTCATTTCTTTTATTTTTATTATGGGGTCATTTGTTAGAGAAATGACTAATATCATCACAATTAAAACAAATCAATGGAATCTTACCTCTATATTTGTTGGCGGTTCCCTTTTTTAATCTCCTGACGAAGTTGGCTACTTCTTCATCATCTTCTGAGATTTCAATGTTGCTTCTATCTAACTCTGTCTTTTGCTTTGCCTGTTGTTTTGACTTCTTGGATGCTATGTTGCTTCTTTTGTAACTGGATTCTCCTATTCAGTTCTCATTTAATATGCTGTGAAAATTCCATGTAGTTCATCCATGCTTATCGAATTCAAATATGTTATTTCTTCTAGTGTTGAGATCTTAGGGTCAAATCTCATTGGAAGAGATCTTAGAAATTTTTGAACAATTATAGATCCATCAAATTATTCTCCCAATCCTCTAATTTCATTCACTGTTTCATCAACTCGTAAAAATTAGGCTACAATATTTTCATCTTCCTTCATCTTCAGTTGTTCAAATTGACCTTTGTAAGTTTGAATCTTTGCTTCCTTGAATTTTGTGTCTCTTTCATAAACATTCTGAATTTTGTCCCAAATCTCCTTTGTTGAGTAGAAATGCATAACTTTGACATATACCGAATCAACCAGACCATTCAGGATAACATTTTTGGCTTTTGAATTATTTAGACTGAGTTTCCTTCCATTTTTATTTGTTGAACGAACGACAAGTTCTTTATATCCATCTACTATTGATTGACAAATATCAAATCCATATGATTGTACATATGTTTTCATCCTTCTATTCCATATTGCATAGTTATGTCCATCAAACTGTGGTATTCCATTTTTATACATATTGTTTCTCTCAATGATCTACCTTCCTGTGGTTAAACTGATTCCCAAAGGAACTTGCTCTGATACCAATTGTTGGATTACTGAGAGAGAGGATGAATCACTAATAGAGAAATTATAATACTTTTTAAACATAGTATATAACTGTTGTTTATCTTTATGATCAATTTACCATTATCATTCAACAAGTGTAGAATAAATAAACCATGAATAATGAGCAATCATACACATACACAGTACACCAGTATTTTTATTTTGGAAACCCAATGCGGGAGAAAAACACATAAATTCTTTTATTATATGTCTTTAATAATTACATTCATTGGAAGCACCAACTTCCTTTGTTCTTTAGATGCAACTACAAGGAGGCTTCAACCCCCTATATTTTTAGGCTACAACCTGAGGGAAGCTCCAACTCCCCAATTCTTTGGCTACAACCAAAAGGAGGTTACAACCCCCTATGTTATTTGGATACAATTGAAATGTGGATTGATCCATATGGATTTCGGTGGCCTCCCACCTATTCCAACTGGCTCATTTTGGCAGTTTTCCAGTTTGGCAGGTTTTTCCTAGTTTTTGGGTCCCTGACTTCCGGGGTCATTTTGAGGCCCTAAACAATGTTTTTAGGGCTCTCCATAGTTAGACTATAGATGGAGTTAGAGTCTGATAGAAACATGTGTATTCCTTGGATAGACCTTTCCAATGGGCTATTGTGCACCTAAAACGGAGATTGTATGCAAAAGTTACAACCCAAGGAAGTTGATGTACTAACTTACCCAAAAGGGGCCCACATGACTTTTGGTGCTTCACCTCCTAGGGTTAGGTTTTTGGATGTCTAGGTTTTTTGACATTCCTGTTTAATGTAAAAAAGTCTTCAGAGCCTCATTTTAATCATCTTATTGTGAATGAGCGCAACCATCACAACTCTTCTCAGAGATAAGCCGCCACCATTCTAGAAAACGTGTTTTTCGTTGCATTTTACAGTTTTAGCTTATTTCCTTATTGAATAGAAACTAGTTTTACTGTATATCTATTATTCTGTGTTAAACATATTTTGATAATAATTTGTATGCATTTCATTTTTCTCATAAAATCTGGATCAGTGGTATCAGAGCAGTCTGCTCCTTGCCGTTCTTAATGCATGTCCCCAACGAGGTCAGGGTACAAAGAATTGGGTCTCAAGCTTGTTTCTCTTGAGTAAAAATGCTCTCGCACGCCCAAGCGACCTCTCATGGCGGGAGAAAAGAAATAGTATGAGATAGGAGATCCCTTCAAAATGTTTCTCGAGGAATCCCTCATGCAACAGAGAAACGAGATGATGGATAGTTTTGCGCAAATCCTTCGGTGACTACCAACAAGCGATACATCTTCCTCAAACGGAGGCGTCGCCCCCTTCAAGGTACAAATCAAATTTGATATTCCTATATTTGAAGGTCAGATAGACGCAAATGTTGTAGACAAATGTTGAATCTTCTAGAAGGGTATTTCTATGTCCATAACTTCTCAAATAGAGAAAACATTACTTTTGTGCTCCTCAAAGTCGTTCCACGTGTCGAATATTTGTGGGAAAATTTTTGTGAGCAAAAGGAAACATACGAACCCTCATTATTTACAGTCGCAGTCACCTGGGAGTCCTTTAGGGATGTTATTAAGGAACAATACTACCATGTTGTAAGTTATGACGACCTATACACAAAATGGACCACACTCCAGCAGGAAAGAGACCAAGCAGTGCCTGAGTTCACAAATATCTTTCATACCTTGCGCACCAAGATGGGTATCAAAGATTCTGAGTGACATTCAACAAAATACAGGAAAGGGAATCCCTAACCCACAAAAAAAGGACAGACCAAAGATGGATAGCCTCAGGAAAACCATTCCAGGCCGTAAGAAAAGAAGGACACTAAAAAGACAAAGAAAGATACCGGGAAGTGGTGAGACTTCCATAAGATGCTCTGGAATAACATTGTTGATTGTCGCTCAAAGAAGTAGTTGGTGGCTGAGGTGAAATCCTCTAAATTAGATGTGGGTTCTGACTCTAAGTCAGAAACAGAAAGGGGGAGACTGATCATTGACGTAGAACCCAGTGCTACCATTTCTACCACCAAGCTCTCGCCCGATGAACCAGTCGAGCCAAAGGAAGTCGAGCACCTTTTTCATTCACAGATGTGGGTGAAGGGTACCCTGTTGCACTTCATCATTGATAGCGGTAGCCATAAGAACCTCATCTCAGGAGAGTTTTTCAGGTGACTCGCCCTGCCGACAACGCCGCACTCTAAGCCCTACACCATCTAATGGATTTGCCAAGGAAGCGACATCCGCGTCAGCCAAAAATGTCATTTGTCACACCGCATCAATCCCTTCAAAGATGATGGATTGTGTGATGTTTCCCCTCTCAAAGTTTGTAATGTTATTTTGGGCCAACATGGAAACGTCATGTTATATATGAGTCTAGGCCTCGCAGTGTTATTATTACTTTGAACAAGAAGTTGTACAGGATACCCGAGGCAGTCCCACCTAGTGTTATTTCATTGATCTCTACCAAGAAATGCAGGAAGTTCATCTCTCAGATGGGGAAGTTTGTATCCTTTGTGATTCACTCTCAGAATGAGTGAAATATCATAGCCACATCCAGGGTCTCTACGACTGACCTCTCCACACAGCAAAAGCAAGTGGATAAGGTCGTTGAAGAATACTCAGATATCTGTTCCTCACCTATCGGGGTACCTTTGCATTGTCAGGTCAAGCATCCCATCGATATGACTCCCGGAACACCACTTTCCAATGGGTTAGCCTATTGTTTCTCTATGTTAGAGAATGAGGAGATCAAGAAGCAAATCCAAGAACTTATCCACAAGGGGCACATCCATCCCATCTCATCACCTTGTGGGAGCCCAATCGTGTTGGTACAGAAGAAATATGGAACCTGGAGACTCTGCATTGATTACCAGTCCCTGGAAAAAATCATAGTGAGAAACTGGTACCTGATTCCCTAAATCGATGACCTCCTTGATCAGGTCATGGGGGGAAAATACTTCAGTAATATTGATCTAAAGTCTGGCTACCACCAGGTCCCGATAGAACAGACAGATGTATGGAATACCACCTTCAAGTCAAAGGAAGGTATTTTTGAATGGTTGGTCATGCCCTTTGGTTTGAAAAATGCTCCAGCCACTTTCATGAGGATGATGGACGATATCATGCGACCATTCACCAATACTTTTGTAGTGGTGTATCTAGATTACATCCTCATTTGTAGCAAGATGTGGGCCAAATAATTGTAGCATATTCAACAGGTTTTGCACACCCTACGATAGAACAAGCTATAAACCAACTTGGAAAAATTCTCCTTCGGCATGGACATGGTCCATTACCTGGGCTACATCATTGATCAGAATTGTGTACATGTGGATCCAACCAAGATCCAAGTCATCTATGATTGGTCAGCCCCAAGCACACTCATTGAGCTTCGTAGATTCTTGGGTCTTGCCAATTTCTACCGCAAGTTCATGTTGGGATTCTCCCATATTGCATGGGCCCTCAGCCAAGTAACCAGGGGTGGTGGTAAGGAGAAGTTTGTGTGGGGTCGTTCCCAACAACAAGTGCTCGATTATTTGAAGCAACTCTTGTACTCAACCTCAATACTTTCACTACCGGACCTACAGTAGCCCTTTGAGATTGAGACAGATGCTTCAGACTATGTTGTGGGCATCGTTCTCACTCAGCACGGCCACCCCGTGGCCTATCATAGTGAGACACTATCAAATGTTGTTCATAAGTACCCTACTTACAACAAACAAAATATACTCCATTGTGGAATTTTGTCGCTAGTGGAGACATTACATTCTTGGGAAGGAGACAATCATCCACACTGATCATAAGACATTACAGTTCATGCAAACACAAGTCAAATTGCAGAATGAACGCCATCAGAAGTGGTCCACGTACTTGCAGCAATTCCACCTCAACATCAAGTATAAAACAGAAAGCACCAACCACATTGTTGATTGCCTCAGCAGACTGCTAGTCCCAGCACTCACCATGGTTCTAGACTCTTGTGGCCATGAGACCTCTAGATGGCCCCAACTCTATGAGACAGACCCAGACTTCACCACCACCTACCAAATGTTGGGCGAAAACACAGTTGTCGCTAATTTCCATCTTTTGGACAGGTTGTTATGTCGTCTGGGCCATATCTGTGTTCCATCAAGCGAGCGAGCGAAGCTAATCTGGGAAGCCCACTATAGTTGGGTGGCAGGAAACTTTAGCATTCAAAAGATAGTGGCAATGTCTTAGAAACATTTCTACTGATCAAAACTTCGACAGGAGGTCAGCAAGTATATCAGGTCTTGCACTACCTACGTTATTGCCAAACTGATTACTAAGAAACAGGGCCTATACACCCCTCTTCCTACTCCTGACGGGGCATGGGAATCCATCTCAATGGAATAAATGTTGGGCCTCCCATCCACAAAACGGGGAAATGACTGTGTTTTTGTGGTTGTTGATATCTTTTCTAATATGACAATTTTGGTCACCTGCAAGAAGAGCATCATAGCAAAGGACATTGCCAACCTCTTATTTGAATGATTCTAGGTACATTTTGGACTCCCACAAACCATTGCCTCAGATCGGGACAGTCAATTTATCAACACATTATGGTTGATCCTCTGGTCACTATTGGACACCAAGCTCACCAAATCCACGACCTTCCACCCCCAGACAGGTGGCCAAACCGAGGTCTTAAATCGAATGATCGTGCATATCTTTTGCATGTATAATTCCAAGCATCCCCGCACATGGGATGATATTCTTCCCTATGTTCAGCATAGCTACAACCAATCCCTACATATCTCAACCGGTCATAGCCCCTTTCAGGTGGGATTGGGATTCCAACCATTGGGTCCCATAGATATTGCACTACCCCTTGTGGTCACCTTGGTTGAATCATCTCCTGATCCAACTGAAGCTGAGAAAGCCACCCAGTTCATTGAATGGATCCAACACATCTGCCAACAGGTTTAGGATATCCTACATAAGTCCAATGACAATTACAAGAAGTGTCATGCTCAACATCGGGTGCCACATAAGTTTCAGGTGGGTGACAAAGTTTGGTTGCACTTGCAAAAAGAACGCCTTACATGACCCCATTGGAAGCTTCTCCCACTGCATTATGGGTCATACACCATCACCAAGGATGTGAGTGATAATTCTTTTGAGCTCAACATTCCTCTTTTCCTTGGCCTACACCCAATATTCAATGTGGATCTTCTTCGACCTTATTTTCCACCATTATTGGACACCTCGGAGATAGCAGAACAAATAACACCGCTAAAAATCAACCCCTAATGCATACAATAGGAATCCAGTGATCATATTGTGGACAAATAGTTTAATTTCACTTGCGATCAAAGGATCGAGCTTTATCGATTTGTCAAAGCAGGGCAGCTCCTGCACCAAGGCAAGTGGCTCACCCGAAGACAAATTCAGCAGAAATTTCCCCATCTAATGGGGGCACTCAACACAATGGATACCATTTCTTCCTAAAGGGGGAGTAATTTTCCAGATGGATTTCGGTGTCCTCCCACCTATTCCAACTGGCTCATTATGGCAGTTTTCCAATTTGGCAGTTTTTTACTAGTTTTCGGGTCCCTAACTTTCAGGGTCGTTTTGAGGCCCTAAACAGCATTTTTAGGGATTTCCAAGGTTGGACTATAATTAAATTTAGAGTTGGGCAGAAAAATTTGTAGTCCTCGTATATACCATTCCAACGGGCTATCGTGTGCCTAAAACGGAGATCGTATGCAAAAGTTGCGACCCCGAGAAGCTGATGTACTAACTTACCCAAAAGGGGCCCACATGACTTTTGGCACTTCATCTCCTATGGTTAGGTTTTTGGATGTCTAGGGTTTTTGACATTCCTGTTTATTGTAAAAATCCCTTTAGATCCTCATTGTAATCATCTTCTTGTGAATGAGTGTAGCCGTCACATCTCTTCTCAGAGATAAGCCGCCACCATTCTAGCAAGCTTTTTTTCGCTGCATTTTACAGTTTGAGCTTATTTCCTTATTGAATAGAAACCAATTTTACTGTATATTTGTTATTCTATGTTAATCATATTTTGACAGTAATATGTAATCATTTCGTTCTTCTCATGAAATATGGATCATGGCTACAACCACCTATCCTTGCCTCGTCCAACCTCCCTGAAATATAAGTTTCAAATGATGAAACCACTGCCACACTATCACTGTGAGATATACCATTGTAAACCTGTACCAATATGTTCCAACAACTTGTAACCAACCTGTACCAATAGCATGTAATCAAACTATACCATAATTTAGCATGTACCAAAAAATACCAACATGTACACGGTCTGTATATGTTGCAGCTCGTGTATGTACGCGACCTGTCTATATTGCAGCCCGCATATGTACGTGAAATTTCTACACTGCATCTTGCGTACACCTTCATAAATCTAGGGTTTTCTCCTTTCTGAAACTTAGACACTTCGATGCCTCTCTCACATCAACCTGTAACCTGTCATTGTGTCCAATCTGTAGTTTTTCCCTATTCATACATCATCATACATATCCCTTAACCAAATGCATCTATGTCTCTCTAGTCATGTTCCATACATGTGTATACAATCATGATCAAGTGTAATAACCCTCACATGGACTAGACATCAAACCCTCAGTGATATGCATCCTCAAACTACACCAACAACTTCACCAACACATCACAACCAAAAACTCTCAACCATGTACCAAGAAATACAAGATATGCCTCAACTCTCAACCCAACAAGATGTAATAATGATGAATACCAAACATACCAGTGTTGACTTTCTGTAGATCTAGTTCATACAATAAGTGCCATACAACCAACAACCTCTCTAGGGAAAATCCTCAAACTCCCATTACCATATCTCATGTAGACAACAATATCCAACTACACATAAGAATATGTCATACCTTTTAAACCTGTAGATAGATCTGTTGTACTCGCTCACTGTAGACCTTCATGGGAGCTTTCTTTCAGACTCTTAGAACCTGGCACCCTCAGCAACTCGAGATTTCATGGCATTCCCCAATTGTACGTGACCTCTTCTTCTTCAGCTCGTGTATGTACGTGCCCTAATCCACTACATGCCACGTATGTACACGACTTCCTCCACTGCAGCCCATGTACACCTCAAAAACTAGGGTTTTTCCAGTAATAATGCAACTCTGAAACTTTCATCATCAACCCTTCTATGTTGCCTTAGACTTGTGTAACTTTAGATGTATCAATGAGTACCTGCAATAAAATTTTCACAAATAATAGATATTTAATGTTCTCATTAGATGCAAATAAGAGACCCTTTCTCTCTTATTTATACTCTCTAAGTAGCTTCCTCAAGGGGTTACCATCTAACTAACTTTACCCAACTTCCTTCTTTTAGGGCTAACCCACTTCTAACCACTTGTCACTTACAACCACTTTAACCACAAATAGTAAACTCACCACTTCTAGTTGTAACTAATTTATTTTTAATTATTTTCTTTTTGCAACAACTTAACTCATGGTTAACTCATAGTTAAAACCACTTTGACTAGTAAACTTCTTCTAGGAACTTCTAGAATAAATTGACTTATTTGACCTTCTATGGGATTTTAGATAACTTGTTAGTAGGGATGATTTTAAGGATGGAAATTTATTTTAAAATGTAGAAACCTTGGCGAATCTTACTAATCCTTCATATGTCAACTATAAATGTTTGGCGATATTTTTCTAAAAATATTCAAATTTCTAATTATTTTGTATAGATTTTATAAAATTTTGGCTATTTTTAAGGTAAAATAATTTTATCCTATAGAATTTGGGTGAATCATTTTTAAAATTGCGAATCTCATTTTTGGAAAAACCATGGAAAATTAGCCCATGAGCGAAATTTAGCCCCTAAAATCATCCTTGCTCGTTAGGGTTCTCCAAATTTGCAAGGCCGTAAATCTCTAACTATGAGGAGTTATGTGACATTCCACATATCACTGAAAATGGAATGGCATGCATTATCCATCTAGAATAATTTTACCTACAAATACACTGATATCCATACCTTTATACCTTAAACAAACTTAAGTCCCTTAACCATATTGTTGGGGCTACCAGAATTTGCTACCGGACTTGCTTCAAGGGTTGACATCAATGACAACCAACCCTTAATCAACATTAAAAAATCAAACTAGAAGTTGAACATCACTTTTGCATATTTTCAAGAGAAAATGCATCTGCTCGACAATGTAGTTCAAAGACTGCGAGCAAAGCTGGCTTCAACCTTGATTGACATTTGGAAGAAGTATAACCCTAAAAGGAACAATTTGGAACCTATCGGATTCCTTTGTCCTAATTGAACCTAAGTATAAGTTGGTCCATATGTAGCACCAATTGATACAAACTGAGTATTTAGAAAAATTCAACATGTATATAAGCAGTTTCCCCATGAAATTTTATCTCTCCACTTTATAACGACGTAATTTGTGCACCTTCAAGAGAAATTGTTAGTACTATTACATTATTATAATTGTTTGTGGCACATATGTTATCATTGATTCATAGTCAAATATTATACTTGTCTATGTCAAATATATTGTAGAATATATATTGTAATCTATTCAAGTCAAATTCCTTTGACTCTAAATTAATTATCGAAATTATACATATATTTTTAAAAATTATACTTTCTAACTTAATAAATCATTTCTTTTAATTATGTTTAAAAATTATGTATTTAATATCATATTATTGACTGACATCGCCATGATTTGACAATTTTACATGTTATTCTTAGCAATGTTAGATTAAAAAAAAAAAATTACTATATGATTATGGTAGAGTTGTACAACTTGCCATATAATCATCCATGCAAATGCTTCCCTCTGCCAATATTGAATCTGCTTGGGATTTCTAGCATTAACACATAGATCTAAAAACATAGTTAAATCACATAGTTGTGTCAAAATATGTAGACAAATGTCGTGAGCAATGTGGATCTCCTGACATGAAATCTATATCAAGGGTAGTTGTACAATTGTTGTGCACGCCAATGTCAATTTGTGTTACTTTTCTGTCCAGGAAATCGATGGGCCATTCCTACCGATGGTCATTTTGGGGACCTAGAGGCTAGATCATGGAAATTTTTTCACTTTCCAGTTGGATAATCATAATGTTGGTAACGTTCCTTCCTGCGAAAAATGAAATTTAAGACACCCCATACATATAAAATAAACCAAGGGGCAGCAAACCCATAATTTAACATGCATCTAACAACATAATTTAAAACATGAATGCAATTGTTCAAGTAACATACAACATTCAAATATTCATTTACATAGTGGAATAATCATAATGAATACAACAAAAAACTTATATTTTTATAAAATAACCAATTGGATGCATACAAAGGACATTCCTCCATGTCGTGGGATTTTTATTGATTTTATATCAACAACAAACCACCCCCGAGCTGAGGCTATGAGTCCATAAGGATTTATGGCCCTCTTTGTTTTTGTAACATCCCCATCCACCCTAGGTTGGGCCACGTCACATAACCTCAAAATTTGTAGCTCCAAATCAACCAAACTATAACATCCCCAACATACTACTGAGCAATATTACTCTGAAGTTTCACTGCATAGATTCTACTCTAACACAATTCCACGCAATTTCACTTGAAGTAATGTGCTCAGCCCAAGATTCATTCGTGCCATGCAAATTATAACAGTGGAAGCAACATTCTCTTTTTAATACAACCTTAAGTAACGAAATTAACTCACTAACTACACGCACCAACATACTTATCACATGGCATAATTGTGTGCACATCCATCTAGGCGCCATGTGCCACTTATGATTTCACTGTGCATGGGGTCTATTTTCTTAAACACACGCAGGAATTCCAACCTCTTGATGCACACATGCTACAATCCTGCACACCCAACCACTCAATCCTCTTCTTGATAAATCATAACCAAACTCACAAGGTTAACTTAACTCGCAAGGCTATCCACATTTTCCATATCCATGCACAATTACAAATACATGCTATAAGAACCATAATTACATGTGCAAGCATCATTAAACATAATAACAACATATACGTGTATTCAAAAACATACAAAAATTGACCCATGTCAAGCATAGATAAACAAACACACAATAAACAAGACAAGTACATTAAGAAGACTTATCTTTTATGAAAGTCACCAATTGTGGCCTTGACTCATACATTCCTCCCAACCATAGACAATGTTGCTCATAACTTTTCAACAACATGTCACCCCCGAGATGGGGCTCAACTCCACTAGGGGAAAATACTTCCAGTGACACACTAAGGTATGAATCTCAAAGGAATTGTTCAATCCTAAGTGCCCACTACTACAATTAGCCCACAATCCCTCATTCCCCATGCACTTGTCACACCCAAGGAAGTGTATCCCTTCTCTGCTCAACAGTCATTCGGTTGCCCCACTTCCCTTCTCAAGGTTACCAGCAACAATCCAAACAAGAAGTCTCTGAGCTCTGCGACTAATTCTCAGCACATTAGGGAACAATTCTCAACAATAATCTCACCTGGAGAATATTATCACGGGTCTGAAACCCACTTCTCAACAACCAATCTCTCACCCAAAGGGATTTCTCATGGTATCTCAACCCGTCTCCTCGATAGTAAACTCATATTACTGCACAACAACTCCTTACAAGCTTCTCTATGCAGATAAAGTAATAATTGGATCTTCCATATAGTCTGACCCCCTCCTGCTCACGAGAGTCTGAAAACATTCATAATAATACAATAATCCCCAAAATACACTAAGACCAACAATATATACTGCATGCTTTCCACTTGACACTTTTCACCTTCAAACGTAGCTTTATTCCACTTTGTGACTCGTTCTCTACCCTCGGGAACTTAGGATAAAATCATATCCACATTACACTTTTCAAAAATATTATTAAACTATTCCCCCCCTTTCCCTTTTTCGATGGATTCAGCCCCCCATCTCTTTTCATCTAATTCTATCTTTGCACAGTGATGCAATATTATATTAATAACCATTATTATATTTACATGGATAGGCGCACTGGCCTATCTGCGTCTAGGATCACCAACCTCATAATCACACAGGATCTTCGACCTCAAAACATATACAACCACACACACACACATACACACAGATATATATATATATATATATATATATATATATATATATATATATATATATATATATATATATATATATATATATATATCAGCTATGTGCACTTCAAGGTCATTACCGCACACTTACCCAAGTGCACGCAAGATGGTGTAATGTGCGCACATACCCAGGTGCGCGCAACACATAAAATGTCTACACCCCATCTTTGATAACACTTATTCGCACACTACTCAGAAGTGCACAACACCAAAATGTCTCACCAGCCTATATGTTCATTACATTTATACTTGGTTCCAACAGCTCACCAAACTATATGTGAAATTATAAAGGGTTATGGATCAGGGACACTAAATTCCCCTCCCCCTTATTTATGCATTGTCATCAATGCATCGTATACACCTGTAAACAAAACTTCAAACATTTTCAAAAAGATAAGGATACTATACTTTCATAGCATCCTCATGTTCTCAGGTTGCATCCTCAAGACCGTATCAGGTCCATTGGACCTTTCCCAACTCCATGGCTTGATTATGGAGCTTCTTGACTTTCCAATCCAATATTCAAATCAGTCGCACTTGAAATCCACCTTATAGCTCCACCTAAATCACATTCCAATCAATGCCATGCTTAGAATCAAGAACATACTTCTTAAGTAATGACACATGGAAAACATTATGAATAGATAAGGATACAGGAAATGAAATCATATAGGCAACATGACCAATCCTTTCAAGGATTTCAAATGGTCCACAGTAGCACGTTGCTAACTTAGGACACTTTCCCAACTTCAGGGAACTGTGCATGGCCTTCACTTTCATAAACACGTGATAGCCCACTTTAAACTATCTGTGGTTTTTTCCTTTATATGTGCAACTTTTCTGCCTTTCCTGGGTAGCGTTTAGATTCTACCTTATCTTTACCATCTTCTCCTCCATTTCCCAAAGAAAATTTGGCCCAACTACTGTCTGGTCTTATAGGTTGTCCCAACTCACTGGTGTGTTTCACTTTCTACCATACAGTGCCTCAAATGGTCACAACTTTAAAGATGTTGGATACCCATTGTTGTAAGAAAACTCTACCAAATGCAAGTAGTCTTCCCATTTCGATGGCTTATCCATCACATACATCCTCAACATGTCTTCAATTACTTGGTTTACCCTCTTTGTCTGACCATCCGAATCAGGGAGATATGTTGTGATGAAATTCAGATTTCTCCCAAATCCTTTGAATAGCTCTTTCCAAAAGTTTGAGGTGAACGTGGAATCTCTGTCAGACACAACTGTCTTAGGTACACCATGCATCTTGGAAATTTCTTGCATGTATATCTCCACAATGTTGACATTCTTGTGTGATGAATTTACTGGAATAAAATGGGCAAATTTAGTAATATTTTCCACCACCACCATAATAGAATCATGTCGCTTAGCAGTTCTAGGTAACTTAGTTATGAATTCCATGGTCACCACTTCCCACTTCCACTTAGGAATGGGAAAGGGTTGTAGAAAACCAGTTGGATGTTTTTTCTCAACCTTGACCTTTTGACATTTGATACATCTCACAATAAAATATGCAACTTCCTTTTTCATACCTAGCCAAAAGTATTGCTTCTTGACTGTGAAAATTGTCTTTTGATAACCTGGATGTACAGCATAAGGAACCTTATTCATCTCTGAAAAATCCAGGCTCTTCAACTCCTAATCATTTGTCACATAGACTCTACATCTATACATGAGGATCCCATCCTCTCTTAATTCATAACCTTCATTTTTTTGTTGTGACATACCTTGTTGTAAAGTCGCTTTTATATTCATAGCTCAAATTTGATTTGGAAACTTCCAAAATGCATCCTCCTACTGAGTGTGTCAGCCACCTTGTTCTCTTTTCCTCTGATATGTTGTTTTCGGCACTGGACCAAGTTTTGAGGATCCTTGGTTAGGTTTGACCTACTTTTGGGACTTCGACAGGTTGTCGAAGGCGGGGTGCAAGTCGAAGCAGAGATCGCGGGATCTCGGCCCCTTTTTAGGGCCTTTTGGGTTTTGGGCTTATGTAACAGGTATGGGGATAACGGACCATGGATTTACCCATGTTTAGGCCTCTTTTGTAATGTATAAATAGAAAGCTAGGCAATGTAAGTGTGGGTGTGGGTGTATGTGTGTATGTGTATGTATGCTAAGTGAAAAGGCACAAGTGTGTGATACCAAGTGCTAAGTGCAAGTGATAGTGTACATGCTTTGTGCATGTTGTGTGAGACTTGCAAGACTAAGTGCAAGTGACTATAAGAGATTGAGTAGAAGCTTTGTGTTGTAACCTAGCTTGGGGAAGGAGGATCTGGTGAGGTGCACGCATATCTCATGTCCTATGTGGAGTAGGATCTTGTGGCTCTGTGCATGTAGCTTATTGACCGAAGATAATAAAAGAGAAGAAGAGTTGGTGGACGTAGCCCCAAGCTGGAGGTGAACCACGTATATCTTGTGTTGCTATGCTTTGTGAGATGTATTAATGTGTTTATGTGTTTACTTGCTTAGGTTCTTTGATATAGATGAATGATAGATAGATCTGTTAATGCTTTGTGCTTAATAATATGGATGAATGCTAGATCTAACCTATGTGAATGTTCTTAGTGCTTGAATATGCTCGATCTGGGTGAAAACTGCGGTGCTTTGTAATTAGAGTTTTATCTGCGAAGTAGATATTGGTTAAATATTGATGAGTTGTAACTGCTAAGTGCTTTGTTAAGGTGTTTTAATCACAGATCGATGTCTCGGCTAAGGTTGTAGACATCCGAGTCCTGCAACCACCCTTGCCTCTACTTCGGCTAAGACTTCATCTACTTCGCAAGTGTTTCCAAAATGGTCGGTAGTTAGGGTTTTGTTGGTGCGACATTGTAGCGTTGAACCCTGGGTCTGCCCTTGTGCCAACAAATGGTTCCATTGCTGGGACCTGGAACTGTGATTGCTGGGAACTGAAGAAAAGAAAGCTTTGTGCATAGATCTGTTGCTTTAGTGTGTAGTAGTCTACTTAACTTGTGAAGCTCTGTGCTAAGAAGAAAAGTCAGATCTGAATAAAAGAGGTAACATCTAAAGGCTTTTTTCTTTGTTAAAGGTAAGAACAGTGAAACGTTTTGATTGAAACAAGGAAAGATAAGTGGAAATTTTTGTTTCAAAAGTATGGATCTAGGTATGTTTGATAAATTTTATCCTAGCTTGAAAAGTAGGGAACAACTAGATGAAAGAAGGTTTGATATGAGTAGATCTGACAAAAATAATTAAATATATGTTATTCCTATGCATAGAAAGAATGTTTGGACTAACAAATGGATGCAAGAACCTAGAAAGAATTTTTTGCAGGTTAGCTACTATGATCCTGGTGCGCAGTACAGGAAAGGTTGGGGATCATTTCAAAGAAAAAGAATATTAACTATTTGTTATAATTGCAGAAGACCGGGACATCTTTCTAAGGAATTCCCTGGTAGAAGACCTAGTTGTCTTTGTTGTCAAGCTATGAATCATGAAGTTTTGGATTGCCCTAGAATGATTTCTAAGGTTGAAAGAATGAATATGAGACAAGAAAACCCTGAGGAAGATCAAGAAACTAAGACCATGACAGAACCCAAGAAATAATCAGAGACTGTATTACTGCAAATGAAAGAAACCCTGAATGATCACCGAAATATCAACTTATCAGAGATCTTCAAAGAAAAAGAGTGCATAGAATCAAGAATAGGAGACTTCGACATAGACTATGTTCTAGATGAGGAAACACAGGTGAACATTATGATAGAAAGAACCTGGGAAATTTTAGGAAAGCCTAATATGATTCCTTCATTAGGAAGAATAGGATTATTTAGAGGAAAGTTGATAACCCTACGTGGAAGACTCACCCAGATAGTTATGAGTGCTCATGGAACTACGACAGAGGAAGATTTTGAGGTTGTTAAATTTAGTGAGAACAGCGCCCCATTTACTATGTTATTAGGAAAACCCTGGATTGAGAGAAATCAGACCGGAATAAAAGAAGAGGAAGTCTTAGAACAAAAGAAGAAAGAATTAAAAGATTTCATGACTAGGAGGATAGCGCACTTGATTGAAGAATAGGAGAATAGATCGAAGCTATTTAAAACCAGAAACTTGGATGTTGAAGTTGAACGAACACAAGAAGATTCACAGAAGAATGGAGCACCTACCCCAGACAAAGAAGAAGTATTTCCCTTGAACCCTACGAAATAATATCAACATCACAAAGTTACTATACCAAAAGAATAAGAATCAGAATGGAAAGAGGAATATCGAGATGAAGATCACCAGGAAGAAGGCTAGAAAACTCAGTAAGAAGAGAGCAAAGATAGAAAAGTTATAGAAGGTCCCAGAGGGGAATTCATAGAGGAAAGGTTTGCAAAACTGGAACTTCGTCGGGATATCAGAACAGCACAACATGGCACTTCGCCATGGTGGAGCGATATAGTCGTTGAAAGCATTATAACCGTTAGCCCGAAACCCCGAACGGTTAGAACAACAGTTATGACCAAAAAGATCGCCATTGGACCGTTGGGACCGCACCGTAATGGACAAAACTGCATTGATGAAGGCCTCTTGTCTGTTCACGATGATCCATTACATCGATTTCTACTTATTCCATCGACTTTTGCACCAAGAACACTTTTTCGAATTGTATCCGAGCCAACAAGAGAACTTATTGCTACCTCGTTGTGTTTATTGAGATCGACACATGTTCCATTGCTTTGAGCATTCAGTCATCCACCTGAGTTATCTGATCTAAGCGTGTATGTCGGACGAGCTCAGCATCATAGAGAAAGTCGTCGAAGAAGTTATAATCGACCTTATGGAAGAGAGAGTGATGTCCACAGGATTTAAAGCTTCATTGATGTGAGGAGTGCAAGCCTCCCTGTCAACTTCTCGCAGATTCAGACCATCCCGCGTTGCAGATGAGAAAAGAACCAACCACAGAGATGACTTGGCGAATGCAAAGTTAATCATGTATGTTCTTCCCGATAACATCCCGCCTCTATCCGACGCGGTGAATCGTGACAGTGTCCCAAGGTACTTCGACTACACAGTCATCACGACATACCTCCTGAAGGGGATATGCGTAGTCATACCACAGTTGTAGAGGATTCCAACCTTGAAGATCTGTGACTATAATCTAGGGGACCACAAGACCTATGACATGCTCGCGCCTCACAAGTACTTGAATAAGACGAAGGGAAAGAGATCGAAGATCATTCCCCATCCATGGACCATGAACATCGCATAGTCCATTATCCTTACTGTCATGAAAATTCCACACTTTGGAAAGAACCAGGAGGTTAACGCGCACGTTAAAATCCTGTTTTCGTTCTTCCATGATGGTTATTTATGGTTAGACAGGCGTATTATCGTTGATCCAGTGTTGATCCATAGGATCACTAGATTGAGCATGCAGAGACTCGACCCGCAAGACTTCAACCCAGGGAAATCTGCAGATCGCGCCCTAGCATAGAAGATTAAAGACATCTATGGCGATGTAGAGAAGGGGACATGAGGCTACAGGGTACCCTCCATTCAAAATAGTGCAATGCACATCGCTTTCCAGTCATTGATGAAAACCGTTAAACAAGTGTGAGGGAAATCATCATTGATGTCAATGACTCCCAAGGTACCTAAGTACAATCCGAACAAATGTGAATAAATGATTTGAAGTCGAACATTCGGCGGAATCTCTCGATCAGGGACCAATGATGTGAATCCACTATCGAAAGCGAAGAGACCTTCCATTAAGGCAAGCAGGTTCTAAGGTACTAAATGATTTCTAAGTCTTATTCCCAGATAATGAGTTGGAGTCGACGGAAAAAGACTCGTCACAGGAGGGTCTTAATGTATCCCCCATCAATGACACAAAATAAGTAACATATTTTGAGGGAAATTCAAAGTACGAATATGATTTGAAATGGACACAGGGAAGGTTGACATGGTAAGAATGGACAACTGCAGATGGTCGACTCAATGGAGGGCTTGTTTGGACTGTTATTGAACATATGAATGACACGACAATGGTATTGGCAGCATTGACTCAAAGACGACCCAAGATATGACCTTGTAGTAAGTCATACAAGAGACAAATGGATTTCCCAACCCGGATTCAAATGATGAATAGGGAGTGTCATGTTCAAGAGCGACACTTACTGCCACTAATACAAATACTGAAACATATCCCTTTCCCAAAATTTCCCCCACCATTTCTAGCAAGCACCTCCTTACTTTTACACAAGCTTGAGGAGGATAACATATGCTTGTTGATGTAAGCTCATCCTTCGGACGAGTCCCTCGGAGTATGTTTAATGAACCCTAAGAAGGAGTGGTTCGATCCCATAAGAGCCTTTCGATGTTTGTTTAACGAGTCCAAAGATAGAAAACTCAGGCGTTTTTCATGTTTTTTGAGTCTGAAAAACACTTAAAGAGAAACTCTCCCAGTTCCTTTTTCGTAAATTAGTTCGATGAGACCAAAAAAGTGATAAACTATCTTCCATCGAACGTTTTCTTCAAATACTTTTATGAGTGTTAAAAGAACAATATCGCTTGGCAATCTTTTCGTTTTATGGAGCATGAAAAGAGCTTAAAGGATACTCCCTTGTTTTTGTCATTTTCGTGTTACCATTACGAGTACGAAAAGACGACAAAAGTATACTCAGTTACGTTCTCATGTATTTTCGAGCGCGAGAATGAACAAAGACTGAGCTCGAGGTTTTCCTTACAAAACCCTAAAAAGGTACTCGTTCATGTGACAAATATAAAAAAGAGAAAAAAATGCTCGTATACCGTCGTTTGGACTTCTAGGTCAGCTATCTGCAAAAAAACATACTCACAAAACCATTAGGGTATTAGGTTTTTAGACAAAAGTAATAAAAATAATATAAAAATCAACGAAAAATAGTAAAAAGGTGAATAAATATGGGTAAAAAGGGTTTTTTACCATTTCATCGTTACTTTGCCAAAAACTTATCCAACACACCTCTTTTTTTTCTCAAATTTCATCGATCAATCGCGGGAACTACAAGTGATCACTTAGCAAACGGTTCCAGCCAACAAGGTAATCTCTTGATTTCTCAACTTTTCCATGGTTTACTTTTGATTTTTATTGGCAATTTTAGAGTTTTGAGTCCATTTTAGGGTCGGTAGGTGCGCTCAATTATTATTGCAGGGGGGCCATTCGGGACCTGCGAGAATCTAATATTTTCGCAGGTGGGCTTCAGTGCACCTGCAAGAATCTCACAATGTGCAAAAGCTTCACCTACGACGGCCGAAAAATAGATTTTTGTGTGTGGTTTTGCTCAATAAAAATTTGTTCAAGAGGTTAAAATGAGTTGTTGACTTCCTTCTCATGACTCCATTGCAGGTATTGATCATCACGATGTTGGAATGGAGGGAAAGGGAACACGAGGAGGATGATGCCATTGCCGAAAATGATCCGCGTACAGTTGCTGCTCTCCGGGAATGTGGGGTCTTAAAAAAATTTAGGATCCCGGGCATGAGAGCCCAACTCAGGTTGTTAGAGTACCTGGTCCACATGTGGGATGTGGAACAACAGGAATTTCATGCAGGGGTCCACACGCTTTCTTTAGATATCGAGGATATCTATTTTCTGACGGGGTTGTCACGACGTGGATCCCATGCAACTTTGACCGGAGGTAGAGGTGGTGGACTTCCTATGAGCGAGTATGTTCACCGACATTGTGTTCCCAAGGAAGAGAGAAGCAAGGGTAAGGTTGCCATTTGGGGGGTCCAAGATTTGACCCTACGGACTATCTTGTTTACCATTGCACACATGGCTTGGAGCGCGGCTCCACACATGGCTCTCCAGAGCTATTTTCAATACGCAATAGAGTGCACAGAGCCTCGGGTTTTTAACTGGTCGGATGCGGTTCTCCGCAGCATCAAAAGGAAATTGACCAAGTGTAGAAGGGGTGACCTAAAGCAGTTCGGGTACAGGTCGATTTTGGTGTCTTTCTTCCTTGAGAGGGTCCCATTGTTGCGTCTAAGGGTAGATTGGGGTTTACCATCTCCACAGGATCTGAGGATGCTGAGGTGGTGTAACCTCATGGCTCGGCACGTAGCAGGGCCTATAATCAAATATAACGATTCATTTTTTGACTGGTTGAGGCCCCAGATGCTTATGATCGATGACTACGCATATGTCGGTTTGGATTTCCGAGGAGATCCAGATTTGGTCCTACCTGAGGATGCTCAGTAGGGTGACTTAGGTGAGAAGTGCGCATTTTGTTCTTTTTAAATGTTTTTGCAAATTTTATTATATAAAATGTTTTTATATTTTCGATCCTAATCAAAAATTTCTTTTGACAACACAGATGTGGGGCTGTATCGACCGCCAGGGACATCTCCTATTCAGAGGCGAGGAGAAGTGGATCCAGTGGCAAGATGGGATGCTGAGAACTACGAGGTGATTGAACAGAACTTAGAGGGGCTGACTGCAAATGTCCTGGACATCACTATTGGAGAGATCCCGAGACGTTATCAGCGCCATACTATGGGTGTGTCCGAGTCTCTCAGTTGACTGCTCCGTAGGGTAGCCCGAGCAGTTGTGTGTTATCGTGAGTGTCATCCATGATGATATTTTGTAGAATCTATGGGCTTCATATTTTGAGATTTTGATCTTTGGACATAAACTTTTTGTAAAAAAATTTGATCGTTATATACATATATACGGCTTCTACCGGCTTATTTTGTGTTGTATAATACATGTGATGTGTGATTGGTTCATAAATTTCCCAAATTTCTGTCTAACACATAATTAGCTAAAGCATCAGTCAATGTATTTAGACATCTAGGAATGTGTTGATATTCGATATAATCAAAATAACGTTCCAAGAGGTGAATTCGTAAATATACCCGTAATAAAGTAGGACTTCAGATAGCATAGACATTACTTAACTGTAGTACTACTAGCTACGAATCGAGTCATATAACCAGGTGGTGGATACCAAGCGAAATAGCATCAATCAACAATTCGATGACAGCGTTATATTCTGCGATATTATTGGTCGCACGACCGAGGCAAACAACTCGTAGACTGATGAGTTTGTTTGTAGGTGCGTAAATTGCCCATACAACAGAAGCTAAGTTCTGAGTACTATGATTAGCGCCATCAGCGAAGCCAATGTGGGGTAGCGAAGACTCCGACATCTGGAAACCAAGTTCAACGCAAGGTAAGCGGTCGAGGACAGAAACCAAATAACAAAAAAGCACACTAAAGTAACACACAAAAAGTATGATACAATAAAATAAAAGCACTCATGCACAGATGATCTAAGCATGGTACTTCTTCAAGTAAAGCCTATTTCTGGGTTCACTCAAAGGGATACCATCATAGTCCACTAACTCGTAGGATCCTTTTTCCAACACCCGTCTGACAATATAAGGACCTCGCCACATAGCCTCTAATTTTCCGGCTCCTAACAAATCTCGATCTTGTTCATAAAGGAGAACTAGATCTCCTTCAGAGAACACACGTGGTTTGACATGTTTATAATATTGAGCTTTGATGTGTTTCTTTTGGGTTTCTATATTTAGGGTGGCATCATGATGGGTTTCGTCTAGTTGCATAAGATACAACAGACGTTCTTCTTCAGCGGAAGTATTTGGGAGAAGTTCAACGGCGAGCTTTAGAGATGGTATCTCACATTCAATCGACAAGATGGATTCTATACCATAAACTAAATGGAAAGGTGAAAACATGGTAGCAGACTTGACAGATGTCCAATAATCCCATAATGCCAAAAACAACATCGTGTGCCAACTAGTTTTGTGGATCCCTATCATTCGTCGAAGCATGGTAATTAGGACTTTGTTTATTGCTTCAACCTAGCCATTGGCTTGTGGGTAATAGGCTATTGAGTTTTCATGGCGAAGACCCAACTTTTCGTTGAGTTCGTACATCATAAAGTTTCTAAAGTGGCTACCGTGATCAGTAACGATAGCTTGAGGAACACCAAACCAAGAAATGATGTGATTGAATATGAATAGTGCTACAGTCTTTCCGGTATTGTAGAATGTTGGCATCGCCTCGGCCCATTTCGTAAAATAATCTAAGGCTACAATAATGTATCCATTCCCCCCAATCGAGTGAGGGTGACATGTCATGAAATCGATACCCCATTTCGCAAAAGGTCCAACGGAGACTACAGGGTGTAGAGGAGCAGGGCATGATCATATTTTATTGTTGTAGGTTTGGCAAGCGTGGAATTTTTGGATAGTAATAATACAATCATTGAATAGAGAAGGCCAAAAATACCTAGCTCGTAAGATCTTCTGGGCAGTAGCATACCCAGACATGTGACCACCACATGCTCCATAATGGCAGTCATTCAGGGATTTCTTGGCTTCATCAAATGTGAGGCAATATTGAAAAACGGAGTCAATCCCACGACGATAAAGAGTATCACTAAGGATAATATACTGACAGGCTTGGTAGCGTATGTGACGACAGTCACTGCTAGACAAATCGGGCCGAAAATTCTGGGTCTGGAGATATATGATGATATCCCCATACCAAAGGTCATCGGAACTGATCAGGAAAAGGGATTCATCGGGAAATGAATCCTCTGCTACATTTTCCGTCTCAGAACAGGGAAGGTCACATATCAATTCGGCAAACACAAAGGATTTCTTGGACTTAGCGCGTTCTAATTCTAAGTCAAACTCCTGGAGTATTACGATCCATTTGGATTATTTTCCCCCTAGTAATTGGCGTGTAAGAATGTGTTGCATAGGGTTGCAGTTGGAAATCACAGTAGTCTTGCGTAAAAGGATATAGTGTCGGAAACGTTGAACAGCTTGGACGGCGGCCAAGGCCAGTTTTTCAACATGTAAATACTTGGTTTCGGTAGTCGTCAGACTCTGACTCAAATAATAAATGACATGTTCATCATGAGAATCATCCTCCTAGACTAGAACCATAACAATGGTAGAATTTGAGGCTGTGAGATACAGGAAATAATCTCAACTGTAATCGGGTGGGAAAAGTAGTGGGGTACGAGAAGGTCAGTTTTAAAGCGTTGAAAGCTTTGTTGGCAGTTGTATCCCATACAAATTCAGAACCTTTATTGAGCTGTCGAGTAAAACCAAGATTTAACTCAACATAGTTTGGGATGAAACGATGTAGAAAGTTTGCCTTCCCTTGCAAAATTTGTAGCTGGCAAAGTGAGGAAGGAGGAGGGAGATTGAGAATCGCCTTGACCTTCAAAGGATCTACCATGATCCCTTGACGTGAAACAATAAAGCCCAGAAGTCAGCCGGATTCTACAAAAAAAACGCATTTGTGGGGATTCAAGTGTATATGGTAAAACCGATAGCGAAGAAAAATGGCGCGGAGGTGTGTTGGATGATCTACATGGCGCATGGAATGAGTTGGTAAGTCATCGAGATATGGCTGCACAATGTGCTTTATATCATGAAAGGCATAAGACATAGCACATTGAAAAGTTTCTCTGGCATTCTTTAAACCGAATGGAAGTTTCCAATAGGCAAAAGTGCCCTAAGGACAAATAAAAGTGGTCTTGTGTTGGTCTACGGGTACGATATTGATTTGATTATATCCGGAGAAACCATCCACCAGAGAGAAGATTTCACTTTTGGCACAATCGTCGACGATCTAGTCAATGAAGGGGATAGGAAAGTTGTCTTTAGGACAATATTTATTAATGTCTCTATAATTAACGCACACACGGACCGTACCTTGTTTCTTGTTAACCGGAACAAGATTAGAAACCCATTCAGTTAGAGCCACAGGGTAAATAAAGCCAGCTTTGAGAAGTTTCTCAACTTCAATCTTGATAGTGGTTGCTTTACGTGGGTGGATCGGATGAAGTCATTGCCGGATGAGTTTAGCGCCCGGGTATGTCTTAATCTCGTGTACAACAATGTTGGGGTCAATACCCAGCATTTCTTCATAGCTCCATGCAAAGACGTCATGAAATTCTTGGAAAAGAGACTTGTAGGTGACAACTTCGTCATGGGAACACGAAGCTCCAATATGCACATTTTCGACAACTCCAGGTTTTATGGATATGTCGAGGGGGATGGTGGGTGAGATATTACTTAAGTTCCCTTCGTAGAACATATCGTGTGTAGACTCGGGAACGGTATAAATGACGACAACGGTCGATGGGGTCAAGATCCCTTGGTAACTCTCAATGGTGTGTTGTTCTAAGAAGAGGATGGAATGATGATGTCCATCGTCCCAAGGGGTATCTTCCATGGACATAACAGACATAATCATCTCGTCCGTAGGAAAAATGACGTGAAATGGATCCAAAGATAAATCACCAAGAGAGGGGATAGAAGGGGTTGTTGATTGAATGGCTTGATAAGCGGATTCGACCAGATTCAAAGGCATTTGGTCACCATAATGAAGATGATCGTCGGGGTTGGGTACTATCCACGGGTCGTAAGACGCAGGGGTTTCTCGAACAGAGGTGGAAATCATATTGATCGAGGCGATGAACGGATGTGGAACATCGGGTGGTGGAATGGGAAAAGTACCCATCAAAGAGGAATCTTTAAGAAGACCGACACCGACATTCTCATATCCAGGGGGTGTTTTTGCAATGAAAGGTACGTTGTCAGTATGTGCATTGGAGTGAAAGAAGGCTAATTGGTCCACCGTAATTACTTTTCCTTGATGTGGGAAACATATGACATAGAAAAGAGTGGACACAACTGCACACATGGAATCGATCCAGCTACGACCAAGTAGAAGGTTGTAATCAAGAGGAGCGTCAAATACCTCCACTTCAACATTCACTGTTTTGCCTTCTAACGTAATAGGCAATGAAGGGAGGACATTGTAAGGCTTAAAACCAGATCCATTGAAGGCTTTGAACGTGTTGTGGGATTCAGTTAAAGGAGGAGAGTCGATGTCTTTCCAGCAGGTAATAGACATGACACACGTCGAGGCACCCTCATCAATAACATTTCTACAAATGTTCTTGTCAGAGACAATAACTTGTATTTGGAATGTGATTTGAGGGGGTAACCGTGGAATGTGATCTTCCCAGTCAAAAATTATTAAATTTGTATCGGTGGGGTCGATTCCACCAATATCTTTCAACAGTGCCTTTCATTGTATAGGACAACTCTGAAGGACTTCGAGGGTTGACATTGCGGACGGTGCTCGAGCCAAATCTTCGACAATACTGTAGTTCTGGGCATCACATGCATAAGGATTGAAAGAAGATTTTCGGACAACACCCTTTGGGGGAGGGCGAAGAACTGTATCTAGGATCGGTCATTCGAGATGAAGAGGATCGTTGGTAGGTGGAGTCATGGGAGATGGTTGGACCAACGAAGGAGGCATTTCATCAACCTTCTCTTTGGAGGAATAATAATCTTTGGCTTGAGTGGTAAGTGTGATGTCATTCTTCTTTGAATCACCTGTACACATTAAGACATAGGATGTAGTGGAGGGGGAAGGTTGGACATGAATGACCAATTGGGCCTGTTGTTGAGAAGGGAAGGGTTGTGACAACACGACTGGAGTAGGAGGCTTCGGGGTCCCTTGAAGGAACTTAGTAACCTCGGCTCGTCTTGGGCAATCCTTAGTGTAGTGATCATCACCACAGATAAGACAAGAGTATCGGGGTTTGCGCTTATCCTTATCGTCAACAGGTTGTGTTTTGGTCTTCTCAGATTGCGGATTACTTTTATCCTCCTTGTTCTTACCCTTCCCTTTTTTGGATTTATTTTTTCCAGCAGGGGTAGATTGAATAGAGTTCACCTCAGAAGTCTTGTCGGTGGGAGGGGTAGGAGACGGAGCATTTTGAACATTAGAAGCAACGGATTTGGGGTTGTTTCTAGAGGCTTGGACGGAATGGGGTTGGGCATGGAAAGTGCCAATCACACCGTCAGCTGCATGAGAAGCAGCAGGAGTAGTTGAAGTAGCAGAAGTAGAAGGACGAGGTGCATCAGGGAGTAAGTCATAAAGAGTACCCGTTTGTGAGTAAACGAGGTCGAGGTATTGAGCACAACTGATCACCTGTTCTTCTGTGAAAACTCCACCCATGGAAATATCACGAGCGATGTCATTCACGAATGATTTCGTGAACCACTCTGCCAGCAACTGATCGGGAAGTTCGAGTTTGATGAGACGTCGTCTCCATCGCCACTCATGAATGTGATCAGAGATATGAGTGGCTTTGGTTTGTTTAAAAGAACTCAAAATTTTGGTTCTCGTTTCGTAACGGATTGGTAACTGGTAGTGGGTGAGGAAAGCCATAGTGAGGGTGTTGAAGTCGGTGAAGAAGTCTCGTGGTAATTATATATACCACTTCGCGGCGGAACCTGTGAGAGTTCACTGAAAAAGGCGTAAACGAATAGAGTCATCCATCAAAGAGTTGGATGGACACCAAAGGTGAAAAGTCATTACATGATTGTTCGGGTCCTCTCTTGGTTTACCATCGAATTTAGGAATGTCGGATGGTAGTTTGGCCGGTATCGCGGGCCATTGAGGAGAGTGACGGATCAGATCATTTAAAATTCTTGACAAATCAGAGAGGTCCAGGGTGGCTAAAAAGGGTAACTATCTATTCACGTGTGGGTACTGGTGACTTTGGGGAGGGAGTCTCGTCGGTAGACCAGTAGGACCGTAAGCAGTTGGCATATAATGCGAAGATCTGGGCAGATTCGGTTGTTGGTGTGGAGGCAAATAATTTATAGGGTTGTATTGGTGAGGGATGTTCCCTTGAACAGGGGTGTGGGGTTGAGCATTCGAGCCCCAAATAGGATTGGACTGACTTGGATATGGTTGATTTGTACTAGGGGGTATGAAAGAGCTAACTTGAGGCGATTTCCCCCCAGTCGAATGAGGGTTATTTTGGATAAGATGGTTCCAATACTGGGCTAAAGATGGAGGTATGTTTTTTCCATAAGGTGGGGTAGGTGGGGGTTTCCCTCCAATCGAGGGTTGCATCCCAATTGGTATTTGTCCTACAAAAGGGAATTGGGTTTGGCCTCCTTGGTGAAATTGTCCACCAACAGGAATCTGGTAATGAGGTGTGAAAGACTGGATGGTGCCACTAGGGTCGGTGCCTCCGATAGAGGATGGAAGAGGTCCTCTGAAAGGGGGTTGGGGAAGTGTCAGAATGAAACCAGGAACGAGATGGTGCCTAGAAGGAGTGGAAATGCCAGGAGTCCCAGATGGGATTTGTGTAGAAGCGGGAATAGAAGCATTCAACGCATGATATTCGGGGGGAAGTGTTGGGGTGAATCTAGGAAAAAACAGAATGCCAATGGGAGCTTGGCTAGCCACCGTAATCCCGGTGTGAGGATGCGTAGTATCTGGGACCATTGTGTAATGGACCGTTTGTAGGGGGATAGTCAAGATGTGATCGGTTGGTGGAGTGTCTAAACAAGGAAAATAATAGGTAGTAGTAAAAGGTATTGCGTCTGGATCGGATGTTTTGGGCAGCTCAGGTGTGACAGTGATATCAACACCTGCTCCTGAGCCAAAGAGATCCCGTCTAAAAATGCCAGTAGTCCAAAAAGGATCTTGACCCTCAGGTCCTGTGAAAGGTCCAGTTGGTAATCCAGAAGACTCAACAAATATTTCTCCGTAAGAATTCACTCGAACAATACGTCTCACAGAGTCGGGAGGAAGTCGTAAGTCCTCTCGAGAATTGATAATTCGGAACCGTTCTAAAAAGTTAGTTCTTTCCACTTGTGGAGTGGAAACGTATTGGACTTCACTCTGTTGAGGAGAGCCCTCCGGTGAGTTGGTAGGCAAGGGTTGAGAACCTTCATTCTACATGAACATCATGGAGGGTCAATTGTGATCGAGTTAAAATCTTACGAAAGAAATTCTATGGCCAACTTGGGAAAACAAACATCACATGCTAGTAAAATCTAGGAATCGAAAACAAGCAAACAAGACTTTCCAATTCCGAAGTCACTATTTGGTGATGAAATCCAATGTCGCGATGACGAGACAAGAAGGGGCTAGGCTAGGGTGGAAAATTTATGTTGATGACCTGCTTAATGGACTTACACCCTGGTGAAAGCTCCCACACATAATTGTGGGTATACCCTCCAAAGAGCCCGAGTGAGTCTGGCCAATGTCGATTCCAGGTACCGTGAAGACTTACTCCTCCACAGTCACCTTGTGTAAGACCCTAAGAAGATAGGCTACTAAGGTTACCACAAAAACATTATGCCTAGGGAAACGATCGACAGTCTGATCCACATGCAAGGGCAGGGTATCTAGCCTGAAATCAACTTGAGAGGCTTCCACTCATCATTGTGGGTATACCTTCAAGTGACCCCCGTAATACATGCAATCTCTACACTGAGATCAACAAAGCAGGGTTATTAACTCTGTCAATCTCAATGCGACCTCAGGTTGGACCCTTGTGTGAGAAGGGCTTCCCAGGACAAAATGTTGCAAATGGAATTTGGCACTCCTTATCACAAGATACTATTGTGTGTTTTGTGCTTTGGAGAGTGTGTCTCACTGCCTATTCCAAATCTCTAGCCTAACTAGTGTTGGTGCAAAAGATCCCTAGAAAAAGTTACTAGTTGAATTTTAAAAATTGCGCAATATTATTAAAGGTTGTTGTTACTCAAGAGGGAGGCAGAGATGAAACCGGTGTTCTGTAAGACTTAGACCCAACTTTGCGTAAACAGAAAATGAATGATACAAACTTTCGTTCGATGAATTCTATCTACAGCAGGGAGAAAGGAGTTTTTTCTGGAACAATGCAAACTACGATGTACAATTCTCTGTTCAAATGTAGTACCAAACAATCATGGATAACGTAAATTCACTATTCGTTCTCTTTTAAAGCCAATATTTTATGAATGTTTGCTTAAA
>ML776924.1:1250191-1273041 GCA_009831015.1 Picea engelmannii
TTGTCATTTGACTATTGTAATATGATTTGAGATTGATATATTGTATGAGCTCATTGTTGTTAACTCTTCACATGTTGTATTTCCCTTATGCAATTTCATGCTTTCCTAGTTAGTGTTTTAATGCGTTCTTAGACTAGTTTGATTTCGGCAACATAGATTAGATTAGATTAGTTCTACTTCAGTCCTGCATATACAGTGTGTGTGCTTCGTCAGTCTACGTACCCTGGGTTGACAATTAAATGGTTGGGCAAGTACTACAACGTTATTATAACGACATATATTTCGCCTAACAGTCGTTAATCTTACCTTCCACCTTGATCATGTGTGACTGGAACTCATCTTTCTTGCAATCCAGCGTGATGTAAATCCTTGGCATATTTCTACCCAAGTCTTCCATTGTAACAACTTGGTTTACATCATGCACAGTCTTCTCTTTATCGCATATTTGAGGGTAATCTCTATGCATATGAATTCCACCACAACCCCAATACTACATAGGTTGTTTCCAAGACTTTTGTCCCACTATTGTCGACATTCTAGGCTCTTGGAGGGTTGATTGTCCTTGTGCAGTATTTCTGAAAAATGGTGGCTTATCCCCGTTCTTCCTCTGTTCCACCTTTCTTTTCATCTTATCTTCCCAAGCCTTTTGGAAAGTTGGTCTTCCCTTTTGTTGCCCATAAAGACACTTAGCATGCCTTATGGTTTCTTCCAATGTCTTAGGTTCATCATAATGTATCTTTTCACTTATAAATGAGTGCAACCCACTCAAGTACCTCTAAATCTTCACCTATTCATCCTTGATAAAAGGCACATATTTCAGCAGCTCTAAAAATCTTCTTTCATACTCCCAAGCTTTAGTTCAAAGAACTCCTTCATTTTCTTGTCATAGTATCGTTTGGTTAAGTATTTATTTTGGAAATACCTATTGAACTCTCTCCAAGTCACTCCAAGTCGCTTTATTTTCATCAATGTTTTGCACTTGTACATATCGATCCCACCACATTGATGCAACCTTTCCTTTTAACTAAAAAATAGAAATCATCCCTTCTACCTACACAGAATAGTTATGCAGTTGAAAGTACTTCCTCATACCCAGCAACCAGGTCTCCACATCTTCATCCTTCTTTTGCTCACCATCAAAGGTAGGAGGCTTGATCTTATTCATTTCTCCTTGTAGCTCATCCACCCTAGTCCTTCTCTTATGCTTTCTGACAGGATATGGACTTGAGCTACTGCACGCTTTCCAAAAAGAAAACTTATCATCACTTCTTTCTTCTCTTATTTTCTCATCATGAGACCTGTGAATTCTTGATATACTCATTCTTGTCTCCTTATCCATTTTATTTTCTATTTTTTCCAAGTTGTGCATCAATTTGACATTGAAGTCATCTTCATGCTCCTTAGCTCTCATAATCCTTTCGTTATCAGCCTTATATCCATGTACATCTTTCTACATTCCTTTTACGGTTTCTACCAAGTTCATGTGCTCATCCTTGGATTATGTACCTTCAGCACCCAAATTGACATACAGATCCCCAAATTCATCACTAGGACTGTAAGTCCTCTGCACATATTCCATGGTTTTAACCTTATGCACTAACTTTGTCCTTCTCTATCCGCTGATAATTTTGAAAAATGTGCAAACAATTAAGATTTGTTAGATGATTTCATGAAACAACTACATGAAAACCTTGCACCATTTTTTCAGAATCCTTCCCTCAAATTTCTTGGATGATTTTAACACCCAAAAATCTATAGTAGACAATCGTGCATCATTGTCTTTGTTTGCATCACAACTCTATACCACCCATCAATGGTTTTCCATGCAAACTAAACTATGCACTGCGTGACACCAGTTCTTAGCACACACATCTATTCATGCTAGTCTTTAGACCATACAAGTCCATTGTTGAACTAATATCTATGATACCACAATGTAACTTCCCCAACCACCCCTGGATGGGCCATGTCACACAACCTCAAATTATGTAGCTCCAAATCAACCAAACTATAACATCCCCAACATACTATGGATAAATATTAATCTAAAGTTTCATTGTGTAGATTCTACTCTAACACAAGTCTGCACAGTTTCACTTGAAATAATGCACTCAACCCAAGCTTGAGTTGTTCCACGCAACTTATAACAACGAAAGAAACATTATATTTTTAATACAACCTTAAGAAGATAAATTGACTCACTAACTACGTGCACCATCACACTGATCACACAACATAACTGCATGCGCATCCATCTAGGCATCATGTGCCACTTCTGATTGAAATCCAACCTCTTGATGCACACATGCTACAATCCTGCGCACCCCGCCACTCAATCCTCTTCTTGATGACTTATAACCAAATCACAAGGTTAAATTAACTGGAAAGACTATCCACATTTTTCATATCCATGCACAACTACAAATACAGACTATAAGCACCATACTTACATGTGCAAGAAGCATTAAACGGAATAACATCAAATACTTATATGCAACAACATACAAGAATTAACCCATGTCAAACATAGATAAACAAGCACATAGTAAAGAATACAAGTACATTAAAAACACTTATCTTTTATGAAAGTCACCAACTGTGGCCTTGACTCAAACGTTCTTCCCATCTATAGATGATGTTTCTCATAATATTTCAGTAATAGGTCACCCCCGAGTTGTGGTTCAACTCCACCATGAAAAAAAACTTCTAGTGACACACTAAGGTATGACTCTCAACAAAATTGTTCAGTCCTAAGTGACCACTACTGAAATTATCCCAAAATCCCTCACTCCTCATGCACCCATCACACCCAAGGAAGTGTGCCCCTTCTCTACTCAGCAGTCCTTCGGCTACCCCACTTCCCTTCCCAGGGTTACCAGTAATAGACCAGACAAGAAGTCTCTGAGCACTGTGACTAATGCTCAGTGCACCAGGGAACAATTCTAAGAAATACTCTCACCTGGAGAGTATCTACTAGGTCTGACAACCACTTCTCAATGGCCAATCTCTCACCCAGAGGGATTTCTCATGGACTTTCAACCCATCTCCTTGGCAGTAAACTCAGATTAAATCACCACAACTCCTTACAATATTCTTTGTGCAGATAAGGTAATAATCGGATTTTTCATACAGTTCAACCCCCTCCTTCTGACGAGAGCCTAGAAACATTCATAATAATGCAATAATCCCCAAAATACACTAAGGCAAACAATATATATTGCATGCCTTCCACTTGACACTTGTCACCTTCAAAAGTAGCTTTAAGCCACTTAGTGATCCATTCTCTACCCTTGAGAACTTAGGATAAAAACATATCCACATTACACTTATCGAAAATATTATTAAAATATTCCCCCCTTTTCCCTTTTCGATGGAGTCATCCCCCCATCTCTTTTCATCTGAGTCTATCTGCACGTAGTGATGCAATATTATATTAATAACCATGATTATATTTGCATGGATAGTAACACTGGCCTATCTGTGTCTAGGCTCACCGGCCTCATAATCACATAGGTTCTCTGACCTCAAAATATGTATAGCCACACACACACACACACACACACATGTCTCAACTCCAGACACTTCCAAGTCATTACCACACACTTACCCAAGTGTGAGCAACATGGTGCAATGTGTGCACATACCCAGGTGCACGCAACACACAAAATGTGTGTTCCTTGTCTTTGATAACACTTCTTTGTGCACTACTCAGATGCACACAACACCAAAACGAATCACCAACCTATATATTCATTACATTTATACTTGGTTCCAATGAATCACTAGCCTATATGTACAATTACAAAGGGTTCCTAATCAAGGATAATACAATTGTCCACTCTCCATAATCTGCAACCCAAAACCCAGGTTCTACTCCAAAATCAATTCTCATCCACCATCTCTCTTCCCACAACCTTCACAACCCAAGGAATGGGATCCCCCTTCTCTTCGAAGAAGTCCCTAAGGCCTTCCCACTTCCCTCTAGATCTCTAGTGTACTCAATTGGTTATAAATTTCATAGCTATGGACTCCAAGAACTCTCATCGACTCCATAATTTTTCACAATAGCCTTCACAAGGATCTTGAGCCATTTCCTCAATAGGAAAATGTTCCACGGGAACACATCTCATTTTTACAGGCGCATTGGCCACAATTTCAGCATAAACACGGCCCAATAATCATTGTCATTAAGCACAACATGGTTGGTGCTATTCCTAGCACTCAAGTCTTCTCTTGCATCTCAAAATAAGCATGTAAAAACGCCCCTCTTGGATTTCCTTTTCTCCCATGCATGTTGACTCCCACACTCTCCAATGTTGATTGTACTTTAGCCCCATGCTCCCAATATATATGGGAAGTGACTTCTCACGCCCACCCTTTTACATGAATTCAAGGTTTGAGTGTTTAATAAGTCAAAGGGAGGAATATATGGTAATGTCACATTAACTCAATCAAATGACATGGGTTTCCCTTTGGATGTTTCTTTATCCCCCCTCTCTTTTGGAATCATAGCCACCCATCATTTATGTCCCTCTTATATTGCAGCTCGTGATTATTGTTTTATTAATTATTCCAATGTACATAATGTATAGCTCGGCCCTCAACCATATTAATCAATATGGGATCTTCTCCCCAAACATATTGTCTCACCAAACTAAATCACATTTATACAATTACATTATAATTTATGGAGATTTAAAACTGGGGATGTTACATCCCCTCCCCCTTATTTTTGCATTGTCCTTAGTGAAAAACAGCCTACAGTTGTACACACATATTACAATTCCAGACTCTCTGGCCTTTAGTTGGAATATAGGATCTTCAACCTAATATCTCATTGGCATTCTAGCTCAAACATAAATACATAAGCACTCCAACCCAAAAACTATATATACATAGGAATTTTGACTCAAAACCATACATAATGATTTTTACAATTTATAATTCTTATGGAAATTCAAACCAACAATCTCTCTTTCCCCTCAATCTGCACAACCCAAGGTAGTGTACCCCCTTCTCTACTATGCATTCCCTCGAGTTATACCACTCCCCTCCAGGATCTAGTGCACAATCGGCCAAGAAGTATCGAAGATGCAGCTCCGGGAATTCCAGTTGCAACAACTTTCACAATTTGTTGATTCCCATAGTAATTCCAACCAAAAGGCTCTCATTCCCCTCAACCTACATAACACAGGTAAGTGTACCCCCTTCACTGCATTATAGTCCCTCAAGTTGT
This sequence comes from Picea engelmannii, assembly GCA_009831015.1. Classification (NCBI taxonomy): domain Eukaryota; kingdom Viridiplantae; phylum Streptophyta; class Pinopsida; order Pinales; family Pinaceae; genus Picea; species Picea engelmannii. Next base: position 1,255,428 of record ML776924.1, read on the forward strand.
ACCACTTCCCTCTAGGGCTCCAACACAAGGTAGAACAGGAATTTTTTGAGCTATGGCTCCAAGAAATCTAGTTGTGATACCAGAATCTCCAAACCTTCAAATAGTTGCATATGTGCTTCCCGCATTACATATTTAAGCTCCACTTTTCTTCTTTCGAGTTGCAACAAGTCCATTAGACTTTACTCATTCCATGCCTTTGTTCTTGAGATATGCTTCCCTTTGATTCTCTTCTTTATTGGTACTCAAGGTATGGTTCCATGCTTCAGTTCTTCCTATACAACCATTATGAAAACATATATGTTATATTCATTTTCATATAACAATTATCTTATTCATTGGAGTTTTCGACTCCAAAATATAAGCAAGAATTAAAAATAATTTTTCAATCGTAAACCAATACTTATCTATATGGATATTTCTTTATTTCATAAAGATGCCATGGGAAAGAATTCACCTCATTGTTTGTTCTGACATTCCCTCATGATTCCAACCACCATGCCATATGCATTATTGATTTGCCTCTTCCTTTCTATACTCACACTCAAGATTCAGTAATCCCCTTCATTGTTGCATAGTCCCTTAGGTGATCCATTTTTCCAAGACTTCCACCTGCAATGAGAGCACCAAATCACCACCATACATCTGTCGGTAGTCAGTAACTCATGGCAATCATAGGGTTCCCATGTCCTAACAGTATCCTTCTTCCCAAGCTTTCAAGATTTAATAGCCATCATCTCATCTCTATCACATACATACAATCATCATGATATATCATAATAGAAATTCACTTATTAATTTTCCAAATATGTTTCATATAAGAAATCAAGTTTCTCAAGCATGAGATTCATTCTCAAAATGTTTGGCTCTTTCCATAGTAGGCATCGGTCTTCCTTATGGGCTTACACCATTTCCATATCCAAGACCATTTTTCCTGCAATTTTATCAACTTTCATTCGGTCAAAAAAATTGTCAGTATTCATGCACATTATCATCTCATTGCAGCATTTGCAATCATCCCATGAAGTGATTTCAGAATTATATTACTCTAAAAATTCAATCACTTCCCACTATTATTCACTTAAATGGAATGAAACTATCACTCCTTGCACATGCATTATCTAGCATGTGGACTTTTCATAATGCAATCAAACATTACCAATAAATAAACTAATGTGCCAATACCCATGGTCACATATACATAATGCATCCTTGCATTGACTCTGGGATACCGCATATCAATATCATGTATTCCACCATGGTGATTTGGAAGGTCTATCCAATGCCTCAAAATATCATCTAAAATCTTCCCAATTACTTGTTCGGTCTTTTGGAGGCATTCCTCTTCCACCCATAGACAACATTGGGAATGTAATCCTCTAGTGCTCTTCAGTTTCGACAAAGAGGTTTTAGTCCAAACATCGATTATAACTAGAAAGACCAATTGAGAACTTATATAGTGCTATGGCCCTTCCATATCCAACCACATCATGGTCTCGCACATGGCTAGCTCTTTTGGCATCCATTGTTATAGCAGGAATATGTATCTTGACTTGACTTGGTTATGATCTCATGAGCAAAATAACATTACATGCAATTAAATTTATCATAAACGAGAATTAAACAACATTTGTATACTCAAGGCCCTCAACCTTTACATCAATTCAAATATTTAAAATTTAACCGAGGGAACTCTTACCTCAATTCCCTTCAGCATTTATGCATCATAAGCAACCCACATGCATACCTGCGTGGTTGTTATTACATTACTTGATGCTACATGATCAACTAATATTTTGTAGAATCTTGCATGCTCCCTTCACCAACCTATTGATCAACATTTTTCCATCCTATTTGTCTTCATACATATGGTTACCATAAGAAACGAAATCATCATCATTTTCATCCATGCTATAAACATTTTTCATGGATACACAATCCATCATTAGTATTATTCAATTATCATAACAGACTTCTTTCATTCTACAAGCATGCCAAAAGCATGTTCAGGCATGCCCACATGCACAAATGCACATCAATATGCATTAAGCATTCAATCTCATCATGTCTACTTCATGCACATGCATTCTAGCTTTATCATATGCATCATGCATCACTTATACCATGCACTCTAGTGCATATATGTTTTAGATTCTTGTGCTCCATGTAGCTATCATTGAATCCTTATAGATCCATGCATCCTTGTGCATTATCATTCTGATCATATTTTCACCAATGTTTCCTGATTTGAACACTTTCTACCCAAGTTCCACTTAGCCATTTTGCATTTCCAACCAATATTCCCTATCGTCCATTGTTTCCACTTAGGAAATCATCCCCAATTTTTACCTTGCTAGACCCTTCCAGCACCTTGGGATGATGTACTATGTATCATACCATCATCTTGATTCTAGAGTTTTTTCAAACCATCTTAACCATCAACATCATCACATCCATTTCCATTATCTCTATTTGTTCATTGGCTTTCTCAATTTTTGAACACTTTTATTTTACTCCATTGAGCAATTTTCTATGAATCTTTGTCCTATCCACTCAAGACCAATATACTCCTAATGGGATGTCATATTTCTTATTGGCAATTTCAATGAATAACATTTATTATCATATCCCTTGAATTATTTTTGCATGTACCATGCATCCATTGTGCACTCTAATAATATAAGTTGCCTTCTTATTCTAAATATTTTTAGACAAAAGTAATTAATTCTTGGCTAGGAATTATTTTTCAAGCATTCTTATGCCTTCCCTCATAAATGACTCACCCATCCCATGAGTCACTCATCATCCTTGAGTTCCTTAATTTTCTTTGATGGCAAGTTATTCATCCATCATTACATTTCTACCTTCATGGCTATGAAGTCTTACCTTTCCATATTTTATGTGATAATATCGATTGATTCTCCTTCGCAAGCGATTCAGACTTCGTAGCAGCTGAATACTTAGTTGGTTCTTCTCTTCCTGAGTCCTTTATCAACTTTCCATTACCTACTCTACAAGATCTTCCATGTTTTCTTTTCCATTGGACATCTAGAATTATAATTTGAAACAGAATCACACAATATTCACTCATGACATTTGATATTTTTGTTAATAATCCCTTGACATAACACTTTGTCCTTGGGTGCTCCCCTGCTTATCAACAATGCCTTGTTATTTAAAACTCACCCTCTTCCCATTATCAAGTTGTTTCACTTCCAAGTGTGCCTCCACACCACTACGTAGGCACCATCATGATTATTTGTACTCTTTATTATTCAATATTGGCATATGGCCTTTACCTTTAACGTCTGGAAATATTTTTCCAAAACTGGAGTTATTTGGAAAACTTTCACATTGAGCAAATTCATGGTTCACAAAGTCCATTTTTCCTACTTCTTGCGGATTTATAACACAATTAAATGCCTCATGAGGGAACCTAAACCTTCCATCATGTTTTCCTATGGATCACCTTTCAAATGGTTGTTCTCATGCCTCATTCCAAGTTCTAAGCTAGAAATTACAGCCTTCTGAAGTTTACATTTTCTACTCATTATGCTTTGTTTTCGTCGTTGTTATTTTTTTGAGAGACTGTTTTCTGCCACCTCATCTCCATTAATGTAAGATCCTTGGGAATCCTCCATATCTATATTCCTCATGTAGGAAACCAAATATGATTTCTTGTATCTCTAATTCTACAAAAATGTGCATGCAACAATCGCTATCAGAATTGGGCATATTGAAAAATATTTTATTAATTAGGTTACAGGTCATTCTTCATCTCAATTTATGAAGAACACAATGCACTAAATCAAATTATGATTCTTCAGACACATTCCTTTCTGAATTAGATTTCCAATGATTGCTCGTTTTCTCAAATACGAGCTCTGGGATGATAGTTAAGGTCTACAGAAGTTTAGACTATTTTCTCATTTCTATCCCTCTATGCTACATGTGTCTTCTCTTCCATCCTATAGAATTTCAGATGCCCAAATTCCAATTCTGGTTCCATGGTTGTTTTCTATGCTCCATAATCTTTCCACAAACTACACATGTGCCCCAAACTAACTTTTGAGCAAGGAGTTATGCCCTTTAGAAGTAAACTAGTACTTAATTTATACCATGTATTGTTTTAGCTATAACTTTCTCATACGAGCTATGTTTTGCACTCGGAATGTCTCATTGGAAAGATCTTACAAATTTCTCTCATTTAAGCAATAGTAGTTGTATGTACCAAAGGTACATATATTTCTCTGGATTTCCACCCCCTGAAAATGTTTTTTAGGGCCTCAAAATGTCTCTACAAATTTATGACTATCAAAATCCTAAAAATATTTATAGAGATTGATTGTTTTACTATTGTAGTGGTCCCTAAAATAGGTTGAATTCACATTCAAATTGTATTTCACTACTGTAGTACCCTATTAATATGGCTTGCGCCTGTCATCGACAAATATTCCTACATCGACCATTGGAAAAACCTCCATAAAAATCCATCAACGAAACCTTATGCAAGCCTATTAGAAAATTTTCCTGAAATTCCCATGAGCAAAACCTTCACAGACTCTTCCCATCAGAGTGTCAAGTAGCATGTTATAAAGGTTTTCCCAAAACCTACAAGCCATAATCCTATTGGAATTATCTTTGCGGACTCTTCCTATTATAGTGATGAGTATCACGTTATAAGTTTTTCCCAAAACCCGCAAGACACAAGCCTATCGGACTTACCTTTGCAAACTTTTTCCATAGGAGTATTAAGTAGCATTTCATAAAGGTTTTCCTAAAACCTACAAGTCGAAAGCCTATTGAACTTACCTTTGTAGACTTTTCTCATCAAGATGATGGTTTACCATGCCTTGTGACTTATTCGAAATCCGAAGTCCGCAATACTATCGAACTCTCTCCATCAAACTCACCCGTTGAGAAAATATTCCCAAACGAATCCTTCCCAAAAATGTCTTCCTACAAGTGGTCTCTCGAACGAGCTTTCCTGAAATTTGACTCCCAATGATAGGATGCCACCTATCATTCATCCATAGGTTATCGGGCTCCCTTGTTCATATAATCCCCATTGATATGTCAAGATAGGACCCTTTATGGTATTTCTAAAGTCCGAAACCCACAAACCTATAGACTTAGAATTTTTTTCTCAAGGCCATGTTGGATCTGGACCATAGATCTTCCAAATTGGAGTGATCCCAACCATCAGTTTATAAAACTATCCATGTTGGGTATATTATTTGAAATATTGGTCCCATGTACTGTACACTGATATGGGATCAATGGGGAGTGGGGTCCCCCCTGTAAGGGGGTTCAAGGGCAGTAGCCCCTGAAAAAAATTTGGGTGGTTTTTGCGTATGTTTTTGGTGGTTTTTTTCATTTTTTTTTAGTAGTGTTTCGGAAAATGGTTTTCACCTCAATGGTTTTCTAATTCTGGTTAAGGAATTAGGTTTGTTGACTAATCTGGGTCAATGTATTAGGGGTTTGGATGTCGTGGGATCCTATATGTGTGTTGTATTGTAAAGAATGAAGAAGATGATGGATAGAATATTAGAGGTGCGGCTCTAAATAGGTTGTTGGTTTCCCTGGTTTGGGTTTCCAAGGTAAAAATTATATGTGTAATGTGTGTGTGTGTGTGTGTGTTTCATTGTATCTTTTTTGTTTTATTGAAAATTCATTTGCAGTGATTTATTGTACAAGTTTAAAATCTACATTTGGTATCAGAGTTGTTATTGGCTTCAAGGGGGCACCTTTGTGGCTAAGGTTTTGGCTCGGTTCTATGATAAACCTTGTTAGAGTGAGAGATATATGGTATCAATTCTTCAGGTGAAAATAAATGGCGAGTAGTTCGAATATAGAAATCGAGAAATTACATGGGAAAATTTTTGAGTTGTGGAAGTTCAAGATGGAAGATTTGTTGGTGGACAAAGATTAGTGGATCATTGTGGATCCAGGTACTACACCTACAGGAACATTAGTAGAAGGCTGGAAAAATTTGGATCACAAGGTGAAGAGAACAATCTAGTTCTATCTCTCAGATTCAATATTACTGAATGTGTCAGGGGAAGCTACAACCAACGCACTATGGGATAAGTTAGGGGATTTGTATCAATCAAATTCCTTGGTAAATAAATAGTTCTTGTGAAAGAAGCTATACAACCTGAGGATGAAATATGCAGACTCGGTGACGGAGCATATGAACACCTTCAATATTGTGGTAAGTCAATTATTATATGTTGATATTAAGATTTATGATGAAGATAAGTGTATCATTTTATTGTGTTCTTTACCATACTCATGGCATATTCTGGTTGTGGACATAGGTAGTTATACAAATACTTTAAGTTTTGATGTTGTGATCTCATCCTTGTTGTCGAAGGAGATGAGACAGAGGAACATGGAAGGACATATCACAGATGCATTATTTGCAAGAGGACGCTCCCAAGAAAGAAATTGATCTAAGTCCTCAAGTGGGGGACATAAATCTAAGGGAATATTAAATCTCCCAGAAATTTTGTAATGATATGTTGGAGATGTGGAAAATAAGGGCACTAGAAGAAACAATGTATATCCAAAAGTGTTGAGAGAGGGAAGGGATATGAAGATGATCCTTCTAAAGAATCAAAAACCTTAGTGGAAGAAAAAGGGGATGTGTACTTGTCTTCTTCAAGCACACATGCAAAGCATGAGGCATGGTTGGTTGACTTAGGTGCATTCTTTCATATGACTCGTCACAAGGAGTGGTTTTCCGAGTGTGAAAGGTATGATGGAGATGATGTTTTCCTATGTGATGACTCGACAGCCAAAATCATAGGAAGAGGAAAATTCAAGTTGAATATCATGGATGGAAGGATTATAACACTTCCGTGTGTTCTTCACATCCCAAGATTGGCCAGAAATTTGATTTATGTAAGAAAAATGGATGATGCAAGGGTAAAAACAGTGTTTGAGAAAGAAACCTACAGGATGGTTCAAGGAGAAATGGTGTTGTTGAAGGGAGTTTGGTTTGAAAATTTGTATAAGATCCAAGGAATCATTATTAGTGATGGGTGTAACATTTATGTTGTTTCTAAGATTGGATTTGAAGAAGAAAAAACTCCTACAGTCTCTGGAGAAAAGGCTATGTTGTGGCATCAAAGACTCAGGCATATCGGAGAGAAGGGCCTTCAACTACTACACGGTAAAGGTATGGTCGAAGGTATGTCTAACTACTCTCTGGATTAAGATTCCCCTATGGTACAATGAGGAAAGAGGTAATTTTACAATTGATGCATAATGATGTGTTTGGACATATGTTGGTTCCATCACTGGGAGAATCTATGTATTATGTATCATTTATAGATGACTTCTCGAGGAATACATGGATATATTTCCTTAGGAAGAAAATTGAAGTATTGTTGATGTTTAGATTGGTTACAATCCAAACAACAACCTCACGAGGATATGAATCCCCCTTCATTTTTATAGAGGTGTTACTCCTCTTTGGCTAAAGTGTTGCAAGGTTCCTTATATGATTCTATAATAAATGAAATATCTTCCAAAAAATCTTGTATATACAAATGCACAACCCTTATGTACAGTTATACAAATATACATCATATCATTTGAAGAAAAGAATCATAAAATGTGTCAACAGAGAGTTATGTGCACAAGGTTTTGGAGTCTCCTTTCAATAGAAATTCTACCTTTCTTGTAAGATCAAAAGAATTTGGAATCTACTATGACTTTGCAAGATGAAGTAAAATAATATGGGCAAGCCTTCAAAGAACTTTAAATGAGTATTTATTTGGATCTCAAAATATATTTTTATAGACAATACATTTGAAATCACATTATTTCAACTCAAATACTAATAAATCACTAATGTAGTATCCCGAAATAGTTCTTTGCATAAGAAATTTATAACAATATCCCAAATATGACAAGTTTAATATGGTCAAAAACAAAAGGGTTGAAACAACCTCTACAAAATCTCAATGAAAACTAATAAACTAAATAAAATAGCAATTGCCTTTTTATAATGAGGGATCTTTCTCCTCTGAACCTGAAATATTACAAAATGACTGAAGAGTTTACAAAAAGAACTACTAAAGCCCAAATCTTCATCTCTGTCTCACAATACTTGAAAGATTTGATGGAAAGAAATAGAAAGAAGAACATGTAGGGAGAAATTTTCTAGTAGGCCAATTCATAGAATATTAGAAATATATAGCTTTGCTTCTTGAATACACTTCACTAATGTAGAGACTTCTCACTGTTGGCCTCTTGATGATATGAAAATCCAACCTTTTCTTTGATGATGCTTCCCTCTTTTTAAAACTACTTCCAATGCTTGTTGAAGTAGTTAGGGTTTTGGTATTTTTAGGAACTTCCATGATTTTCTTCTTGAATTTACCACCTTAATTAATGATATATTAAATCCTCATTAATTACTTTGTATCATTGATATTTTTTCCTTGAAGTGGGGCCCATTTCGTCTTTAATAAAAGTCTTTTAATAAACTTTTATTTTGAAAAAATTTAATTGAATTCATTTTTTTAAAGTGGACTGTGTTTTGATTTTCTGAGCAAGATATTTGACCTTTCAGCAATGGAAACCATTATTGATAAAATATTCATCATCCCATATTTCCAATGAGTCTTTCTAAGAGAAATTTGGAGTTTTGGATCTCAATATATAGCTTCTGGGAGTGAAGGTATCAAGCAGATTTATCAGCAAACCATGAAAACACAGATTACTTTTCTTTCAATATCTGAGAGAATAATGGCCAATTTTACCTCTTGAAACATATTTCATCATCTTCCTTGCCCAATTACCTTTCCAATGAGGTATAGTTTTCCAAAAATGAACACCCAAGTCTTGAGTTATGAGCTTCAGAAGTTCGCTACTCAGCAACCATCCATTTAATTCATGAATCAATCTTAGCCCTTGATTAAATCCACCCTCTTTTAATCCCACATGCATTGTGGTAGTTGAAACATTGGTTTTTATAATGCAAATTCCTTCCTTGTTATTCGTGTGAAGTAAAATAACTTATGGAAGTCATGCCTTAGCTTAGCTCTTAGTGCCTTAGAAAAATTCATATCTCGATAATATTTTGGTCACCCAATCATTTCCCAGTCATTGCCTAGTCAACCTATAGATTTCTGACACATCATGTCCAATCACCATCCAATCACCTGCCACGTGTCACTTGGATATATGCCCATAAAAATTAGGACAAGAGAGATAATATTAAATTAATATGAAGAAATTTGTGGAGTTACGTGAATGTGGAGGTAGGTAAAAGACGTGAACCATAAATTTGATGAGTTATGTGATAAGAGGTAGTAAAAAGGGTTGTGAAATTTTTTAAGTATGGGTGAATAATGAGGAAGAGATAAGAGCGAAAAATTGTTAAGTATGAGAAGAAAAGTGAAAGGAATATGAGACTAAGGGATTATGAGAGTAATGAGAAAATGGGAAAATGGCTAAGTATGGAATGAGAGTATGAAGAGAGGTGATGGGAGAGGTGAAGGGATAAGAGAGGAAAATGGTTAAGTGTGGAGATGGACAGGAGATGGAAGGTGAGAGAAATGACTAAGTGAAGAGAGTACTTAGTCAAAAATTCGAATTTGAAAATGGAGAGGAGAAAGGGTCACAACACTTAGAAAAAAAACTTATTGCCATTCTTCAAAGTTCCTTTTGCAATCTCTCTATCGGACTTCTGGAAAAAATTATGAATATTTTTGGCATACGGACTCAAATTTTGATTCCGCAAAATGCATGACAAATATGAGACTAAGTTCTACACCATGAGCTAGTGAACGTGTACAAATTGTTCCTTCTGATAAAAAAAAAATTATTCCAAAGAGAAGAAAATCAAGGTAACCAAATTTTTGATCAACAAGTCTTTGACAAGTTTAAAGAGTTTAAGGATATTGTGGAGAATCAAACAGAGAAAATAATTAAGGTGTTGAGGACAGATAATGGTGGAGAGTTCTGTAGGAAGTGTGGTATAGCAAGGTATAGCAAGGTATATGTCTACTCCATATACACCTTAGTATAATGGAGTTGCAGAAAGGATGAACAAGACAATGATGGAAAAAGCAAGGTGCATGCTCAATGGTGTCGGGTTAGGATAGGAATTATGGGTAGAGGAAGTGGGTATTGCATGTTACCTTGTCAATCGATCACCCTCATCAATTATGGATGACAAGACTCCACACGAGGTATGGACTCATAAGAAACCCTCTCTCACACATCTCAAGGTATTTGGTTGTGATGCATATGTTCACGTTCCAAAGGAAAACAAGAGTAAGCTAGATAAGAAAGGTTGAAAGTGTATCTTTATTGGGTACAAAGATGGTCCGAAAGGTTATAATCTTTAGAACCTAGAAAATAAGAAGTTAATTTATAGTTGAGATGTGGTATTTAGAGAAATCAAAGATATTGTCAAATAGGAAGTCATGTCGAATGAGTAAGAACCAAAGAAAATAGAGTTTGAATTGAAGGAAAATGAATCAGACTCTACAAAAGAACAGGAATCAGAATAAGAATACCCTCATACTCCAGTATTGAGGAGATCGTTTCGAGAAAGAGGAAACTGGAAAGTTATACTCCACTTGATTTATGTTCAAATTTTTCTTTGTTTATTATTGATGATGATCCTAGAACTGTTAGGGAGACAGTGGACTCAAACGATGGAAAACTATGGAAAAGGGCCAAGGTTGAAGAATGGAAGCCTTGGACAAGAATGAGGCTTGGGAACTAGTGGAGTTTCCAACTAGAAGAAACCTCATTGGTAGTAAATGGGTGTTTAAAAAAGAAGTTGGATGCAGAAAGAAAAGTGGATAAATACAAAGGGTATTCCCAAGTAGAGGGAATTGACTTTGGTGAAAATGTTTATCTTGTTGCCAAGTTAAATTCTATTATATTTTTTTTGTTGCGTTTGATTTTGAAGTAGAACAAATGGATGTGAAGACAAAATTACTACATTGGGATCTTGAAGAATAAAACTACATGAAGCAACCAGAAAGATTTGCAGTGAAGGAACTTATATGTTAGGACTTGGCTTCACAAGGACTTATATGTTGGGACATAAAATTTTGATACTTATATGTTGGGAATTGGCTTTACAAGTAGAAAAGTGGATCATTGTGTGTATTAAAAATTAGTTGGTGATCTTATTTATTTGGTCTTTTATGTGGATGATATGTTTTTGATAGGAAATGACAAGGAGATTATCCAGGATGTGAAAACTTAGTTGTCCTATAAATTTGACATGAAGGATCTTGGTACTAAAAATTTCGTTTTGGGAATGGAAATTAAAAGAGATTGGGAAAACAAGAAACTATGGTTAAATTAGAGGAAATGTGTCGAGACAATATTGTAGAGGTTTAATATGCAGGAATGCAAATCGGTCAAGGTTCCTATTCATGTAGGTGTAAATTTATCTGTAGATTAGTGTCCCAAGACACAGGAAGAAGAAGAGGACATGTCATGTGTTCCATATTCAAGTGTGGTTGGAAGTTTTATGTATGCAATGGTATATACTAGACCGAACATTGCACATACAGTGGGATTTTTGAGCAGCTATATGTCAAAACCACGGAAGGAGCAATGGACAATAGTAAAGAGAGTTTTTAGGTATTTGTGTGACACTACTAGTTATGGGTTGTGTTATCAAGGAAGACCAAGATTGGAAAAAGTGTTGTACATACATGGGGTTGTTGGTGTAAAATGGGCTGGAGATATGGATCGCAAAATATCTACAAGTGGGTATGTGTTTAACCTATTTGGTGGAGAAATCAGTTGAATGAGAAAAAGACAGTCTGCAATGGCACTCTCAACTACACAAGTTGAATACATGGCAGTCACTCATGCAAAAAAGGAAGTAGTATGGTTATAGAGATCATGTTTAGGGGTTTCTATAGAAAGTTGTAAGGATAGAGTGTGACAGCCAAAGCGCAATCTTCCTCATGAAGAACATGGCTTATCATTCAAAGACAAAGCATATTGATGTTCAATATCACTTTGTGAGAGACATGATTGAATACAAGAAGGTGTTGTGATGAAGGTGGAAATTTGGAGAATTTTGTAGATTCACTAACAAAATTTGTGAGTACTGAGAATTTATCTTGGCGTAGAGGATATATGGGAATTTTTTCCCTATATTGTTGACTATGTAATCCTATAACCCCTTGTATGTAAAGAAAACAACGAGTGGGATAATGTTGGGTATGTGTTATATTCTTTGCAAGATTGGTCCCATGTATTGTACAGTCATATGGGAGAAAGGGGGGTGGGGGGACTGGGGTCCCCCCTGTAAGGGGGTTCAGTGGTGATAGCCCCTGAAAAAAAAAAAAATTGGGGCTTTTTGCATCCGCTATGGCAGTTTTACAAGTCCATTTTTTGTGGTTTTTTGCGTCTGTTTTTTGAAGTGTTTTGGCACATGGTTTTCACTAATGGTTTTCTAACTTCAGTTGAGGAATTAGGTTTGTTTACTAATCCAGTTCAATGGATTAGGGGTTTGGATGCCACGGGATCCTATATGTATAGTATATTGTAAACAATGAAGAATATGATTAATAGAATATTAGAGATGCGGCTCTAAATAGGTTGTTGGTTTTCTCAGTTTGGGTTTTCAAGGTAAAAATTATCTGTGTAATGTGTGTGTGTGTCTGCCATTGTATCTTTTATATTTTATTAAGAATTATTTTACAGTAATTTACTGTACAAGGTTAAAATATACACTCCAATCCTACAAATGAATCTCAGTAATTGGTTCTTAATGTCGAAAATGATCTAGGTCGTCGATTCTCCAACTCTTCAATCTCCATTAAAATGAAAAATATGGCCTTTCAAACCGAATTTAACTCTGCAACTTGTATATTGATTCCATTAATCATATCTTCTACATATATGAGGGTAAATCAAACTTGAATTCATTCATAAATTTGGGGTTTTCACTTTATTTTCACAATTTTCCCCAAATCTGTCATAAGTGAAACTTCACCATAGTGATTTACCCAATTATTAATTTTCCTTAGCCCATACGAGTCTCATGTTGAACCTTGTGCTTTGATACCAATCTGTAACATATGTGCTTGCTAAAAACAAAATTTAAAATTCTCCATACATATAAAATAAACCAAGGGGCAACATGACCATAATTTAACATGCATCTAACAACATATTTTAAAACATGAATGCAATTTTTCAAGTAACACACATCATTTAGATATTGATTTAAAAAGAGTAATTAACATAATAAACATAACCAAAAACTTATATGTGTATAAAATAACCAACTGGATGTGTACTAAGGGCGTTCCTCCTAGCCATTAGATTGATGTTCATTTTCTCTCAATAGCAAGCCACCCCCAAGATGAGGCTATGAGTCCATAAGGATATTTGGCCCTCTTAGTTTTCCACTCTCCACATTTAGCAGTCCAAAACCTTGGTTCTACTCCAATAGCAGTTCTAGTCCACCAGCTCTCTTCCCCACAACCTACACAACCCAAGAAATGTGATCCCATTTCACTGCACACAATCCCTCAGGCCTTCCCACTTCCCTCCATGGATCCAATGCACTCAGTTGGCCAGGAATATCCCAGCTGGGGACTCTAGAAACTCTCAACTACTCCAAGAGTGCTCACGTGAGCCTTCATAAGGCTCTGGAGCCATTTCCTCAACATGCAAATTTTCCATAGGCACACAACCCACTTTTACAAGTACACTAGCCAAAATTCTAGCATAAATACAGCCCAATAATGGTTACCATCAAGCATAGCATGGTTGATTCTCTTCCCAACACTTATCTCTTCTCTTGCTTCCCAACATCAACATGTAAAAATATTCCTAATTTTCCATTTGAATTTCCTTTTCTCCCATGCATGTTGACTCCCACACTCCCTAACGTTGTTTTAAATTAAGCCTCATGCTCCCAATAACTATAGTATGTAACTTCTTACACCCACCCTCTTACATGAATTCAAGTTTTAAGTGTTTAACAAGTAAAAGGGAGGATCATATGGGAATGGAACATTAACTCAAGCAAATGAAATGGGTTTCCCTTTGGATCCCCCGTTAGCCCCCTTCTCTTGTGGAATCATAGCCACCCATAATTTTTTCCCTCTCGTAGTATCACAACCAATGATTATTATTTTAGTATACATAATATACAGTTCGTCCCTTGGCCATATTAATCAATATGGGCTCTTTTCCCTAAACATATCGGCTCACCAGCCTAAATTGAATTTATACAATTACATTATAATTTGTGGAGATTTAAAATTGGGGATGTTACAACATGGATTGTCTATTATTAAACAAATCGGGTGTTTCATGTTGATTAGACTCGGTCTATCATGTTGAGAAAAATATTTCTTTAGTGTTTCAACAATTGATCATATATAATAATACATAAAGAGACCAACATGTCAAATTTAAATGATCACCTAGAGAATAAACAAGGTTGAGAAAGAAATAGTGGCCACAACTATGTTGGATTGGGAGCCCAAAATATAAACTTCAACACAAAATTAATTTGGAGAAAATAATGAGAAAATAAGACACTAGTAAGCACATTCAAAAAGACACAAAGTTTTATGTGGTAAAAACCTAACACTTTGTCAAGGAAACATCCACGAGGAAATGTATCGGTATATTGTTGCTCAGCGGGCTTACAAACTTACATATGCCTCTCGGCACTTCATAGATATATAATTATCTACAATGTAAGTTGACATCATTACATCAATTCAAGAACTGCTTCCGTTACACTGGTTCAAGAACTTTCTTTGTTATACAAACCACTATTGTTACATAAACACCCAAATATTTACTACAAGTAAATTTTGTTTTTATCATAGATTCTTTTAATTCGTTTTCATAATTCCAACAATATCCACCTTGACAACAACTTACATGCTACATTTCCAAAGCCCATTCATCACCTTTTCTTCAAACTAGGAGAAGCTAAACACCATTGCAACTTCTCTAACAGTACCAGTTTTGTAAACATGTCCGCACAATTTTCTTGAGTATGGACTTTCTCAAGAGATACTCCACCTCCCTCAATAATCAGTTTTACAAAATGGTATTTAACTACAATATATTTGGTCTTATTGTGATAATATTGATTGTGGCCAAATGAATAACACTTTGACTATCACATAACACATTTACCTTGTCCTGAACTTTTCCAAACTCACCCAATATACCCTTTAACCAAATTACTTTTTTGCATGCATGTGAGACAACTATATATTCTACCTCGACAGTGGATAAAGAAACTATGTTTTGAAGCTTTAAAATCCAAAAAATAGGTCCTCTTGCAAGAGTAAATACATAACCTAAAGTAGATCTCATTTTGTCCAAATCACCTGCAAAAAATGAATCAACATAACCACAGACTGAATCACTACAACCATTATAGGTGATACAATAAGCACTTGTGCCTCTAAGATACTGAAACACCCATTTCATTGTTGCCTAATGTTCTTTACCTAAATTTTCCATGTATCTACTGACAACACCAACCGCATGTGAAATTTCAAGTCTTTTACATACCATCGCATACATTTAACCTCCTACTGTACTAGTGTTGTAGCCCAAAATGTCCCTCTAAATTTTTTTCAAAATTGTGTTGATCCTTGCCATTTGGTTTCTATTCCAATTATCTTAAAACAATCTTTGGCTCAAATAAGTCTTCTCTTTTATTCCTCATACTATTAATCGACCAATTCAATCTTTCCTTTGTTTATAATATCATGTTGTCAAAGTCAAACTAAAGCCCGTGCATTTTATCCATGTCCAAAACATTGTTTATTTGTGGTCACCATAAGCGATATCTCGCAAAGTATATTAGGTTTTTGTCATGAATCTAAACCCTACAGTTAAGTCCTACCAATCCAAGACCTAGTACCAAGTCAAATTGATATATTTTAAAATAATTTTCTAATCATCAACTTTATGTATTTTGGCTTGAGCTTATCGAAGATAATAGTTAACCTTACGTCATTGGTTTTTCTATTGAGAAAATTTAGGGTATTTTCTTTACATTGACATATGTTTTCTTTTTGACAAAGACGATTAGATTTGCAACATTAAATATGGTTTTAGCTATGTTGAATCAGCTAGTTCTTACAAAAATTCCAAGGTTCAGAGAGGCCTCTTGGAAGAGAGGAAAAAAAACGAGCCTCTATTTCTCTATACTTGCTAAAATTTTAACAAAATTTCTAACTTGTTTCCAAGTGTAGATTCTAACATAGGAGTTCAACAAAAATACTATTGGAAAGATCATTAAACCTGGGTTTAGATGAGTTTTAGAGTTGTGTCCACCTACTCCTATTAATACTCATCCATGGAAAGTTGGTTTGGCTAAGGCTACATGTTATGGTTGACTTCAAATGAGATGTGAGATCCCATGGAAGAAGTTGGAGCCTCTTATTGAGAGAGATTATATGGTTGTGCTTGCCTTGCCCCCCAAATTTCATGACGGTGCGAGTAGAGTTGGTATGAATTTCTATTTACTTCTTTAAGGACTATGGCCATCTCCCTAACCCTCTTGTGCTCATTATCTTGGATTGTCTATTCCAATTGAGCGTTCGTTTCACGTAGGGTGGCCAATTCATGTTGTTGAATCCACATTTTCCCATTCAAACTCTCCAATTCATAGGATGTGCAATGGCATGATGGCTTGTTGTATCGCCACATTTTGTGATTCAACCAAATTAACTCAAAGTTGTCTTGTCTACAAGAGATGGATTTGTTAGTACGCGAGGTCCAAAGGTGGCAGAGAGAATTCGGCTTGGAAAGCAGAAGGATGAATGAAACAAGCCCCATTCTTGTCACCATGATGAATATTTGTGGGCATGCTTGCATGTGTGGTCACGCAAGGGAGATATAAAGAGTGTATCGGGAGGAAGGTGAAGTAATGTGCATGAGAAATTTCCCATACACAAGCAAGGAGGAAGCCATGGGATGAATAAATGCCAACACATGAGAAAGGGAAGGCATGTTCCAAGTGGATTGGTTCGCCCGATGGTGGGTGCTAATGGAGGAGAGGTGTCCAACGTTGTTCACTTGCATAATGATTAATGTTTAAAGGGTCAAATAAACCATAAAATGTCTGGAGGTATACATAATCCTAAGGTAAATGATGAGAGGAAAATGATTCACTTCTCCTTAAAATCCCTTGATCAAGTTGTTTAGTTCCTTTGTCTAGAGTGTTTGTACGACCATTTTGGTGACGAAGAATGTGATAGTATTCTACCATTTGGAATTTTCATTCCTCATCAGCAATCCTTTGATAGACCCTCAGGAGGCTTGGTTGGTTGCATTTTCTTAGTCTTCGCAATCCTTTGATGATCAAATCATAATCACCAATTACTACAATGTTAATTCATGGATTTTCTCAGATGATTTTTAATCCCATGTAGACTACCAGAGTTTTTGATTGAATGTTAGAAGTGTGTCCAAGTCCCCATGCATATTGTATTGTCTCTTTTCCATTGGGATCATAGATGACACCCCCCCACCCCCACATGCCACCCCTAAACATTGATGTATGTTAGTAACATGGTTTTGCATAACTGAGATTATCGCTTCTATAATAATAAACACATTTCATTAC
>ML776924.1:1291910-1311583 GCA_009831015.1 Picea engelmannii
GAGGTTACACACAGGCTAAACACGAATTCACACTGGCCAGTAAGCCACGCGCAGTCCAGCTCTGCGTGGCCACAACATCCAACTGGGAAACAGACACGGGCTTTCCAAACAGGCTCAGCAATCACGAATAGACTCACGGGTTCGGTTTCGGGATTTCACCAGGTGTACAGAAATTCCACTCACAGGCTTGACGTTTTAGAACAGAATGTACGGTTCAGAAGATGCACGAGGGTATCTCTGCAAAGGTTCGACCCATTCACACTCAGACAGCCCCCGGTCGAATCGAGGAGGAACCTACGCAACAATTGACGGGAATGGGAGCAGAACCCCCAACACGGCTTGCTTCGGCAGTTTTAACTGCATGCACATGGGTTGACACTTGTCACCCATGAAGCTCGTTCCTTCACATTTGGAAGTCACTCGTCCCTCCAAAGAACTTAGGGTAAAATAATATGCACACGGCTCTTTTTGGAAATAATATTAAAATATTATTCCAGGCCTAAACCCCCTAGGCTTAGCCCCTAGGTTCAACACTCAGCCCTTTTTCCCACCTTCCAGCCCCTAGTTCCTTGCCCATTCTGTGGACGCTCAGTCCCCCATCACTCTTTCATCGTGGTCGGTCTGCACCTGGCAGTGTTTATATTTTATTAAATATTCTGCATACATACAAGTACAACAGCAGGCTCCTGGCCTTGAACACTTAGGCTCCCTGGCCTAACAAACACATAAGCCTACAGCTTATAGGAACTCGGCTCACCAGCCTATAACACATATTTACAATCTCTTTCAGAGCATGGTTTACATCGGGGCTCGGCCTTGGGGACACTACATCTAATCCTTCCAATGTTTTCTAGGCCATCTATGTTTATTGACATGTTTCAATTGTGCGATGTGCCCTTCAAGATGCACCTCCATGCTCCAAGGGTGCCACTCAAGTTTGGCTTGTTTTGGAAGTTTGTCCGACCCCTTGAAGTCAAAACTCCATTCGGTCGACCTTGTGAGAGACTAAGGGCTTCTAAGGAATAAGGACTCTGCCTTATTGCGCACCCCTTAGAAATCTTCATGAGTGATTGTCTCAGTCTACCCTCACGACATCGTGGACCTCTCGAACTAGGTAATTGTTAACCTACCATTCGATCCATGGTGGAAGTGCTAGCAGGTTGTGACAGGGACTATGTGTCACACCTCTCCCTCAATTTTTGGTTTCTATGCAAGGCCCCTTGACTCCTTATGTGAATTGTATTAGCAAGCATTGTCAAGCCTGCATCCACTGACAAAAGCAGTGTCAAAAATCCATATACAAAAATCATACAAACATCCATCATACATCATATGTGCATAATAATGAAATACTCAAACAATACAATCCACTCCCTGACTCAATCCAGAGTCCAAGAAATCCCATTGATGCCATCGGCATCACAACCTGTCATGTGTCCTGCACACTCAGGACGACTTGTTAAAAGCATCTGTCAATATGCATATATCAAAATAATACT
This sequence comes from Picea engelmannii, assembly GCA_009831015.1. Classification (NCBI taxonomy): domain Eukaryota; kingdom Viridiplantae; phylum Streptophyta; class Pinopsida; order Pinales; family Pinaceae; genus Picea; species Picea engelmannii. Next base: position 1,293,410 of record ML776924.1, read on the forward strand.
AAGTCGCAACATATTATCATCATCATATATATAACCCATAAGCAAAACGAAATCATAATATACCATAACCGAATCACTTGTATGCAATTGTCCTCAAGGAATAAGTCTATAAACGCATGCTCAGTAGAGCAGGATGTTACATACACCCCCTCCTATTTTAAATTTCATCTTGAAGTTTGCACAGCATATAAAAGAAAGTAAATAAATGTATTTGACATAGACCTATATGTCTAATATATCAAACAAGTAAGGAAACGGTTGACGCATCTCGTATGCGTCCTCCCAGGTATTTGAGTGTGGGCTATAGTTGTCCCACTGGAATTTGACCTGATCAACTATTTGACGTGTGAAGGATCACTAATGTAATGTCTCAAAACAGATACATGAAATACATTGTGCATATGCCTTAAAGAATCATGCAAGGCTAGTCGATAAGCCATGGGTCCTTTCTTTCCCATAACTTCGAAGGGTCCCACAAAGAGAGAGTTTAGCACCCTTTCCAACTTGATCGAAATCTTGTGTGGTTTTACCCACAAGAAGAATATGTCTACAACTTCATAGCTATGGTCAATGCGATGCACATCAACATAACTCTTTTTCCAATCTTGTGCTTCTTTAATCCTCTGTCTTATTGATTTCATATGTTCTTCCATTTCTTGAATTGCTAGTTCTGGTCCTACCAGAACCCTGTCCTCGATTCAATCCCAACTCAACAGTGTCTGACACGATCACCCATAAAGGAAACTCAAACGGGGCCATATTAATCGTACTCTGGTAGATGTTGTTGTAAGCAAACTCCACTAATGGCAAGAATTCCTCCCAACATTTCTACCGGTCCATCACATACATACGTAACATATCTTCCAAAATCTGGTTTATTCTTTTTGTTTTTCCATCTGTCTCAAGGTGATATGATGTACTAACATTCAACTATGTTCCCAAATCCTCTTGGAAACTGGTCCAAAATTGTTCTGTAAACACTGATCCTCGATCGTATATGATTCTTCTTGGTACACCATGTACTCTCATGATTTCGCTTACAAATACTTTAGCTATGTCTGGTGCCTGATACGTCGTATGCACTGGAATAAAGTGTGCACTCTTCGTCATAGTTTCAACTACAACAAAAATCGAATTGTGTATCCCTGTCATCAGTGGCAATCCAACAATCAAGTCCATCAAAATGACCTCCCATTTCGATTCTACAATAAAATGTGGTTTTAACAATCTTGTTGGGTGTCTATGTTCTGCCTTCACTTGCTGACATTCTAGACATCCCGCCACGTAACTAACTATGTCTGCTTTCATTCCCTTCAAGAAGAACAAAGGCTTAAGGTCTGCCTTCATCTTTGTGACTCTCGGATGAGCCATGTATATTGCTCGATGAGCTTCACTTAAGATCAAACTTATTAATTCATCGTTAGGCAGTACGTAAACTCTTCCATTAAATCTCAACAATCCATCATTGTCTAGTGAATAACCTTCATAATTTGGTACCATCGGGGTATCTTGACCAATATTATTCTTAACTTCCTTATACCAGTCATCACCGATTTGTAAAGTTAGAATATTTTCTCAAAGATTCGTCTTTAAGAGGTAATACCGAAAATATGTGTGGTCTCCGACTCAATGCATCTGCCACTTAGTTCATAGTTCCTTTAATGTAAGTAATTTCAAATCGTATCCAATAAGTAATCTTGACCAACGCCTTTGTCCTGTGTTCAAGTCACTCTATGTAAAAATATGTTGCAATCCACATTGATTTGTCTTTAATTTGAATTTTCTTCCAATCAAATAATGTATCCAAATTCTCAAGACATACAATTGCTAATAATTCTAGCTCATGTGTTGTGTAGTTCTCTTCATGCCTTATCAATTTCCTCGAAATGTAAGCGATCACTCGACCATCTTGCATTAAAACTATGCCTAAACCTTCCTTGGATGCATCAATGCATACCAATAATTCCTTGTCCATGTCGAGGAATTTTAGTATCAGCATTGTTGTCAACGACTCCTTGAGCTTTTGAAATGTTTCCACGCATTTCTCAGTCCATATGAACTTATTTTTCTTCTTCTACAATTTCATGATCGGATTTGCTATCTTCGAAAATCCTTCGACGAATCGTCGGTAATATCCTGCTAAACCCATAAAATTGAGTACTTATGTTACACATTCTTAGGTACATGCCATTCCATAATATCTTTACTCTTTTCAAGGTCCACTGCAATTCCATCTTCTGATATCACATGTCCCAATTATTGTATTTTCCTTTGATAAAAGTCACATTTGATGAACTTAGCAAATAGATTATGTTCCCTTAGATTTGGTAATGTTATTTTCAAATGGTTCTCATGTTCTTCTTCGGACTTTGAATATATTAGTATATCATCAATGAATATCAAAATGAATTTATCTAAGTATTGGTTGAATATACTATTCATTAGGCACATAAAGTTCATCGTTGCATTTGTAAGTCCAAAAGGAATTACCACAAACTCGTGATGACCATAATGTGTTCTAAAAGTGGTCTTACTGATAATGTTTTTTTGTTTTTTTTTCAACCTAATCAAATAGGTCATTAATCCTAGGTATGGATTTTTTTTTCAATCGTAATTTTATTTAATTGACAAAAATCGATACACAATGAAAGAGTTCCATCTTTCTTTTTGACAAATAATACCGGTGCTCCCCAGGGAGAAACACTTGGCCTAATGTATCCTTTATCCAATAATTCTTGTAGATGGATTTTTAACTCAGTCAACTCAGGGATACTCATTATGTATGGTGTCTTTGATACTGGTGCATATCCAAGTAATAAATCAATAGAGAAGTCTATCTCGGTGGAGGTAATTCGGGTATTTCTGACGCAAATGCATCCTGAAATCCTTGAAGGATAACAAAATATTCTAACTTTGATTTGATTTCTTCATTTAGAAAATTTGTCACTTGAATAGCATAAATATTGCAGCATTTATTAATGCATTTCTTTAATTTTAAGGTTGATATTTGTCTTAGAGAGACAAGTTTACTAATTCCTTGCATTGACCTTGTTACTCCACTTTCATCTTTGTAGGTAAAATATTTTTCATAACAGTTTAGTATAACTTTATGCTTCTCTATCCAGTCCATACCTATAAGTATGTCATATGATCCTAAAGGTAATACATTTAAATTCATCTTAGTATCATGACTACTTATTTCAAATTTACAGTCATAAATGAACTCAGTTACCTTTCGTTCAGTACATGTTGCTAATTTTGCAAACCAAGATTTTGAATGTTTTACTTTTTCTAGCTTGCAAGAGTCTACCAATGATGGAGTAATATAACTCGAACTTTCTCCTGGATCTATTAAAAAGGAACTTTTCTATCGTGAATCTTACCTTCAATTTACACAATGGTATATTGATGATCTGCTTACCTTCCATCTAGAGAAGCATTGATTCTATGAGTACTCTTTCCGATGTCCCCAACTATTGAATCCTCTTGTATATTCTGAATTGTTCTGTTAGCAGAGTTTATGTATGGACAATTTCTCAACAAATGTGGTTCACCACATCCCCAACATTTTAACGGTTCTAAAGGATGATTAGATTCCTTCTTAAATCTTGGATTAACTGAATTGTTTCCACTTGGAATTTGTGTTGAATTCTTGGGAAAACTATTTTTTTAATAACCTTTGGACATATTGTGAAATGGTGATGGCTTGAAACCTGTCATTCTCTAGTTTAGCTTCGCTTACTTCGTTTCTCTCCATGCCTTTGGAGTTTCAAACTGTTGCTTGTATTGTTCATAACATATTCTAGCTTTCCACAGTGCTTCATTCAAGGTCTTTGGATTATCAAACTCTATTCTATATTTATATGACGGAGGTAGACAACTTAAAAATCTCTGAAATTTCACCTCTTCATCCTTTATATAAGGCACGAACCTTGACAGATCTAGAAATTTGGTAATCAGATCTTCCATTGACATATGTCCTAGATTTAGCTCATAATTTTTTAATTTTTTTTAAATACTTCTTATATTGTGTCCATTCCATTTTATTTTCCTTTAAACCTTTGGCTAACTTTTAAATCCTCCCACCATCCACTAGCTTTACCTTTCAGGGTATAGATGGTCATCCTCACTTTCATATTGCTAGAGTAATTGAAAATCTGGAAATATTTCTTTATGTCAAGTAATCAGGCTTCCACCTCTTCGTCCATTCGGGACTCTCTATCAAAAGTTGAAGGTTTAATTTTCTTAAACTCTCCATATAAGTGGTCCATGTGTTTCTTTTCTTTACTGTAGATACCCGATTTTCAGTTAGGTGTGTATCGTTAGAAGAAATGTTTTATTTTTCAGTTCCTTGCTTGAATCCTTCGTAGAATCGTTTTTATTAGCCGCTTCATCCATCTCATTATTCTTTGGGATCCTTTTTGTTTCTATACTTCGTAATAAGACGTCATTTATTTCATGTTGATATATGTGTTCTTTCTTCAAATTCTCATTATCTTCCTTGAATGTTTGTAACTCTACAATAATATGTCTCAATTTTTTTTCAAAACCTGTGTTGTTGAACTACTTTCACTGGGATGTTCTGGATTTCTATGAGGTTGTTGATTATTGCTTCCTTCAATTTTTTTTTATTCGCCATTATGTGCGGACATGGTTACAAAAATTTTTTTGTTTTAAAAACCGTATGTTTGTAACAATGAACAATTTGCTTGTTAGTTTTTAAACAAACAATTTATATTCTTATGGTGATGCCCATTAGGCCTAAGTGTCATAACCTCACTCTGATACCATATGTAACAGCCCCTCTATTACATCATAACCAAATGATTATATATATATATATATATATTCTTTTTAAAACATTAACAAAACATCATTAGAACAAGTTAAGCATGATATCAACATACTTCAGTCACATACAGTGTAATTTATTCATCTCATTGCACAACTAGATTTAGATCCAATGTCAATGTATTAACGATCTGCCATATCCCATAAATATCACATACAACAAGAGTAAAGCATCACGATTGTTCAAGATCAACCACAACTAGTTTCATCACACAACATCATTTCTTTTAATAGGATAAATCATCATACAAGGAAATCAAGGATATCTACCCATCCAATCTACCTACAAGGTTAGGACCTCCAAGACACATAATCAATGCTCGAGTATAGGATTCATCCGATTGATTTTGATCATTTAAGGTCTTAATACTGGCGACTATTCTAAGGAAAAAGGAAGCATCTAATTCTCGTACCCAAACTCAATTCTAGACTCAAAATTACATAACAGTAAGGTACTGAATCATAACACAAATTTAATCATTCAATCCTCAATTATTAGACCAGTTTTCCTTCCATGAAAGTTACAATAACATTATTTAAACATCATCTAGATACTGTGCCAACTCTTCAAAAATATATCATATAATTATCAAACACCATTAGACAAAATCTATTCCCTCAATGAATTGAAAGCATCCATCACTATTCAGTATTATCACAATCCTCCATTGTAAAAGCCAAGTAAGCAAATACTATGAGTCATCATAATATATAAATGTATTGAAAGAGAAAATAAGAGAAAGGAAATGGTCTCAAACACTAAGAGTAATTGTAAGCTTACTATGTGCCTTCTAAATTAAAAGACAGGGTGAGGAGAAAAAATATGCAATCGAGTGGAAGTTTGTTCTGAGAACGAGTTAATAGTTCTGTAAGAGACTTGAAGTTTCCTTCTAGCGTCACAGTGAAAAAACTTCCAAATCCAACTCCAGAAGTGTGTAGTCAGGCCCCTTGAAGGTCCAAGTTCATAAGAAACAACGCCTGTTGCACAGAGAACACTCAAGGCGGGAGAAGGCCTTACATTTCGAAGAAAGAAGATCGGGATGAAAATACATTGTGTGCACCAAATATTGAGTCATCTAAGTGATGAATCTCAATGAGGGACAATGAGAGTAAGTTTCCAGGAGGACCGTCTCTTATTTTAGAAATTCGTGGACGAGATATGATCGTGAGGAGTCAAAATCCCCCTCAACCGTCCGATCAGAATAGAGTAGTGCACTCGCTAAACCCTGATACCTTTGGGCTTCGTTACTTCAGACGATTATAGTGGTTTGTGTTAAGTGAGCCCTGAAGCCCGAAGTCACGGAGTGAATCTACACCGTAGATCTGTGGGAGAAACTAGTCGTTGGATCCGTAAGAGTTCGGCGCTTCGGCAAGTTTGAGTCATAACTGACTAAGGATAAGAAAACCCTGAAGTTATGAATCCCGAAGCAAAGGACAGTCGTCGATCTAATGATCGAAAGAGAGTCATTAGATCTACGAGCCAACATATTTCGGTGGTTCGGCAATTCAGTACTTTGGAAAAATTATGTCGTTGTTGCAAAACGGTGAGGGACTCCCGGATTCCTGAATTCTGAAGTTGAAGTCAACCGTTGATCAAAGGGGAGTGTCAATCGTTATATCCCTGAGCCCTTCGGAGGTTCGGTGATCCGAGTAGAATAGTTTAAAGTTGATAAGGTGGAGAAAACCTCGAAGCTCTGAAGTCCTGGATTAAAGGACAATAGTGGATCTCATGATCTAATGACGATCGTTAGATCTCTGAGTCTTCATCCTTTGGAATTTTAGTAGTTTGGTACTCCGATGGAATTGTTTCATAGATGTTAGAGGTTAAGGAACTCCTAGAGTCCAGAAGTCCGGAGTAAATCTTGATAGTTTATGACAGTTAAACAAGGATAGTCATATCTGCGGGTTTCGGCCTTCGCTAGTTCAGAGGTAAGGTGTGTTATAGTCGCAAAATATTTTAAAGCCCGAGGTTCCAGAGAAGATCTCCATCGTAGATCCTCTCATGAGGAGAATCCCCGATATTCATTCGGTTAAGCTCTTAAAACTTGACAAGAAAAGTGGAAGGGTTAGGGTTCACCTACAACTGCCAGTCAACTTCGCATTACGACCGAATTCAGTCGGTAATAACTCCAGGTGAAACAGAGTGTTGTAATTGAAAAACCTCTAGAGCACCGAAGTTCCGAATAGTGCCCTTGGCCAACGCTAGATTCTAGACCAAGGTCACATGCATGTTGACAAGGAAAAAGGGGCTAACGCCCATGATTTTAAGTAAGTAAAACTCCTGAAAACCTTCGAACGGGCATCCCACGATCCCAAAAAATTTGGGTTTTTATAATAGAAAATTTCAAAGGCTCCACGCTACTAGTAACCTTTTATTAACCAAAATTCAACAATGAGACTCTTAATTTAATTTCAGAACTAACTACTTGGTTTAACAGTGAACCATTGCTATTAAATTTCGAAATTGATCTCAACTTAAAAACTATGATCATTCGACTTCAATAGCTAAAATACAAATTTATAACATACATCATTCACAATATAAAATAAAATTTCACAATGAGGAACAACCCTCCCCAAATTAAAGACCGGAAAATGTCTGAAATTACAACAAAAATTTAAAACATAAACATTGTAATCATTATCCGCTTAGCAGCAGTGGAAATTTAAATATAACTCTGAACTAATAGTCATCGACGACAATTGCAAAAAATGGAATTCTGATGTTCCAATGAGTCTACAGTGACCCTATCAGCCTAACATACTACTACACTAGTAACACAATTAAATTCGGAATATAAAAATACCAGGCCTAAGGAATGTTGTGTGATGAAGATGCCTTCAAAGTCTTGCACTCCTTCCTTTCCTTTGCTTGCTAATCACAAAGACTTCACCCGTACCTCCCAGTCAATGCTAGGGGTACTCTTCTTCCCCCTTAACCCCCTGAGCCACAAAGGGGAAAAGCACAAAACCCGAACAATATAGTTTCCAAGCTTACCTTGCAAGGAAGAGATTCCACTCTTTTCTCAAGCTTGGAGTCCCAACTCTCACAAGTAAAAACACAGTCAAATCAAAATTTGGCAGCATAAAAGTGCTCCAAAGGTCTGATCCTCTTTCCCTTCTACATCATTGGTTTTATATAAATCTTCCTCACGGACACCTATCGTCATGCATAATTCATCAACTTTTAATAATTTAATTAAAGGATTATTCACCCACTACATGTGTCACACTCTCCCCAGGTTCCACAAGTAATTTTCATTTTTAATTTTTATTTAAAATCCATTTCCCTCACATTCCCCAATGTGTTCCTATTTTTCCTCTTAGTTGTCTCTTAGTTCCCCAATCCCTTAATTAATGGGTTTCTCCTAAATGGATCTTAGTTAGAGTTGGATTAGGAGTCTTCCTTTAGTTAGTCTAGTGGTAGGTTGACTCAATATTTTATTCGATGCACACACATTCTCTTAAGTTATTATTTGTTTCTATTTTAAAAACCCCCTTTTTCTTAATTTCATGCACACATGTGCATTTTATCAAATCTTTATATTTTTACTTGTTATTTCCTAAAATTTGATTTATCTCAAATATTTAACTCATGTCACAATTCATTTAGTTCTTTATTTAATTTTAGACTTAGACTTAGGCTTAGACTTTATAATTAATAATCTATTTTTTAATTAATTATTTTAATCCAACCAAGTCTAATCCTTCCAATGTTTTCTAGGCCATCTATGTTTATTGACTCATGTTTCAATTGCGCGATGTTCCCTTCAAGACGCACCTCTGTGCTCCAAGGGTGCTACTCGCGTTTGACTTTTTTGGAAGTTTGTCTGACCCCTTGGAGTCAAAACTCCATTCGTTCGACCTTGTGAGAGACTAAGGGCTTCTAAGGAATAACGACTCTTCCTTATTGCGCACCCCTTAGAAATCTTCGTGAGTGATTGTCTCAGTCTACCCTCACGACATCGTGGACCTCTCAAACTAGGTAATCGTTAACCTACCAGTTGAGCCACGATGGGAGTGCTAGTAGGATGTGGCAGGGACTCTGCCACACCTCTCCCTCAATTTATGGTTTCTAATCAAGGCCCCTTTACTCCTTATGTGAGTCGGATTAGCAAGCATCGTCAAGCCTGCATCCACTGACAAAAACAGTGTCAAAAATCCATATACATAAATCATACTAACATCCATCATACATCACATGTGCATAATAATGAAATACTCAAACAATACAATCCACTCCCTGACTCAATCCAGATTCCAAGGAATCCCATTGATGCATCAGCATCATAACCTGTCATGTGTCATGCACACTCAAGACGACTTGTTAAAAGCATCTATCAATATGCATATAAAAAAATAATACTAAGTCACAACACATCATCATCATCATATATATATAACCCATAAGTGAAACGAAATCATAATATACCATAACTAGATCACTTGTATGCAAGTATCCTCAAGGAATAAGTCTATAAACGTATGCTCAGTAGAGCGAGATGTTACAATTTTGAACCAATTGTGTGCCAAATCTGTTAGGAAAATATACTTCCACACTAAACCTAATAGAAGAGAAGAAGAAACGTTTAAACAAGAAAGTAAATGACAAAGCAATCACATAGAACTCAGAGATTTTACTCTAGAAACCCAAACGGGAAAACCATCATTCCTTGAGCATATTGATCTCTCGTTGTCTTATTCATTCAGAATAAAGGATTACATGTCTAACCTTAGTATACACCTAAGACACAATCGACATCATCCCCTCTTGATTTTCACAAGAACAACCCTATAGCCAATTCGGCTTTCATCTACATGACCAACAACCTATTGCTAAACATCAGCATGAAGATCTAAATATTATTGATTCATGATTAGATTTTTTAGCATTACGACATGCCTTATATATAGGATTTATAGTAGGAAAAACCCTAAATAAAGGTGCCCAAAAATGATTACAAATCCACACAGATCAATAGTTATAAATCTTGTGAATCTCTAGGTTCTATTACAGTCGACTACCAGTTGGATTACCAGTCGACCTTCATTCAGTCTTCAGTCAGTTTTCACACGACCTCATGTCAACCTCTTTTCAGTTGACCTCTTTGACTTGTTGTCGATTACTTCGACTTTGACTTTTCCCTATCAATCCACCTCAACCTTCAAATTTCGCTCCCAGTCGATTCACCTCGACTAGACTTTCACTGCAAATAATATAACAACTCAACATTCTCCCACTTGTTGTATTCTTTGTTGAACCGGGATTTTCCTGAACTTTTGTTCACATACCCAATGCAACAATGCCCCTTTCCTCTCGACACCAAGAGAACTTCACAACACTCACAGACTTGGTCAAAGAGTCTACTATGTTTTCCAACGTGTCTACTTTCTCCAGCAGGCAATAAGAGGCCTCCATGGGCTCGAAAAACTCTGGAAGAGGCAAAGGGACATGCAATTTCTTGTGGTACATTCTGAGATAGAAAGAGACCACAGAGATTTTCGAGCTATGTTTCAGCTATGAGCCACATCATTGATACTAAGCCTTCTTGTCATGGAGAAGCAGTAGGTCAGCAATTTTGGCAAGATGCCATGACCGAAGAGTATCAATCCATAATGAAGAATGATGTGTGGGATATTGTTCTGAGATGGAAGGGAAGTATGTGGTAAATTCTAAGTGGATCTATAAGATCAAACATGCATCTGATGGAAGTGTCGAGAAGTACAAAGCGATATTTGTGGCTAGAGGATTCTCTCAGGTGGAGGGAATATATTATGAGGAGACATTTGCTCTTGTTTCTCGATACACTTCCATCTGTATGATTATTGGTATCATTGCATCCATGGGTTGGAAACTACATCAGATGGATGTAAAGACAGCCTTTCTCAATGGTGATATTGAGGAAAAATTTTACATTGAGCAGCCAGATGGATTTGTGATACATGAGCGTCTCATGTGTGCTGGTAGAAGAAAGCCTTGTATAGACTAAAGCCGGCACCTCGTGCTTGGTATGAGAATATTGATGGATACTTGATGAGTTTCGGCTTCAAAAAGAGTGTTGTTGATCCCATCCTATACTACCATATTGTTGGTGATGAGTGCCTGATTTTGGTCCTATATGTTGATGACTTATTACTCACCAGTTCAGAAAGTCTTATTGTTGAATGCAAGTGTTCATTGACTTATGAATTCGAGATGAAGGACCTTGGTATGATGCACTACTTCATGCGACTAGAAGTATGGCAAAGGACTGATGAGATTTTCTTGAGACAAGGAAAATATATAGTGGAGATATTGAAGAAATTTGGGATGATGGACTGCAAATGCATGCCTACACCGATGGTGATGAATTTGATGAAGATGGACGAGGCTTCTTCAGATTCAGGAGATATCGATCCACACGTTTACAGACCACTGATTGGATCATTGATGTATCTGGTTAACACCAGACGAGATATATGTTATGTAGTGAGTATACTCAACCAGTTTATGAGTCATCCTAGACAAACACACTGGATAGCATCGAAGCATGTGTTGTGATATCTACAAGGCACAGTTGGTTATGGCCTGATATATGCCTCTGGTGTAGACATGAGATTGCAGGGATATGTCGATGCAGATTGGGCAAGGAGCGTAGTGGAATGGAAGAGCACATCTGATTGTTGTTTTACTTTGGGGTATGCCATGGTTTCTTGGTGCAGCAGGAAATAGAATTTTGTGGCTTTGAGTATCGCAGAAGCAGAGTATATTGCATTATGTGTGACAGTTCGTGAAGCAGTGTGGCTTCGCAAGCTCCTTGCAGACTTATTTGGTCATGAGATGAATTCCACCGTTATCCATTGCGATAACCATATTTGTGTGAAGCTCTTTGAGAATCTTGTGTTTCACGATAAATCGAAACACATTGAGATCAAATACCATTATATCATAGATATGGTGTAGAGGAAAGCAGTACATGTGTAGTACCTTTCTACACACGAGAAAATGCAGATGTTTTAACCAAACCGCTTGCCAGGATGAAGTTCAAGTACTTTCGTGAGAGACTTGTCATGGTGGAGAATGCCTCCCTAGCTGAAAGGGAGTGTTGTTGATTGCAGATTCATGAGACATCCTCTAGATCATTCTCCTATGGACTGAGTTGAGACATCTGTGAGATATCCCATGTGATGGGTGTGTCATTCTCCTCTGGACTGAGTTGAGACGATGTGTTCCCATGCGATGGGTGTGTCATACTCCTCTGGACTGAGTTGATATGACGTGTGGTCTCTTGTCTTACTCCTTTGGACTGAGTTGAGATGACTTGAGATGGTATTATGTCAGACTCCTATGGACTTAGTTGAGTCGACTTGAGATGGTTCTCGAGATGGTACTCATATGGACTTAGTTGAGTTAATATGTTGAGAGTGGCTTCCCTATGGGTGAGCACAGGTGGATGTGTCCCTAGTGGCTGAGCACTAGAGGATGTGTGGATACATTGCTATATTGTCTGAGAGTAATATTTGTTGTAACCCTAATTTGTATTGTGAAAGGGTGTAAGTCGGCCCCACCATGTAAAAGATAATTAATATTTTGTAAAGATTAATTATATTTATGAGTTGTACAGGTCGGCCCTATTGTGCCAATAGACACACCTATTGTTGTGTCAAGTCTTGTATATATAAGTGAGTAGATCCCCATTGTGGATCACTCACTCACACTTCATTGTAACACTCTCACAAGCTAAGTGTATGATTGAATTGTGCACTTCTCTTAGGCACAAGTTTATAGGTCAAGGAGCACCCTCTTGTGTGCTCTAGGGTTCATGGTGTGGGGGATCTTCTCTTGACTCTATAGCAAAGGATTGTTGGGTTTTTCCCTTGATTGAGAAGGTTTTTCCTAGGATAACCTCTTGTGTTCTTGTGCATGGTTATTCTTCTTGTGATCTTGGTTACTGCAGCAATTGTGTATGGTATTACTGCATTGTTTATCATTCAAGTACATGCTAAATTAAAATAAACTAGATGTGCATGAGCTAAGCATTAAAATTAAACATGGTATTGTACATCAATATGCTTAGTATTGGAATGATAAGTTGGGTTATTTGCCAGAAATATTTCACTTTGACTGTCACAATTTATCTTCATATCTCTCTTCTCAACCCTGATCCATGAACATAGTCGTTGCAGCCATATGGTTTCTTTGCTTCTAAGAGTGGTTGTCATGTATTCATATTATGTTGTTGACAAGGCTACAACCTCCCATTGCTTACTCATCCAACTGATTTCTCTATCAAATATCTTGAACGCATATCCACTAGTTGACCTTCATCGATTCATATCTCTAGCCCAGTAGACATCAACAAATCCATGTACATCTACTTCACTGTCATTTCCAGGTTTCCCTTGGTAGCATATAGCATAGTATTTTGTGCCACACAAATACTTGAATACTCTCTTGAGAGTCGTCCAATGCTCCTTTCCAGGTGTCGACATGTATATGTTCAACACTTTCACTGCATGGGCAATGTATGGTCAAGTGCATAATATTGTATTTATTAGACTACCAACAACACTTGCATAGGGAACACGTGCCATATCCTCTATTTATTCCTGTGTCTTTGGACACTATTCAGCAATTAGCCTTTCTCCCACGGGAATTGGAACCTTTATGGGAGATCTTCAATTTTAAGCTTCCAAAGCTCAAAATTTTGGCCATTGAATTTTTCAATCTCTATTCTCAAACTACTTGTCATTATTTCAAACACAACTTTAAATATATTTGACTTACAACTCTTACTATACCTAGGGTTTATCTCTAATACAAGATTGTCAAACCAAGCTCTGATACCACTTGTTAGGAAAATATACTTCCACACTAAACCTAATAGAAGAGAAGAAGACTAATTTAAACAAGAAAGTAAATGACAAAACAATCACACATAACTCAGAGATTTTACCCTTGGAACCCAAACGGGAAAACCTTTACTCCTTGAGCGTCTTTCTCTCTTGTTGTCTTATTCATTCAAAATAAAAGGTTATATGTCTAACCTTGGTCTACACCTACGACACAATCAACATCATACCCTCTTGATTTTCACAAGAACAACCTTGTAGCCAATTCATCTTTCATCTACATGACCAATAACCTACTACTAAAGATTAACATGAATATCTAAATATTATTGATTCACGATTAGTTTTTTCATAATTACAACATGCCTTATTTATAGGATTTACAGTAAGGAAAACCCTAAAAAAAGGTGCCCAAAAATGGTTATAGATCCATGTAGATCATTTGCTACAAATTCCATGAATCTCGGTATTCTATTACAGTCACCTACCAATCATATTATCAATCAACTACCAGTCGACCTTCATTCAATCTTCATTCGATTGTCACATGACCGTTTGTCCACCTCTTTTATTTTGACCTCTTCGACTTCAAATTTTCTTGATTGATCCACCTCAACCTTCAACTTTCACTCCCATTTGATCCACCTCGACTAGACTTTAACATCAAATAATATAACCCAAAAAAAAAAATCAAGTTTGATGAAGTAATCGACTAGCACTAGATTCCTTGGTTTTGATTTTGGAAATCAAATTTTTTAAATTGTCCCCGAGTTCCATGAGAATCATTAATTTTGAACTTCCAACTTGGCCTACATCATACGGGAACAAGATTTTTAAGAATACCTTGTAATGACATGGAGAATTCGTTAACATTTCTGAATCAATATTGAGCTAAGGTTAGGGTTTTAAAAATCAAATTGATCATGGATTCCACTGAAGGGAGGAATATCCCAACCTTTGCACACTTGGACATGATGCTCCACTGGTATTTCCAGATGATCAAACACACTGGGATTAAGATCATCATGGTTGCTATGAGTTTGGCAGGTGATTTCTATCTTATTATCTGTATAATATATGTAATATATTGACACACAATATGAGTTATAATTTGACTGATAAAAAGAGAAAAACCAACCACAAGGCCTTACCTTTATAAGGAGAGGTGATTCCAGAGTCAATTGATATGGCGAAGACTTTGTATACACTAATTACAGTGTGGATTCACAAAATGCGTCCCACAATGCAATGAGTAAAGTCGCATGCAGTACACATTGTTCAATAAATGTTTGGATGTGAATTATGAGTTGAAACATTGTTTTAATATAGAATTTTTAAGCAGATTGTAGCCACCATTAAAGCACCAAGCTACTAGTTGATGGGACATAATTAGCAATGAATTTTGAGCATGAAAGAAAGTTGTTAAATAGTGTGAAGAATCAAATGTGAAATAGAGGACTCCCAAACAACGAATTAAAGTTCTAGAAACTATTAGATGGTCAGTGATTGGAGTTGCAATAGTTACATTAATGGATACAAGCCAAGCAATGGTCACATGGATGTTTTCGATCATTAAGAAGTCTTTGGGACTAGGTTGTGTTCTTAGGTTGAAGTGATACACATGTCAGATAAAATATATGGGAGGATATATATTTCTGGAATCGTCTGGATTCTAATGATATTGTGTCTTTCTCTTATTTTGGGTTTGAGGAATATTAAGCACATGGGAAATGCAAATGGCATTCATATGAACACGCAAAAGAAACAAGCAGCATGGTAGCATATTGTTTCTTCTTTAAAATAAAACTATAAGAGGAAAATTGCCCAAATATTTATTAATATAAAATAAAGAAGTAAATTTTTGTATTAAGAAGTAGGACCACCAGAACCCTAAAATCTATTTTTGAAATATAGTTACAAAAAGAAAACGAAACGCAGAATTCAAAGAGGATAAAAGGGTAGCATTGTTATAGCCCTAAAATGCCCTGACCATGCATACATGGCCTTGGCCCTCTTACTTGCATATTTTGCCAAAGCACTGTTGAGGAGCTCTTCTTAAAAAACCATTTTTTAGAGCATGTACGCACTTTGCACCACTACATCTTGTGTACATACACTTGCTACATGCTAGACAGCCAACGTACATATGCTTGTTGCACACTAAACAGCTCGTGTATGCTTGCAAAAGTTGAAAAAATTAAAAAGTTGTAAGGAATTCGGTGAATTTCATGGACTATTGGAGGTTTCCCAACCAATTCATCTGCTATGGCCCGTCACCCAACCGAATAACCATCATTTTTTCATATAAAGGAGGTGTTGGGGTCTTATTTCGCATACAAGCATAAGAACAGTGAAACTCTGCCCAATTTCACTTCCCCTCCTTTCCCAAGCTTTTGCTACCTTTTGTGAGATATTTCCTCAGCATTCCCTCATCAACCCCTTATTCTTCCATTCAATCCATTCCCTTCCCTTGAGGTGATCAGAATATTGAGAGAAGAGGTCTATTCAAGGTGCACTTGGAGCATTGTAAACAGTATAGCCCGAACCAGGTTCACGGAACAATGGCTGAAACAAATTGTAAGTTTTAGTCTTTGTTTGAAGAATAAAATAATCTCTTTTCCCTGTCCCAAATGATGATGTTTTTTGTATTTTCATTGATTTATACTTATCATTTGACATCTAATCCTAAATCGTGAATAGAATAGCATGCTTGTAGTCCTTTTTTACCTATTTTTGGATGCAGATCATCCTTGGGAGGAGATGTACAGTCGTTGGAACTATAGAGCTTAAGGAGATCATCACCAGACGTGGGATAAAAGGTACAGTTACCTGATCTTCTCTCTCATTGCTTTCTTTTCATTCGTTTTGGTATTTTTGGGGTAGAGTAGAAAATATATTGACTTTTAGATGGTCATTTGCTCTGTCTACATCTTAAACTCTGGTGTAGTTAAAGGGGGGATTTTCCCACTAGCAAAACTAGTGACCATACTGGGGATCTCTCTAGGGTTTTTTAGGGGATTTTGGGTTGATTGATTGGTTTGTTTTCCTTTCGAGTTTCAGTCAATTTTGTTGAGTGTATCAAGGGCTTCTGGCCACCTCCAGGGTGCATACCAGTTGTCCCTTCCCTGTAAGACTTCCTGGTCTCTTTCATTTTTTAAAATACACAGAGGTGTACACACCCTGCCTTGGGTCAGCCCACGTACATGCACGGTCTGCACAGTAAACAACTTGCGTACATACGCAGGCTGCTAATGCAAGAGCCTACGTCTTTGTTTCATGAAAGTTTTTTGAAAAAGAGGGAGTTTGCCTCTTTCCTGATTGAAGTTCACACTTCTCAGGGCTTTCTTGGATCAACCAAAGTCTATGTATGTGGCCATAGCTTGGGTATAGGTTCCAGCTTACTTGTTTTCTTAGTCTTCTTTTTTTTACCCTAAAAAGGTTTTGAGAAAGTTGTTGAGTCTTAGATCCGCCCTTTTTGGTTTCTTGGTTGATTCCCTACGATCCGTAGTGGGCTGAAGGTATTTTCCAGTCTTGTTTTCAATTTATTTTTTGTCCTTTTTACTTGCTTTGAAAAAAGAAAAAGTTTACTTCAGTTTCTCTCTTTAAAGCAGTTAAAAAAAAAAATCATTTTCTTGCATTTAGTTTGGTAGAGTAGTTAAAGTTGTTATTTGCAAAAAGGAAAAAGAGTCTTTATTGCCAAGGTCTTCTTGGTTTCTTGAAACATAAGTAGTTTGTAGTCAAGCGAAAGCAATTTTTAGGATTTCTTTAAAAGATCTTGCAATATCGGTTAAGAAAAGTTGAGTTTACAAAGAGTTAGTTACAAGCTTTGCTTTTAAATTTGAAGTAATTTTTCTTACAAGTGCTTTAATTTTATCCTCCTTATTTGTCTCTTGATAACACCATTAGTTTCACTACCGTACCTTTTGAGTAAATCAAGCCTTAAAAATAACACCTAATCTAAAATACATTAGACTTTTCTTTTTCTAGGGTTCACAAACTAGTTTAGGGTTTTAGGGCCTTGAAATAGGTTTGGAGAGGAAACTCTTCAAGGCCACTTAAATCAAACATTGGAGTCTGAGTTAGGGAGTGCTTTAAGTCCAGTGTCATAAGAGTTAGTCAGGACCCCCCTCTAACACAGGGGATAAAAACGAGGTCATGTCAAGAAAGGCAACGGAGATAACCCCTCCAAAGTTGGATTGAACGTAGTGGGGATTGTATATTGATGGTCTTTCTCGGGAATAATACCGACTGCATTTTCCTACGAAGCTTCGTGGACCTTGAATTCGTTCGAGATCCTCTATTGTCTTCCAGACCTTTTTTTTTCGATGCCCTTGATAGGATTCAGACTTGTTATCCTTCTCATTATGATCTACCTGACTGTCGACTGTACCCGCCTGGTAACTAACTGCGATATGGAAACCTGGTTTCCCATATTTTAGGGACTTACACAAGTGATTGCGGGGGTATACCACGGTACCTAGGGAAAACGTC
>ML776924.1:1311606-1331384 GCA_009831015.1 Picea engelmannii
TTCGAGTTGCACTTACACCGGTTAGTTACTCTAGTCTAGATTGGCGTAATTGTTCTTCCTACTAGATAGTCAACTGCTTGATTTTGTCATTAGGAAACTTTTTAGTGTGTGCTTGGTGTTCAACTCTAGTCAAGCCTTACTATGTCGATTGATCATTTCAAAAAGTGGAATATCAACAGCTATGTCGGTCGCAAAGGCTTCAGGGCATGTCGTAGGTTACATTGGAGCAACCTTTTCCACCATTGCGGCGAATACTTGACCAAGAAGGGTCATTTGAAGCGACCAAGCCACAGGAAACTGAGCCCTAGCCTGCTCTGCAAGGAGACTTTCCGACTCCATAGGAACCTACTATTTCTAATTTTGAGGCATAGGCTCTCAAGCCAGCTAACCCTCTGATTACTGACTTTTCAGCACCGATATTGATTCAAATTGTCCCTTCCGAGGTGACACCTTCTGAGCGCCAGCTAGTACTACAAGTGGCAATGGAAGCGAATGCTACTACTTCGTCTAGGAGTCCTCATACTCTCGTTATAAATACTACCGCAGGGGGCATCCTACCTCCTCTCCCACCTTCACGAACCAAGACCACATTGGTCTCGACTCCCTCAACTTCGGGCAACGGTCTGATACCGTTATTGGCTTCAACCACTACTCCGTTCACTCAGAGTGCGACGGGCCCACCCTTCTCATATGGGATGCCTGACTTTGATCCAAACTCGGTTGTTACGTATTCTACCTTACAAACCATGGGTCTGGGGGTAGGGAGCTCGAACGCTCCCATGCAAGGGTCAACCGGGGGCGCTTCTACCCCTTTTAATGTTATCCCTTATGGTGGGGGTCATATACCTCCTCTGTCCCCTTTGCTCGGAGGTGCTTTTCAGCAGACAATCGGGTCAAATGCTAACTATAGCTTGTTTGGTGAAGGTAGTTTAGGACCTTTGTCTTATACAACGTTGGTGGGATCTATGCCTTTCTCCTTGTTCGGTGCATTTGGGAACAATTCTTTTTCTTCGGCTACTGTCTCGGTTCTCAGTTGGGGGAAACCCCAGTTTTGGTCAATAGAACCCTGTGCAAGGTACTATTCCTTCATAGGGGGCGACGACTGGAGTTTTCTCCACACAGGGTCTTTGGAATCCTTGGCAAGGATCAGTTCCCTCGCAAGGGATGTTGATAGGGGGAAACCCCTTCCATACTCAATGGAACCCAGGGCAGGGCTTCGTACCCATGCCCGTCGGATCAACTAAGGGCATCCCCTTTCAAGGTCCTTGGAACACAATGCAGCGAGCAATCCCCGCACAAACTATGTCATCCAATTTCGGGAGTCAGTCGATGATACCCCAACAGATGCATTTTCCCTATGCTAGTCAAGGCCATGGTTTTTACCAAAACCCTAGTCAGCAGTCCATCTTTTCCTGGCAACCTGGTGCCAGTCAAACTCTAGGACCCTCTTTTCTTGTAAATAGTTCACAACTGAAACTACCATTTATGGCAACGCTACATCTTCCAGACTTGTCAAGATTATTGAACAACCCAATTTGTCATGATCTGCGTTGGCCCCCCATGTCGATTAAGTTCCCCTTAGATATTCTGAAATTTGAAGCCAAGCCTAGCGAAGATCCAGGTGATAATGTGACAAATTTTCATTTATGGTGCTCCTCAAATTCACTGAAGGACGACTCTATCCAGTTGCACCTTTTTCAACGCACTCTTATAGGGGGTGCTGCGAAATGGTATATTAAGCTTGAGGTACTCTTACTTCAATGACTTGGAAATGGTCTTCTTGAACCATTTCCAGCTACCTATGAGATACGATGTCGGCACCGAATCGCTGGCCAAATTTGAGCAAACCAAGGTCGACCACATCTCTGATCATATCTTACAATGGAAGCGTAGAAAGATCTTAATTAAGGTCAAGGTCCCTCCTGCTTTCTTGTTGGAGTGGTTCTTTAAGTCCTTGGTGCCCTATGTATCCAAGGACGTAGCGACTTCCAGAGTGTTTTCAGAGGAGGCGATTATGAGAGTGCAGCAGCTTGAACTGATCTACTCTCAGTCTGGCATGCTCTACGAGATTTTGCCAGATGTGTCGTGGTCTACTCTCGATAAGGCCAAGAAAAATTATGTATCCCATGCCGACGGTATTGTGGGCTCAGCACAAATCAAGTCCATGGACCTGTTGTCGAATCAGTTGCAACAATTGTCGATACAACAGATTGTGGCCAGCCAAACTTCGAGTTTGGTTGTTCCCCCTACCCAAATGTCGGGCGTGCACAGTGTGCAGTCGACGAATCCCAAGGCAAACCAGTAGCCCGAGGGAAATAAGAAACAACAGAATAAGAAGGGTAAAGGGGATAAAAAGGCTACCAATAATGCTGGCGGGGGGGAAATAGAGAATAAGAAGTCAAAGTATCTGTGTAATCTTTGCACGGATGACCACCCGAGTCATATGTGTCCTTAGCTTGCAGAAGCTCAGAAGCTATTAGTGCAACAACAACATGTTGTGCTGACGAGCCATTTTCCACAAGGTAAAAACATGGCTCAAGCTTCAGCATCCATGAGCACGACAGGGGATAGTCAGGGACCCCCCGCGCCTACCAATAAAAACCCGGCCACAAATATTTAAATGATGAATGTCGAGGCTCATTTAAAGACTAGGTCACGAGACTACGGAATGTCGAAATCTACCGAGAAGGGAAAGGATGCCACTAACCCACCGACTCCTCTCAAAATCGAAAAGGCGGTGGGCGAAACGATGACTCACATCCCTAAAGGCGCATTTAAGAAATATTCTCATAATCCAAACGCGAGGGCCGCCCAGAACTACTTCATTGTAGAAGATTTGGCACAGACCCCTTGCGAGATATCTGCTTTAGAAGTCCTCTAGAGTTTCCCCTCGCAAAGAAAATATCTATTGTCCGTCTTGGGAGCGGCAGAGACTTGCAACCCAGAAGTGATCATTTTCTATCCAACCGACTTGAAACCTTGTCTTCCTTACCACGTTCCTTTTCAGATAGTAGTGGCTTACACCACAAAATCTTTTACGCGAAACATTTTTTGTACAGTGGTTAACGAGGGTGCCTCGACTTGTGTGATTTCATTGGCATGTTGGAAGGCCATTGGCCAGCCTGGGTTGTCTCCGTCACCTACGTTGCTTACGGCATTTGACAGTCGTTCGTTTAGACCACACAAAATTATTCCTTCCTTCCCCGTGTAGTTGGGAGGTAAAACTGTGTGTGTCGAAGTTGAAGTGGTCAATGCGCCTCTCGACTACAACATGTTATTAGGAAGGATTTGGACTTATGCAATGCATGCAATGGTTGCTACGGTTTTTTGGGTCTTGTGTTTTCCTCACGAGGGTCGGATTGTGACCATTGACCAATTGTCCTTCTCCCATCCTAACCCTTCATCGGGGGCTTCCACGGTCTCGATGATTGATAGTCCACAGAATGGCACTGTCAACTTAGGTGTTGGTTTGTTTCCATCGTTGATGGGAACTTTTGATTACCCGCCGCCTTCTGGCGATGCAAATATTATATTGGTTGTTCACGACCATCCAAGGGATGCAATTGTACAAGAGTCGTCATTTCAAATGAGCTACTTTAAAGATCCATGGACTTTACCTTCCCCATCGACCTCGATGGAAGGGAGAGTGCATCCTGGCATGTCCATGCCCTTCTCCGTGGCTGAGGTTGCATACAGCATTGTCCAGCAGAATTTAGCCAACCCCGATCTGACTCCCACACAAGAGTTAGATCCAGTTCTCGAGCCTATTTGGGATTAATATTCTCTTGCCACTTGAGATCCTTTAGACCTGGTCTTTCCCTCTGACGAGGTGATTCTCGAGGCAATGACTCATCCCAATAGACCTTGGGATGATCTACATCGTAGATCTTACTTCCCGAGTTAAGGAGAATAGAGGCGGGAAAATTTGTTTCAACCGTGAATGGAGATAATTCTTGTCCTATCAATCCTCTGGCTATGCATGTATTTTACACCAAGGGTAACATGGAAAACATTGCTACAATGATTCCAATAGATATCTCCAAAACCCCTGGTGTTGTGGAGAATGTTTTCGTCGGATCAAACTACTCCCTCGAAGAGATTTAAACTTACACTAAGTTATTCAATGAATTATACGACTTTTTTCCTGGTCTTATGAGGAAATGCCAGGCATTGACCCACGAATTGTCGAGCATGAAATTACGACTTATCCTGATGCCAAACCGGTCCGACAGAAGATTTGTCTGGTAAATCCTCGAAAAGCGGCAACAATCAAGGAAGAAGTAGAAAAACTACTCAAAGTCGGGAAAGGAGCGCAATGGACTAGAAGAGCACATCTAGTTGTTGTTTTAATTTGGGGTCTACCATGGTTCCCTGGTGCAACAGGAAAAAAAAATTGTCTTTGATTACCGCAGAAGCAGAGTATATTGCATTATGTGTGGCAGTTCGCGAAGCGGTGTGGCTTCGCAAGCTCCTTGCAAACTTATTTGGTGATGAGATGGATTCCATCGTTATCCATTGCGATAACCAGATTTGTGTGAAGCTCTCCGAGAATCCTGTGTTTCACGATAAATCGAAACACATTGAGATAAAATATGATTATATCAGAGATATGGTGAAGAGGAAAGTAGTACATGTGCAGTACCTTTCTACACATGAGCAAGTTGCAGATGTCTTCACCAAACCGCTTGCCAGGATGAAGTTTGAGTACTTTCGTGAGAGACTTGGCATGTGGAGAATGCCTCCCTAGCTGAGAGGGAGTGTTGTTGAATGCAGCTTCATGAGACATCCTCTAGATTGTTCTCCTATGAAATGAGTTGAGACCTCTGTGAGATATCCCATGTGATGGGTGTGTGGTTCTCCTATGGACTGAGTTGATATGATGTGTGCCCATGTGGTGGGTGTGTCATACTCCTTTAGACGAAGTTGAGATTATGTGTGGTCTCTTGTGTGACTCCTCTGGACTAAGTTCAAATGACTTGAGATGGTCTCGTGTCAGACTCCTATGGACTTAGTTGAGTCAACTCTAGATAGTTCTCCAGATGGTACTCCTATGGACTTAGTTGAGTCGACTTGAGATAGTTCTCCAGATGGTACTCCTATGGACTTAGATGAGTTAATCTGTTGAGAGTGACTTCCATGTGGGTGAGCATAGGTGGACGTGTCCCTAGTGGCTGAGCACTAGAGGATGTGTGGATCCCTTGCTATATTGTTTGAGACTAATATTTGGTGTAACCCTAATTTGTATTGTGAAAGGGTGTAAGTCATCCCCACCATGTAAAATATAATTAATATTTTGTAAAGATTAATTATATTTATGAGTTGTACAGGTTGGCCCTATTGTTCCAATAGACACACCTATTGTTGTGTCAAGTCTTTTATATATAACTGAGTAGATCCCCATTGTGGATCACTCACTCACACTTCATTGTAACACTCTCACAAGCTAAGTGTACGACTGAATTGCGCACTTCTTTTAGGCGCAATTTTCTAGGTCAAGGAGCACCCTCTTGCGATCTCTAGGGTTCATGGTGTGGGGGATCTTCTCTTGACTCTATAGCAAAGGATTGTTGGGTTTTTCCCTTGATTGAGAAGGGTTTTCCTAGGATAAACTCTTGTGTTCTTATGCATGGTTATTCTTCTTGTGATCTTGGTTACTGCAACTATTGTGTATGGTATTGTTGCATTTTTTATGGTTCAAGTACATGCTAAATTAAAATAAAATACATGTGCATGAGAGAAGCATTAAAATTCAACATGGTATTGCACATCAATATGCTTAGTCTTGGAATGATAAGTTGGGTTATTTGCCAGAAATATTTTTCTTGGACTGTCACAATTTATCCTCATAACTCTCTTCTCAAACTTGATCCATGAACACAGTCGTTGCATCCATACAGTTTCTTTTCTTCTATGAGTGGTTTCCATGCATTCATCTTATGTTGTTGACAAGGCTACAACTTCCCATTGCTTACTCATCCAACTAATTTCTCTATCAAATATCTTGAACACATACCCACTGGTTGACCTTCGTCGATTCATATCTCTAGCCCAGTCGGCATTGACAAATCCATGTACATCTACTTCACTACCATTTCCAGGTTTCCCTTGGTAGCATATAGTATAGTATTTTGTCCCACTCAAATACTTGAATACTCTCTTGACAGTCATCCAATGCTCCTTTCCAGGTGTCGACATGTATATGTTCAACACTTTCACTGCATGGGCAATGTATGGTCAAGTGCATAACATCGTATTCATTAGACTACCAATAACACTTGCATAGGGAACACGTGCCATATCCTCTATTTATTCTTGTGTCTTTGGAAACTATTCATCAATTAGCCTTTCTCCCACAGGAATTGGAACCTTTACAGGTTTGTAATCTTGCATGTTGAAATGTTTCAAAATTATTTCAATATACTTCTTCTTATTCAAATAGAACTTTCTAGTTGCTCGATCTCTCTTGATCTCCATTCCCAAAATCAAGTTCGATGCATCAAGATCCTCCATGTTGAATTTGGAGGATAATTGCTTCTTCACCTCCATTATTGCTTCCATGTTATGTTTTGTCAGCAACATGTCGTCGACATACAATGCTACATATATGAAACTCCCACCTTCTTCCTTGGAATATATATAGTGATCAACTTTGCTTCTCACAAATCCCAAACTAAGGATGTATGTGTCGAAATTTTGATACCACATCCTTGGTGATTTCTTTAGACCATAACGAGACCTTTTCAATTTGCACACTAGCTCTTTCTTGCCCCTTATTACAAATCCTTGAGCCTATTTCATATAGATTTATTCTTCCCGGTCCCCATGTATGAACATTGTATTTACATCCATTAGCTCTATTTCAAGATCAAATGTTGCAGCTAAAGACATCAGTACTCTAATGGAAGTTAATTTTTCAACAAGAGAAAAAATGTCATCAAAGTCAAATCATTCGACTTGGGAATATCCTTTCGCTACCAATCGAGCTCTAAATTTCTCAACTTGACCCGTTGTGTTCTTCTTCTTCTTGAATACCCACTTACTATTGATGGGATTTATTCCACTAGGTAATTTAACTAAACCCCACATATCATTCTTATGCAAGGATTCTGTCTCTTCAACCATGGCGTCCTTTCAGAGTCTACCCTTTGTTGAGTCGATTGCCTCCCGTTCGATTTGGGCTCATCGTTAGTGGAAATTAACATAAATGTGGAATGGAAGTCGGAAGGACTATACTGTTCGATTGTTTTCTTACTCATTCATTACTTCTTACGATCGGGGTCAGTTTCTCCACCTCTTCATCCGATTCAGTCGACTCATCTGAATCATCTTCTTCTTTATTCCTCAGTTCAAACCTCACCTTTTCTAGATTATTCTCTGTTTGAACCACTTTAGGGTCAGACTTCCTTTTGACTTCTTTGAAGACCACATCTCAACTTTAGATTTTTCTCCTTGATGCAGGATCCCAGAGATTATATCCTTTCATTCCTTCTTTGTATCCAATGAAATACACTCGATTTCCTTCTTGTCCAACTTACTCCTCTTTTCCTTGGGAACATGCACAAATGCATCACAACCAAATATTTTGAGATGTAAAAAATTAGGCTTCTTACCATACCATGCCTCATGTGGAGTCATATCGACTAATGACAATGAAGGAGACATATTCACCAAATATTTTGTAGTGTCGACTATCTCTGCCCAAAATTCTTGTGCAAGCCCAGCACCACTGAGCATGCTCCTTACCTTGTCCATCAATGTTCTGTTCATTATTTCAGCAACTACATTTTGTTGTGGGGTATATGGTGTGGTGTTTTGGTGTGCTATGCCACACTGCTTACAAAACTGCTCAAAATCATTTCCACAAAATTCATCATCGTTGCTAGTTTTCAGCACCTTTATCTTCTTATCTATCTAGTTTTCGACACAAGACTTAAACTCTTTGAATTTCTCAAAAACCTCTGATTTCTTCGTCAGGAAATATATCTATATATTCCTGGAAAAATCGTCTATGAAGGAGACATAATACATGGATCCACCAAGTGAAGGCACTGTTACGGGGCCAAGTACATCACTATGAAATAATTCTAGAATCCCCTTTTCCCTTGTCACTCCAGATGGGAAACTCACCAAAATTTTTTTCCATATATACAATGTTCACAAAAATTTACTTCTAAATTACATTTAGAAAAATCTTTGACCATACCTTTATTGCGCATAGCTTGAAGTAATTTTTCTCTAATGTGTCCCATCCTCTAATGCCATAGCCTAGTCGGGTTGACTTGACAAAGACTTGTTGAGTCAGTTGGAATCGACTCAGCCCAAGATGAATCGAGTTGAGTCAAATTCGTGTCGAATTTAGGAACAACAATGTCGTTGCATCTAGTCGAGTTGGCATTCCCTAATAAGTTGTATAAGGTTCCAATCAAACTCCTTTCATTAAGACCATCACACCTCTAACCATTTTGCATGTATCCTTGAGAAATAGAGTGTGCACTCTTTCATCACTCATCTTGTTGATAGATATCAGGTTTCTTGCCAAACCCAGAATATGTAGCACACATGGAAGGGTTCTACTCCTCTCATCCTACAATATTAGTCAAAATCTTTCCGTACGACAATTTTGGTTGTCGATTCGTCCCACAAGAACACATATCCTCCTTCATATTGTTCATATTCACAAAACCAATCTCTATGTGATGTCAAACGATAGGATGCTTATGAGTCATTCAACCAGTGTCTTGATTTTACTATGTACTAGTCGACGCTAAATACAAATCACCTCCCTTATCTAGAGTAGTCTTTCTCTCAGTTGATTGCTTCTCATTGGATCCTATACTGAATTCCAGTTCCTTCGACTTGCAATCCCTTTTAAAATTCCCAAATTTATCACATTTCCAGCATCTTCTTGTCAAATGAACAGGGGATTTAGATCTACCCTTTGACTTAGACTTTCTACTAGAAAATTTTCCTTTATCTCTATCAACCGGTCGACCTCTCACAAAACCATGTTTGGTCGATCCTTCCATGTTCTTCCTTCACATTTCTTTTGATAGTAGATATGAAACCACATCTTATATCACTAATGTGGTTAAATTAATTGATATAGCTATGATTAATCTATCCCAGCAATCTGGCAAAGAACATAATAGGATAATACATTTATCATACTCGGTGATTTCAATATCTACATATGATAACTAGCTTATTATTGTATTAAACGCATTTAAATGCTTAGTTACCAAAATTCCCTCACTCGTCCTCAGAAGATACAATTTCTTTCTAAAGAACAATTTGTTTACCAGGGATTTCGACTGGTACAAGCTTCCCAACTTGTTCCATAGTTTCTTGGCCAAGCCTTCACCTGAGACATTTAGCAGCACCAAATCTGAAAGACATAGTCGAATCGTACTACTTTCCCTCCTCTCTAGTTTCTCCCATTATTCCCTTGGCATACCTGTTGGAATGGTACTTGGATAGAATACTTCCCATTATAGTCGAATCGTACTCCTTTCCCTCCTCTCTAGTTTCTCCCATTATTCCCACTCCGGCTCTGCAACTTTGTAGTCTCTGTCTACCAGAGGAGTGTGGTCCAGGTCGATTGGAGGGGGAATCATTGGGTTTTCAGAGGTGTCAACAGACTTTCCTTTGGGAGCCATAATTGACAAAATAATAGTAGAATGAGTTGGCAACAATGAAATTACTGGGAAAATAGCTCACATGTTGAAGGTAAGAGATGGTGGTGGTAGTCTAACAGTTAGCTCGGCGCGGTCTTCACAGGTTCTTAGTCAGAAAATAGTTTAACGGGGGTGAAAATGGGGGTTTTTATATGCACGGGGATATTCGTTAGGGCGCGGGACCGTTACGGGACAACTAACGATCACGGGGAAAGAATTAATTGGATATCAGATAGGAGGTGGGGCAGGTGTCGTGTAGGGAGAGGGGGAGTAGCGGCAGGGAAAGTGAGCGGTATCAGGATTTGGTTATGCGGTTTTCAGAGGGGGGGTCGGCGGTATGTAGTAATAGGAGGGGGGTGCAAAACACTGAGGGAATGCCACGTTATGTGGGGCCGTAGCGGGGAAAACTACTTTTCGGACCCCCCTTCCGCCGATAAAGGTAGGTAGGTCGGGGGGGTCGAAAGCAAGTGAGGGTCATCGATTGGGAAAAGAATGATGTCGC
Source organism: Picea engelmannii (assembly GCA_009831015.1). Taxonomy (NCBI): domain Eukaryota; kingdom Viridiplantae; phylum Streptophyta; class Pinopsida; order Pinales; family Pinaceae; genus Picea; species Picea engelmannii. The sequence continues at coordinate 1,321,783 of ML776924.1, forward strand.
CGAGAGAGATCTACATGGAAATTATGCGCTACAAGACAAAACGTCTTGTCAACTTTACAACTTTGGATAAAAATACATGCGCCATAAAGAAAAATGTTTTCTTTTTGAAATCTTTGCATTCTTATTTATTTTTCCTATGCTAAACTGACTTATTTTCATCAACTTATGGTGCATTTTAATGTGCAGGCCCTGTTCAGTTTTTCTAAAGGGAAAAATCATCTAACCTATCTTCTATCCTATACATCTAAATCATTAATCCAGCTTAAACAATTGGATTAATTTATTCCTCTACCTAACTATTTTAGCCAAGATTAAACAGTTTGGCCAAAAATTATTCTCTAACCTAACAACAACAATTTAAAAAATGTTTGATCATGATTAGATTGTATGATTCAAACTTATTTTTCTTTTCATGGGGTTTTCTTGTTTTTCTCTTTTTTCTCTTTTTATTTTATTTTTTCTTTTTTCTTTTCTTTTATTTTATTTTCTTTTCTTTTTCATTATTTTTTATCTTTTTTCTTTTCTTTTGGAAATCATTTGCAGAATGTAATATTATTTACAATATAAAATCACTAAAACAGAAATATTCAATCACCATTTGATACTATGAAATATAGGACTCTAACACCATGAACGATCTCACCTTTGAGAAATTATTTGGTGTTGGCCATCCTCTAATGGATTTAATCTTCTCAGGGTCCATTGTTATTCCTTCCTTTGAAATAATATGGCCCAAATAATGAATCTTCCTCTGATAAAATCAGCACTTGCTTAGCTTGGCATGCAACTGATTCTCCCTCAATAATTGTATCATTATACTCAAGTGTTGCTCGTGCTCTTCTTCAAACTTAGAGTAGATAAGTATGCCATCCAAGAAGACAATGAAAACCTTATCCAAGTAATTTTTGAAAATTCCATTCATCAAACAGATGAAGACAACTCGTGCATTTGACAACCTAAATGGAACCACTGTAAACTCATAATGGCCATACCTTGTTCTAAATGTTGTCTTGTTGATATCGTATTCTTTAATTCTCACCTAATGATAACCTGACCTGAGATCAATCTTGGAAAATGTCTTTGCATATTTTAGTTGATCAAAGAGATCATCTATCACCTTTTAGATAATCAAATAGATCATCTATCGTTGGCAAAGGATACTTGTCCTTCACAGTCACCTTGTTCAGTTGCATGAAATCAATTCACAACCTCAAATTTGTCGGAATACTGAGAGTGGGGGGGTGAATCAATATGAGAAATTTTACCACTTTTAACCACAATATATATATGTCAACTTTATCAACAATATATCATCAATATATCATCCGTATATCATGAGCATGTAAACATAAGAAACATCACATCAAGTACACAGTACACCAGAATTTACGTGGAAACCCAAACAGGAGAAAACCACGAAATGCTTTCTTGTATATATCAAGAATACGTTCATAAGAAGCACCAACTGGAAGGAGGCGCAGACCTCCTAATTTACAGGCACCAACCTAAAGGAAGCTACAACTACCTGAATCCTCTGGCTCCAACCAAAAGGAGGATACAACCCCCTGATTCTCATGCTCCAACTTGAAGGAATCTCCAACTCCCTGTGTTCTACGGCACCAATTGGAAGGAGTCTACAACCCCCTTTCTTTGCCCCATCCTGTTGCCCTGAAATATAAGTGTAGACCAACTGTCACTGCCACTTCCACTGCCATTGTCACTACCTCTGTCACATCAACCCATAATATGTCAACCTGTCATTGTGTCCAACCTGTCACTGTCAACATGTCATTGTGTTCAACCTGTCACTGTCAACCTATCATTGTATCAACCTGTCACTATATCCAACTTATCACATCAACCTTTCCAACCTGTCACTGTCATCGATACTCAATCATATCCTCTCACATGGATCATATACCAAGGAAGCCTCTCAATTAAATGTCCAACATCACCAACACATGTCTCTGGCAAGCCAACATACCATCACAAGGTATGTGTCTCAACCATGTACCAAAGCATGTACCAAACCATCAACATGTACCATACCAAGCATCAACCGTGTACCACAACATGTACCGCAACAAGTGCATCAACCATGCACCAACACATGTACCAAATCGTGCATCAACCATGCACCTCAACCTGTACCATATGCCTCGACCATCAACCATGTATACCAAGTACCAATCATGTACCATACCATGTATCAACCATTTACATCAACAATTTACATCATCACATGTACCATACCATGTACCAACAATGTATCTCAACCATATACCATATCACTCAATCATGCCATATACCATAGGATATATCAAGGAAGTATTATCAGTGGTGTACCTCAACCAAGTACCAACATCACCAAAATATGTATCTCATACATGTGTTGTCATGTACCAAGTGTATTCCTCATCAATGTATCAATATCAATGACAACCATACACCATGTGCCAATGCTTCAACAATAAACCAAATACTTGCCTCAAGCATGCACCATAACATCATCAACATGTAACCCTCAAAACATGCATATAAACATACTTGTAACTCTGTAATAGGCCTTTTGTATGTGACCATAGACCTGCAAACCTTCCTCGACTTTAGCAATAAGAGAATATCATCTTCATCAAACTTTACCTTAGTCTCAGGGGACTAGTTTTTGGATTAGTCACAAACCCTAACTTTCAACAAGCATAACTTCTTACTTGTAACGAATAAAGGTCTGAAAGTTGTACCCAATATTATTCAATATCTTCTATGCAATTCCTCTAAGTTTCACTGCTTGGAACATACCAGAAAAGAATTTATAGCAAAAATGGTAGACCTTGTTGAATTATGGCTTATTCTAGAGAGTGAACTTGTAGAGCATGCCATGCATGGAGTATTTGATATATAGATATGAAAATCATACACAATGTACTAAAGATTGTACTCTATCCAATTCAATTGGTTTCATTAAATTCCGATCCTCTATGAAGAAGTTATGACTTTTTTACACTGAACACTTGTTTGAGACTAGTTTCAAGACTAGCAAAAAACCCTATTTTCCACATAGTGTATCTCATAAAATACAATAAACCAGAATATGAAATGTTTACCACATGTACCTTGACATGTCTTATCAACCTCCTGCAATTTTAGCTATTTGAATCATTCTAGAAAAAAAATTATAATGAAAATGGTAAGATGACCTTTAAATAACATACCTTAGAACACATCATCACAAGATTTCATCCTCCCTTGGAATTTCACCCTTCTTTACTTCATCTTCCCTTTGAAATTTGCCTCAGATATCCTTGGTTACCTCAGATAAGAACCACTTACTCCCATAGAAGATATTCAATAGAATGTCTGTGTTAATGTACTTTATGAGTGACTTCTTGAGTTGTATATATACTTTTTCTAAGTAACCTCTTTCCTTAACATTAGGGCTTCTTGAACTTTATTGTTACAACCAATTTAACCTTTCATTAATGACTTGAAACCAATTAGGGGATTCTTAACCCATATTATAACCAATTAAGTTATTCTTAACCCATCTATGGGGCTTCCAACTTCATGACCTCATAACTCCTCAACCGTGCGGAACCACATGGGATACCACCTATCACCAGAAACAGAACAACAAGGACTATCCATCTATGAGTGTCTTACCTGCATTTACATTGTCCTTCATGTCCATATTCCTCAACCAACTTCGGGTCCCATAACCACACCTCTGGGGCTTCATGTGTACTTCATCAAATGCACTCATCAATGACAATTAACTTACCATCAATCTCAACCATATATCTAGGGCTTTTGTACTTCTCCAAGGGTTGACATCATTCTCTAAGGGTTGACATCAATCACAACCAATTGTCCAACAATCTCTCGCTTTGGAATTGATGGAAACACCAACACGAATGGCAAGACTGATGCTCCAACACTCATGCTTCCCATGTGACCATTGCTCCTCATCAATGTTTCTCACTCTCCCCCTTTGACATTAATGGAAAAGGGTGTCTCTCCTTGGGGTTGCTCCCCCTATCTCCATGCATCTATTTTTTCTCTTAGTTTCCATGCCTTTATTCTTTCTCTTCACATGTTTCTCTCCTCATGTTCCTCTTCTCTTGTGACTTCCCCTGAAGGTATACCTTCTCTGAACAATCCTTCTTTGACTTCATGTGCTTGACTTTTACTCTTATGGTATTTCTCTTTCTCTCCCTTTCACATCATGGGAAAAAAGATAACTCCCCCTTTCAATATGTCTCCCCATGTCTATATGCTGTTAATATTTCTTTCTTGGTCTCTTTCTCTGGCGATCTCTCTTCCCTTGACTTCTCTGCAAGATGTGATGTAGATCAATGTAGGATTACATGTATATGTTTCATTTCCTCTCTTCCAGTGCTTTCTAATTGTCCATTGGTGCTTCCTCTTGTAATTCTCAGATATATAAAAAGCATTCATTATTTGATTTCTTCATTCACTTGTCATGTTCACTTGACCATACTTTGTAATGATTTTCTTTTGTTGATTGACATTTTCTCTTTCCCTGTTATGTTGTGCCTTTCACCACTTGTCTTTATGCTACCAACTGATTCCACTAATTCCAATTGTAAATACATTGTTATGCATCTTCTTTGACCCATGTTATCTATACCTTATGAGTATCCATCTATGTCCATATGTCGCACAATGTCCATACCTTTGCTACTCAATTGTCTACAATGTCGATCCATCTATCATTGTACTACCATGGTTGCAACTGATCATCATCTATGCTGATCCATCTTCAAACTAAATCAAATGTGTCCACAAACTCTACATGTATGAACAACCTATACTGAAGATATCCCTCCTGAATACACACGTGGAATACAATCATAAGTTTATGCCTATGTAATCGTCAATTGATACATGTGTGGGAAAACTGCACTTATGATATCTGACTGTTCTGAATCTGTCTTCTGCAAATAATTCAAACTACTCTAAGGATGGTTCTTTGATCTATAGTAGCTATTGCACTGACTCCCCTTGTTCAATATTCATATTCATTGGGAGTCTCCAAGCCGGGTGGCTCGAAAAAATACCCGCTCTGATGTGGAGTAATCTTCCTCTTTGTCTGTAGACTCATCATCTCTCTGAACTCTGACTTCTTTCTTTCTGCCCATGGATTGATCTTGCACTACAATTCCTGAAAGTACAATCTCTTGGGCCTGCTCTTTATTCACCTGCTCTTCTTTTCTTTCTCGCACTATTGTAAATACTGCAATCTTTGGGAACTTTTCTTTATTCATTTGTTCTTCTTATTTTTCATTTGTTCTTCTTGTTTTTCATTTCTTCTCCAAATATTCTTGTATCTAACATCTTCATTTTTCCCTGTAGATTTGTATTCATCTCGTACTATTTCCATTCCTGAGAATATGGCTTTTAGGTGTCCTTCATTCATCTGATTTTCCTTTACCTATTCTTGTTTTCTTTTCCAAACTTTCTTATATCTGATGTGAGTGTTATTTTTCATAGAATTATCCATCATGCTTCTACAAGCACAAGCTATGTGACCATAATTGAGACATTTGTAACATTCAATATTGTGTGGGGCCACACAAGTATTTCTTGCTTGAAAATTTATTTCATAAGCCCTGTAATTTGAAACTTTATGTCCAAAGTTAGTACTATAAAAACAATGACCATAAAATAAATTTACATACTTGGGACTGAATGATCTTCTTTGTGGTGTAGTATTTTTGTATTCCTTCCTTGGTTGATCATGATCATGATTGAAACTTCTTTGTGGTTTGCATGTGGAGGGTCTTCTTGAAGATGTATCTCTATCATTTTTCTTTAATTATGTTTGACCATGATTCCTTCTTTTGAGTACTTATGCATAACTCTTACTATTTTCTTCATTTTTCTTTTCTGGCAACCTAGAGTGTTTATCTTCAACAATCTTTGTTGATGATGTGGATATTTTTGTCTTTTCAACGTTCTTGTTGAGCTTAACGATTTTGGCTCTCAATGAGACAACTTCTTCTTCAAGCTTCTCAACCTCTTCTTCTTTCTTCATCATCTGAGTTTTCATGATGACTTCTTCCGTTCTCTTTGCTTCTTCAAGTTGGATCTTCAAGGAGATGATTTATTTTTCAAATCTTCTCTCTTCTTGACCGAATTCTACTTCAAGTTGATTTAAGTTGTCATCTCTTTCCTTAAGATGATTTGTTAAAATCTTTTCTCTCTTCTTTGTTTCCTTTCTTTCAGTTTCCAAACGTTGCTTCTCTTCCATTGCTTCCTTTCTTAGTGTTGCTATTTCAACTTCCAAACATTGCTTCTCTTCCATCTAACTCTTGTATGTTTCTTCAATCTTTTTGTCTTCTTCTAGCCGAGCTTTTAGTTTCACAATGACCTATTGGGATTCTTCAGAACTTTCTTGAGAATTCTTCTTGACTAATTGTTCCTCAAGTGACTGGTTCTTCTTCCTTTCTTTTGTTAGTTCATCTAGAGCACTGATTAATTTTGCTTCAAGATCTACTATTCCTTCGTCACAACCTTCTTTTTCTGAATCTGTCTAACATGATGAGCATCTTTCTTCTTCTTTTGTACCTACACTTTCTTTAATAGGATATGACTATGTGACGGAAGATTCCTTGGAATAGATATTATGTATCTTATCCCACAGTTCTTTAGCTAATGAACATTGTCCCACTATGTCTTTTACTGAATCACATAATCCTTCCAAGATGAAATCCATTGCCATTTTGTTATTTCTCTTCAATTCCTTCTTAGTTGTGGTCTTTGGTTTCTTTGCACCGGTGTATCCTATAACCACTAAGTACTAAACATCATACCCATGTGCTCCTAAAAATGTTTTCATTTTACTGTTCCACGTCTCATACTTCAGACCAATATGACCATCAAACCAGAAAATTCCATTAGCTTTGTATCCATTATCTGTGACATCCATGATCTACCTTCCAATGGTTAAATTGTTTTCTTGAAGGACCTACTTTGATACCAATTGTTGGAATACTGAGGAGGGGTGGGGGGGTGAATCAGTATGAGCACTTTTAGCACTTTTTACCACTATATATATATCATCAGTATATAATGAGCATGTAAACATAAGTAGCATCACATCAAGTAAATAGTACACCAGAATTTACATGGAAACCCAAATGGGAGAAAACCACATAATGTTTTCTTATATATATCAAGAATGCATTCATAGGAAGCACCAAATTCCAAATTCTCCAGCACCAACTGGAAGGAGGCATTGACTTCCTGATTTATAGGCACCAACCCGAAGGAAGCTACAACTCCATGAATTCTTTGGCTCCAACCAAAAGGAGGCTACAACCCTCTAATTCTCAGGCTCCAACCTGAAGGAAGCTCCAACTCCTTATGTTCTTCGGCACCAACCGGAAGGAGGATACAATCCCATTTCCTTTCCCCATCATGCCATCCTAAAATATAAGTGTAGACCAACTATCACTACCACAATCACTGCCATTGTCACTGCCATTGCCACTTCCACTGCCACAGTCACAGTCACTATCACTATCATTATATTTGTCACTTCAACTTGTAGCCTATCAACATGTCACTATGTTGAACCTGTCACTATATCAACTTGTCATTGTATCCATCCTATCACACCAACCTGTCCAACCTGTCACTGTCATTGAAACTCAACCATATCCTCTCACATGAATCATATCCCAAGGAAACCTCTCAACTAGATGTCCAACATCAACAACACATGCCTCTACCAAGCATGTACCAAGATCACCAACATACCATCACAAGGTATGTGTCTCAACCATGTACCAAATCATGTACCAAGCCATCAACTTCTACCATACCAAGCATCAACTGTGTACCACAACCTATACCACAAAAGTGCATCAACCATGCAACAACACCTGTACCAAACCATGCATCAACCATGCACCTCAACCTGTACCATATGCCTCAACCATCAACCATGTATACCGAGTACCAATCTTGTACCATACCATGTATCAACCATGTACATCAACTACAAAATTTACGTGGAAAAACAAATGAGAGAAAACCACATAATTCTTTCTTATATATATCAAGAATACATTCATAGGAAACACTAACTTCCAAATTCTCCGGCACCAACTCGAAGGAGGCACCGACCCCTTGACTTATAGGCACCAACCTGAAGGAACCTACAACTCTCTAAATTCTCTGGCTCCAACCAGAAGGAGGCTACAACCTCCTGATTTTGAAGCTCCAACCTAAATGAATCTCCAACTCCTTGTATTATTTGACACCAACCGGAAGGAGGCTACAACCCCTTTCCTTGCCCTGTCCTACCACCCTGAAGTATAAGTGTAGAACAACTGTCACTACCACATCACTATCATTGCCACTACCACTTCCACTGGCACTGCCAGTGTCACTAACTTTGTCACATCAACCTTTAACATGTCAACATGTCACTATGTCCAACTTGTCACTATATCAACCTGTCATTGTATCCAACTTATCACATCAACCTATCCAACCTGTCATTGTCACCAATACTCAACCATATCCTCTCATATGGGTCATAAACCAAGGAAACCTCTCAACTAGATGTCCAACATCACCAACACATGCCTCTACCAAGCATGTATCAAGATCACCAACATACCATCACAAGGTGTGTATTTCAACCATGCACCAAAGCATCAACCTGTACCATACAAAGCATCAACCATGTACCACAACAAGTGCATCAACCATGCACCAACACCTATACCAAACCGTGCATCAAACATGCACCAACACATGTACCAAACTGTACATCAACCATGCACCTCAACCTGTACCATATGCCTCAAGAATCAACCATGTATACCAAGTACCAATCATGTACCATACCATATATCAACCATGTACATAAACAATGTACATCAACACCTGTACCAACAATGTATCTCAACCATATACCATATCACTCAATCATGTTATACACCATATACCATAGAATATATCAAGAAAGTACTATCAATTGTGTAACTCAACCAAGTACCAACATCACCAAGTGATGTATCTCATACATGTGATGTCATATATCAAGTGTATTCATCATCAATGTATCAATATCAATGACAACTATACACCATGTGCCAATGCTTCAACAATATACCAAAGACTTGCCTCAAGCATGCACCATAACATCATCAACATTTAACCCTCAAAACATGCATATAAAGATACCTCTAACTCTATAACAGACCTGGTGTATCTGATCACAGACCTGCAGGCATTCCTCAACTTCAGCAACAAGAGAATACCATCTTCTTCAAACTTTACCTTAGTCTCACGGGACTAGTTTTTGTATTAGTCACAAACTCTAACTTTCAAAAAGCATAACTTTGTACCTGTAATGAATAGAGGTCTGAAAATTGTACCCAATATTATTCAATATATTCTCTATAATTCCTCCAAGTTTCATTGCTTGGAACATCCTAGAAAAGGAGTTATAGCAAAAATGGCAGACCTTGTTGAATTTTGGCTTATTCTAGAGAGAGAACTTGTAGAGCATGCCACACATGAAATATTTGATATCTAGATCTAAAAATCATAGACAATGTACTAAA
>ML776924.1:1337807-1360962 GCA_009831015.1 Picea engelmannii
ATATATATATTTTAAAATTTACTTGTCTTTATTAAAATATATTTTCCAAATTAAAAAAACCTAATTCAAAATTTAAAATAATACTCATAATACATAATCATATCATATTGAAACTAACAATTTATTAATCATAACAAAATTAAATTATATTCCAATGCCATGGCTAATTTTTTAAATTATAAGTTGAAAAGAGATGGGGTATTGTAGATGTTAGGATTAATTTCAACTAAAATTGCTAATCATACGAGGCTTTGTATTCTGTCAAAATAGATCCCAGGGATTATTTAAAAAATTATCCCAACTCTAACTCTTGTTAAAGTTTGCTATTTTGATTTAATTATATTGGAATTGGAAATATCAGGGGAGGAAATATGCCTAAAATTACTTAAAGTAATCTCAAAATGTTGATCTAAACACCATCCTTATGTTAATCCTTATATTAATAAATTTGCACATAGTTCAAAAGGATTTTATCTTCCTTCATGGAAACTTTTAACAGAGTGTCGTGCAAAGCCCCTTTCAAGGCATATTTTAATTAACTAGGGTGTGATAAGTGGCCGACCTTTTATATAATTTATTCAAATTGTTTACCACATGCATTTGAAACTAAAAATATTAACACAACAACAACAAAAATTAGGAACAAAGAATTCCTAAACTCAATAATTCTAAGTAATTAAATTCATTCAACATTGAGACACATTGATGAGTCACTGTAAATTATTTGAAGCAAAACTAATTTTTTAGATTTCTTCAAAAGATAAGTAAGAAATTAGAGCGAATTTTATACAAGAGCATCATTTAAAAAAAAACATTCTTGGTGCAACTATCTAACAAATCGGGCTCTCTAAAAAAACAACATACCTGATTGCTTTCGTTGAGTTCTTCTGTATAGTACTACCAACACCATAACAACTTCCAATCAGCTGAAATTTTCTTAAACCTCGGAATTTTCAAAAACTCATGGCTTACAGAAGTCTAATCTCGCCATGTTCACATGAGCTCCCCTATAGCTCAAGAATTCCAAAGAAACTAAAAAGATTTTAAAATGATGACCTTCTCTATCAGTGACCTCTGAGAACACAAAAATACACGAGTACATCAAATCACCCTCTAGGCTCCACCTCCCAAATTCACGCCACCAAACCAAAAAAAGGGCCTCTCCGACGCAACAACAAGCAACTAAGTAAACTCGACAACTGTTAAGTAAACTTGACAATTGTTCTGTCGTTGATTTCTTGTACCCAACTTTTTGTTTTCACAGCAATTTCCACCCTTCTAAAGCACAAAACCTGCAAAGTTAGCCATCCAAAAGTGCAAAACCGATCATTTTAAGTCTTGCACACTGTCTCCTCCAAAAAACCGTCCACGCCCAACCTTGGCCTACCTTGCCTTCACTCTTATTCTTTTCCCACGAATTAAAAAACCAGAGGAAAACAAACCCATTGCTAATTAAAAAAACAAACAAAACAAACCCTCCTTGCTTAGAAACTACCTAGCAGTGCACACAGAAAAAATCCCTTGTTTTTATCGCCTCTTCCCTGCTCTAATCTCAGTTGTCTTAAACTTCCTTCATACGCTAAATCAGTTGATCAACGTCTAGGGTTCATAACCAATTATGGTTTGGATGAAGCTCTAATGTTTGCACATGCTTGTTGTAACTTTTAAAACATGAAAGGAGAGATAAAAACCTTGCCTCTAGAGGAAGCAAGCACGGTACATAACATCGGATCTCGAGGAGGTGCAGGGGTCTAATTTTTGCCCAGACTTATACATACTTGTTGTAACATTTAAGGCATGAAAAAAGAGATAATTAGAGAGTACCAATTCACATGGGATTCAACATTGACAATACTAGTTCCACCGTCCACGTAACCAATGACCATAAAATTAATTTACATCGATTTGACAGGTCTGAGTTGGATATGGGATGATGAGTCATTGCTAACAGTGTTGGCACCAATCATTACAACTTGCAGGTGGCGGGCACACATCATTAAAATTTAACATTAATTTAAATTTAATGACGGGTAATTTAAAATATTACCCTTCTTACTAAATTTTAGTTTTTTTTTTACATTTCCAATATAATTTTCAAAAATAAAAAATAACATTTTTTTGACACCTAATTATTTGATAACACTTCTAGAACACGCTAAACCCTTTACAAGCTATTACGGGTTGAATTTTGATCACTCCTCAAAAATGGTTCTTTTGAACAACTTTATCGAAATCCGCAACAATTTATTCCATGATTTTCTCAATGTCCCCCACATATCCGTACTCTCACAAGTGCTTATTTAGCATTATTTTCAAGGCAATGTATTTAAATTGTTCACTTATCAAAGGCAAATTGGTGAAGTAGTTATGTAAATGGATACATTCATAAAACCATTCCATGCATATTAAGACACATATATGCATAAAGGTTTAAGAAATCACTTTTTAATTTTTTACGTGACATGTAAAAAGGATATATAAAGCATATTTTGATAAGTTTTGGAGGTATTAAGTCCCATGGCATAGCTGAGTTGGTGAGACGTGCGCACACTCTCTCGGCTCGGAGAGAGGTCACGGGTTCGAGCCTAGCTATGAGTCCCTGGGGATTTTGCTTTCCACTCCCATGTCATCCACTATGTGGGGAAGTATCGGGGTGGGTTCCCAGCGAGTTAATTTCTCATCTGGAAAAAAAGTTTTGGAGGTATTACTTTAGGTTATTCCCACTTTATTTGACTTTATTTGATGAAAGTGATAAAAGAATTTGATTAAGATTAAAATAATGTTTATTTCAAGGAGACAATTGTGTACGAAAGGAAATTTGTTTTTTTAATTTTGGAAGTTTCTCTGAGGATCCAATTGTAATCTTGAAGATAGGAGGGTGAGTTTATACAAATCACCAATTTTGTAAACTTGAAGCTCGCACATTTAGAAGAGTTCAATATAGAACTTGTCAAAAAAAAAAAACGACGAGATTCTTAAAGGGTTAAGGTTAAGCTATTAAAAGTGTTGTTTTAACGAAAAGTGTGTGAATTGTTTTTTGTTCTTTGTATCTCATTTTCATGTTGTGATATGTTTAGAATCACTTGCAAATTTCAATTCTTTAAGACAATCTATCATCATGTAAAATGTAAAAGTTAATCAATTTATTCACTGACTCAGATAAGTTGGATGGCCCCAAGAATAACAAATCTTGAAAATGCCACATGCAAAACACATTAATACATAATTAGTTATGTCATGATATTTGTGATGGTGATAATCCTCCAACAAATCCCACTGATACTGCTCCTTTAACTAAATGGGAATTAAAATATGAGAAGGCTCTTTCTTTAGTTCAATCTTCTGTAGCTGAACATTTGTTTGTTCATATTGAGAATTTTGCTTCTTCTTGGTATGATTGGAATCAATTTCGCAAGATTTTTGATACTCCTCTTGAATCTCAAAGAGTTAATTTACAAATGAAGTTGCTTAGGAAAAAATTCATTGATGGTGATGATGTGTTAAAATATATTTCAAGAATAAAGAACATACATCAAGACATCATCAAAGGTGATTTTCCTAAACTTGAAGATGGTTTTTTAATCTCTATATTGATAAATGGCTTACCTCCATCTTATAAGCACTTTATTGAAACTTTGTAAATCATTGATAAATATCAATTGTGACATTTGATTCACTCAATGAACTATTAACTCAACATAGTAAGTCATTTGGTAAACAAAAAAATCTGATGAGGATCTTCTCTTCACCAGTTCAAGCAGAGCAGAAAGTTCAAAAGGAAGATGAGCTTTGGTCAATAATAGAGGATGAGGAAATAAAAATCATTCTTCTTATAGAGAACGTGGCCATGAGCGTAGTCAAGGAAGAGGTTGCAATAATTTTCAACAGGGATCAAACAATTTTAGAAGAAGTCAGTTAGAAAGACCTCCAAATTGTAATTATCAATCTAGAATAGGTGGAGATATGAGTCATATTACTTGCAAATGATGTAATCAAGTTGGTCATTATGCAAAATGTTGTAGAACTCCAAATGATAAATTGTCTAAGTTTAAGCAACATTCAGCTTTAGTGCATTATGTTAATGCCAATGAGATTATCAAAATGATTTTGAGTATGTATTCACCACTCTTCAACAGTTAGAGTCAAGAGCGTTAATGACTTCCAACTACTCTTTTCGGAGTGAGTATGAAGATGTATGGTTCTTGGATATAGGTGCCACTCAACACATGACTTTAGAAGAGATTGATTTTGGTCCTTTCATGAATGTAAACTGAATTCAATTTCTTTGGTTGATGATTCAATGCAGACACCTCAAGGAAAAGGTTCTTTGAAAGTTTTCTTCCTAGAATCGGAAAGAAAATGATTTCAAATGTTTGGTATGAACCAACATTTAAAAAAAGTTTGTTGTCCTTAGTAATAATTCAACTAGTACGACATCAAATTATTATGGAAGATGGGTTGGTTAAAATCAACTCAATAAAAGAAAATTTCAAAACAATCATGACATGATATAAATATGGTAAGATTCTCAAGATGAAAGGGAAATTAATTCCTTGGAAACAAGATTTTACAGGAGTGGTTGATTCATATAATTCATTGATAATGTTATGGCATGTTCATTATGGACATGACAGTTTTTCACAACTCCAAAAACAAGGAATGGTTAAAGGGTTTCCCACCTCCAAGAATAAAAATGTAAGATGTGAAGATTGCATTTCTGGAAAACAAAATCAAGAAGCATTCCCTACTGGATCATGGAAAGAAAATAGATGTTTGCAACTCATCCAAAGTGACATTTCTGGACTTCTAGACACTTCACTTGGAGGATGTAAATATTTTTTACTTTTCATTGAAGATTTCAGTCGAATGACTTGGGTGTATTTCTTGAAGGAAAAGTTAGAGGCATTTGAAAAGTTCAAAGTTTGTCGTCGTGTGAATGCAAAAGAAACCAAGGAAAATATTGGTACTTTTAGGACAGATAATGGAGGGGAATTCACTTCAAATGAATTCCAAAATTATTGCAAAGATAAAGGCATCAGAAGCGAATTCACAAATTGGTACACTCCACGGAAAAATGGAATGATAAAAAGAACGAACCAAATTTTGATGGGTATGGAGAGATCAATGTTGAAATTCAAAGGCTTAAGTTCCTCCTACTGGGCCGAAGCAATTCACATTGTAGTTTACTTAAGAAATAGATCTCCCACCACTTCTTTGGATGGCATCAGACCATATGAAGCTTGGTATGGTTTCAAACCAAAAGTTAACATTTTTTAGTCTTCGATTCAATTTTCTATGCTTTAGTTCCTAAGGAAAAGAGAAGTAAGCTAGAATCTTGAAGTATGAAGTGTACTTTAATTGTATAGTCTGATGAAAAGAAAGGGTATCGATTGCTCTCATATGGTTAATTCATTTTCAATAGAGACATATTTTTTTATGAAACTAAAAGTAAAATATTTGATGAGATTAATCGTATCCTTAGTTGTTTAGAGAAGAAGAACATTAAGGGTAAAGATAAGTTGAAAAAGAAATCAAGTCAATCATTTTGGTTTGAAAAAGACTTTGTTTCTTCAAAAGCCATTCCTTCATCAAAAAAAATTTGATTCTTCTGATAATGAAACTTCAAAATATTCTCCTCTAATTTAAGATACTTCATAGGACATGAGAGTCTATGTTTTTGAAAATTGTTGGATGCAGGCCTAGTACGGGAGAAAGGCTAATTTTGGAGGAGAAGCATGTAAGAAGGAAAAGATAGTTGGAAGGAAAAACAGCACGTGTAAGAGAAGCAAGTGAAGCATGCATGCAAGGAAGACTTAACGACGCTAGGGTTAGGGTTTTTGAAATGTATTGTAATGGCTAGTGAGCCGAGAGTATAAATAATTAGTACTTAGAGGATATAGATATGCGATTGGGATGAGAGAGAGAGAGAGAGAGAGAGAGAGAGAGAGAGAGAGAGAGAGAGAGAGAGTTGTAAGAATTGTATGAGTCATTAAGCTGGTGAGGGTTAGATCGCAAGCTAAGGATCATGGTGTGATCTAGTCAGTCTCATAGGGATCGAGGAGCATGTAGAAAAGGGGGAGATCTAAGATTGTAACCACGTGTGGCATGATATAATTCTGAACTATAATAAAAGCCTGAGAGCCAGATCTTTGTGGACGTATCTTAGGAGGGGTTGAACCACGGTAACACTGTGTTATGTGAATGAATGAACGCGTCTTTGTGTCTGATTAATTGATGAGTCTAAGATGAATAAAGTACTAAGTAGATATGGTATTCCACATGCATGCATAGAATGAATGTTATAAGTATATGTTATCCTGAATGAATAAAGATTATAGAACACAACTGCAGATCTTCGCTTAGTCTCAGGTTGCAAACACCTGAGTATTGCAGCCACCCATAGAGCTATCTCAGGTGAGACTGCACAGTACACTCTGTGTAGTACGTTTCCTTTTGGTTTACCAAAGGGACTGATAGTTTTAAAGGGCTTTTGTTGGGAAGCTTATTAAATCTGAACCAGGGTCAATCTGTGATGGTAAATTAGAATCAAAATACCCAATAACGAATCCTCAAGACCAATAGAAGGGTAGATACCAAGCCAACAAATGGTTTCGTTGCCGATTGTCGGGAAGAAAATGGGACTGAGTATGTGAGATCTGGTTAATACGCGTCAAAAGAATGTCGAATTGGACAACAAGTTGTTGAAAGAATGAGAATCTAGAAGGGAATGTTGAGGCTATGGAATCCAATGAAGGCAGAGATAGAGAGTTGGTTGAAGACAAAGGAGCTAGAGTTCGTGCAGAAAGAACAGAAATCTGAAGGTAACACTGCGCAAATACCTGGACAAGTATGTATTTAGTGACTTGCATGAAATATTTTTCTAGGATTTTCTGCATGTACTGTAGGAGTGGATAAAAATATTGAAAGACAACCATCCCACAAATCGGATTAGACAACTAAAGTGGAATCCTGAAGAGATCGCGTAGGTACAACAAGTTGATAATAAGTTTACGCGCGTAGTAGATTTCTGGTTAGACAACATTGTTGTCAGATTTATCACAGAGTTTGCAGTAGATAAAATGAAATCGTACAACATAGTTGAGCAAGAATTCTTGAAGGGACATCAAGGTAGGTACATCAGATCGTTATATACTTCCATCAAGATATTACTATATAACAAAGGAGTAATGACGATGGATTCATACAACTAAACTTCCTTATGTGCATGGGGGAAGGGGGGAAGCACTGACAGGAGAAGGAGAAATGGAAGGAGAAGGGGATAAAGGAAAGAAGGAGGAGACTTTGGACCCAATTATGATGGACGAAGACTAGATCAAGCGGATCATGGAAAAAACTGGAAAGATGTGCAGTGGAGTACCCTACCAATATAAGGTGAACACCAAGAAGAGAGTCGTAGTCGTGAGGGAAGGCTTGGAAAGTGATGAAGAGGAGGTAGAGGATCTTCGGGTTGTGGAGCAGATTGAGGAAATCATGCGCGCAACATATGAGAGGAAGATGAGAGGTCCAAGAGCGGAAATAGAGGGCATCAGTCCTATCCATATCAGTGTCAGTGTGGAACCCATAAACCCATGTGCGACTAATACACCAAGAATAACACGACCATTTAGACAATCGAATTTCGGGAGAAGGAAGACAACAAGAAGTACATCTACACAAGGAACAACAACTAGGGGAGCTAGTTCAGGAAGCAGTAGTCAAGTATCTACACCACACAGAGGTAGTAGTTAAGCATTCAGGATGGCAGGACATGATCCCACCATCAGGTTACCATAATTCAAAGGAGAGGCGTCAAAGGACCCAAAGAAGCACTTTTTTATCTGTGAAAAGATATGGGAAGCGAAACAGATCACATATGAGGATACTAAACTAGAACAGTTAGCTATCACACTAAGAGACCGTGCACTGGATTGGTATATGAGTTTAGATGCAAACAGTCCGCCAGGGACAACCATAATGATTGGAGATATCAAGAAGTTGATGATAAATGAGTTCCAGAAGCCTAGTTCAGAGGATCAATACACGAACGACATGATAGAGATTAGATAGAAACCGAGAGAATTTGTATGGGAGATTGACCAGAGATTCAAACAATTGAAGGGAAAGCTAAAATATGTCATGAGATATATGCATCGTAGGCATTTGTTTGTCAATTCACTGCTACCACACTTGAAATACCCATTGCGACAACATAAGTTTTAGACACAGGCATAGGCTCTACAGGCAACCCTACAACTGGAAGAGAACCAATATTAGAAGACAGATCTAGCCATAGAGGAGTTGAAGGAGGATCTAAAGAACTTAATGTTTCAACTAAACCATAACAAGGGTAAGGAAAAAAGAGAAATCGTTTGGTGCACCACATCTAGGACATAAGGACACCATAAGAATGAATGTCCAACATTCACACAGTACATGGCAACAGGAATGCCAAACCCATTGCCAATAGAAGGACTATGGTGTGAGATCTGTAAGAAACAGGGTCATGATCCATACCACTGCCCAATGATGCAGAAGTACCAGACGGTACCAAAGAGCTCGTATTGCAACTTTTGCAAGTCAGTAGGCCATGATGACAAAGATTGCAGAACCATGGACCTTATGAGGGAAAGAACATCATATGCAGACAGGGTGCAGGCAGAAATGATGACCGGGCAAGCCGCACCTCAGTTTAACCAAGTACCAGCCACATACAACACTGCGCAATAGTTGTATAACACTGTGCAACAACAATATAACAATGCACATCCACAGTATAATACCACACAACCACACTATAATATCGCGCAGTATAACCAGATGCCTTAGTATAACGTGTCGCGAGGGGATCGAGCTGGCTACAGAGGTGGAGGAAGAGCAAGAGGAGGATTTGAAAGAGGCAGAGGACCAGTGGTATGCCATAATTATCAACAACCAGGACACTATGCAAGAGAATGCCCACTCCCACCAACGACCTGTATGTATTGTCGTGCATCAGATCATGACACAGAATAATCTATGACACTATTAGGGAAGATCCAGGAGAAGATGAATCAAAATAATCCGAATGTTCAGTGGATATCAGCAGAAGCGAGGGATGAAGGAAGAAACATCAACATAGTTACACGGGGAGGAGCTAAAACAAGGAACGACACAGTAAGACAAGAGTCAGTACAACATCAATGGGTGAAAAAGAACGTGAAACCAAAGAAGCAGTTTGATGCGCAAAACAAAAAGGAGATATTCAAACAAGCTAGACAAGAATTCATGAAGCCAAACATTGCATCGACATCAACTGCATAGTATAATAAGGAAGTCCTAGTGTTCAAGATGCCTCCATCACTGAATCACGCCGAAGAAACACAACCACTGGCACAAGTAAGTACGATTAAAGGTTTTTTGCAATCATGTATTAGACTACTAAGTGATCCATCCTTTGTTGAAGTGTTACAAAATATGCTAGAAAGATGTAGCATAGAGGCATAAGGAAAGCTAGAACAGAAGACAGTTAACCATTTGCATACAAGAAGAAGAAGAACAAACGGGGAATTTAAACTGAACACCAACATTGGAGATTTCAACATGATAGATATTATACTGGATTTAGGATTCAAAGTAAATGTATTACCTAAATAGACATGGCAATGTATGGGAGAACCCACATTAGGTTATTCACATGTTTAGCTGAAACTAACAAATCAACACAAAGTTCTACCAATTGGAACATTAAAGGAGTGACAGTAGATCTGGATGGAGTGCAGACTAAAGCCGATTTCAAAGTAATCGAGATAGTGGATGGCACAGCACCTTATCCGGCATTGCTTGGCTTGGATTGGGCATTTGATAACTAGGCCATAATCAACTTAAAGATGCGGGAGATGACCTTCGAGTAAGGAGAATACAGAGTCATTATGCCATTGGACCCATCAGAAGGGGAAAGGTTTGTAGAACCTACTTGCTTGGACCTGGAGGAAATTAACCAGTTGTACAGAACAATTGCGTGAGATGAAGATTACGTGAACCCAACTACAGATGGGGTACTCAGTTGGTGAAGCATCACATCATGTGCGTCAGACTCAGATACAGGCTTAGAAAATTGGCAGCAGAGGCTACACGAAGTCTCCACAAGAAGATGCGCAAGAATAGACCATGCAGTAATATGGGTAGGTACGAAGATAAGGGGACCTCCCAGCTTCCATGGGGTGAATGACTTATGAGTATTCTTAACATGGTATGAAGATGAAGTGGTAGAAAATCATAGGCTCTTATCCCTAGATATAGCACTCAAGGCAACACCTGCAAGATGGTGGGGTGTGCACAAAGAAACAATGAAAGATTGGTATAATTGTAAGCGATTACTGCGCATTAGGTTTGGCGTAGAAAGAGGAAGAAACCCGGTGCAGAAATATGATGGACAAAGCGCTATGGAAAATGACACCACCGGAGGACTGGCCTCATCATTTTGTTTACACATTAAAAGGCATCCCAGCAAACCGGTATATAGACCAGGAACTACACAGAGGAACTACGAGATGGAAAGTATTGCAATAGAAATTTACAATTACTTTCTCATTTGAGCATGAGAACCCCAACATAGACACAACACTTAAACAAATCAAAGGGATGATATTCATTAAAGAACCAGAAGTTGAACTCGTGACAGAAGAACAATAGGAAAACAGGCAGACAGTAAAAGAACTATTGTCATGCTATCACGTGCAGGAAGAAGCACCAGATGAAGATGATCCGCACGATATTCAGATTGAGGAAGGTGAAGGCGAGAGAGAAGTGGAAGGTCCACCTCTGGAGTCAGAAGTAATTGCTGCGCCGATCAAGGTGAAGAAAGCCAACATTGGGATAGTTGAGAATCCCAAAATGGCCAGCATTGGAGACTATTGGGATGAGAAAATAGTGGAAAGTATAACAGAGTTATTGCGCGAGTACAGTGACCTGTTCCCCACAACATTCAAAGAGAAGAAAGGCATAGCAAGAGAGCTAGGCTAAATGAAGATACCGCTCAAAGCCGAGGCAAGACCGATCAAACAACGACCATATAGACTAAATTTGATCTATAACCAAAAATTCAAAGCCGAAATCGATAGGATGTTGGAGGCTAGAATCATAGAACCTGTAGAGGAATATGAATGGATACGCCCGATGGTAGTTCAGGAAAAGAAACAAGGGGGAATAAGGATATGTTTCTACCTGAGGAAGTTTAATGATGCATCCCTACATGACCCATTCCCTACTCCTTTCACAGATGAAGTGTTGGAAAATGTAGGAGGACAGGAATCTTATTCATTCACCGACAGATTCTCAGGATACCATCAGATCAAGATAGCACCGAAAGTCAAATACAAGACCACTTTTTCCACAGAATGGGGATCCTACCAGTATACAATCATGTCGTTTGGACTAAAGAATCCACCAACAATATTTTCAAGAGTAGTCATAGCTGAATTCAAAGAATCCATCCACCAATTTCTAGAGGTATATATGGATGATTGGACAGTCTATAGCCTGTTGAAATACCATGTAGGGGTGTCGAGGTTGATGTTAGAAAGATGCAATCAGTGTCAGATATCGTTAACTATCAAGAAGTGCATCTTCGGAACACCTTTTGGGATACTATTGGGCCATATAGTATGCAAGCAAGGCTTGTTAGTAGATACTACCAAGATTGTAGTGATTGTTAACTTACCACCACCAAAAACAGTCTGCCAATTGAGAGCGACATTGGGACACACAAGATACTACAGGAAGTTTATAAAGGGGTATGCGCAAATCACTGCACTAATGGAGAAATTTCTAAGGAAATACACAAAGTTTCAGTAGAATGAGGATTGTCAGCGCAGATTGGACACCCTGAAAGAGAAGATGGTAATCGTACCAATACTGGTATTCCCCGATTGGGAAAAGACATTCCACGTACATGTAGATGCATCGACCATAGCACTTGGAGCTATCCTAGAGCAACCAGGAGCAGGAGAATTGGACCATCCGATAGCATTTTCTAGAAGGAAACTATCAGAATCAGAGAAAAACTACAATACCACAGAGAGGGAAGGCTTAGCTATGGTCTACACGCTTCATAAATTCAAGCATTATTTATTGGGGAAACATTTCAAGATGTTTACACACCATTCAACGCTCAAATACCTTGTCAACAAGCCAGTGTTGGGGGGGAGAATTTGTAGATGGTTATTGTTGTTTCAAGAATTTCACTTTGAAGTAATAGTCAAACCAGGGAAGTTGAACGTAGGACCTGATCACCTGTCAAGGATCACTAATGGGGAGGGACCTACGAATCTAGAGGACAACTTTCCTGACGCGTAGCTATTTTCAGTCCAAATAGCCGATGAATACTTCACAGACATCATCCAGTACTTGAGTACAGGGATTGCGCCACAAGAATTCAACACTGCACATAAGAAAAACCTGGTAGTCAGGGATATAGACTATCAATTGATTGCAGGACATTTATACAAAATGGGTGCAGATAGCATCTTGAGAAGATGTGTGCTAGAACATGAAAGACCAAGGATTTAATCAAAATCCCATGAGGGAATAACAGGAGGACATTATGCAGGCAAAGTTATCGCACATATAGTATTGCGTGCAGGATGATGGTGGACGACCGTTCACAGAGATTCAAAGGACTACTACCAGAAATGTGATGTATGTCAAAGGGTTGGGAAACCGAATAGAAGGGATGAGGTGCCCCTGAGACCACAAGTAACCTTGCAGGTATTCGACAAATGGGCAATAGATTTTGTGGGACCAATTAACCCACCAACAAAAAGGTCAGGAGCGACGTACATTATCACTGCAACATAATACTTAACAAGGTGGGTAGAAGCAACACCAGTAAAAGATTGCAGCATAGAGACAACAACACACTTCTTGTTTGAGCAAGTAATCACTAGATTTGGCTGCCTAAGGATTTTGATGAGTGACCAGGGAACTCACTTCATTAACAACACTATTAAGGCTATGACTGAGGAGTTTGAAGTTTATCATCAAAAGAGTACACCATATCATCCTCAAGCAAATGGAACAATGGAAGCCTTTAATAAGATCCTTGAAAATGTACTGACAAAGATCTGCAATGTTAATAGGGACGATTGGGATTTGAAAATACCAACAGTACTGTGGGCGTACAGGACAACATGCAAAAAATTGACAGGGCAAACACCGTTCAGATTGGTGTATGGACAAGTAGCAGTGGTGCCATTAGAATTTTTGGTACCTAGTCTGCGCATAGCAACAATTACAAACACGATGAAGCGAGGCGTAGTACAGGAGGAATATATGATTCTAGCAGGCTTTCACCAAGAGGTACAGAAAGCAAGGGACAAAGCTTGGCATGACAGACATATCAAGAGGAAAAAAGTCAAGGAAGGAGACTTAGTCTTGGTGTATGACAATAAATCTCTTCAGCACCTAGGAAAACTCATAATGCATTGGTTAGGACCATACGAAGTAAAAATTGTCACAGATGGGGGAGCTATACAGTTGAAGGATTTAGGAGGAACACAACTCAAAGGGATGATCAATGGGAGTCGACTGAAGCTGTATAGGGACAGTCGACCTTCTGGCACTTAAAAAAAACAAACACAAAGGGATTACTGCGTCGAACATCAAAAGATAGCAACAAAGGCGTAGCGTGCAAAAAAGAGAATGAGCACACGCACTCAGAAACTCTAGCACAACGGAGAAAGGACCAACGATCACTAAAAGGCAGAAACAACAAAAATGGCGGGTACAACAAATAAGCGCCAACGAACGACAACTATCAAAATCTAATGATAAGAACGAGTGACGGGATGCTGCATTAATCGCGCCAACTGGTGATGGCAAGGAAAATCAATGGCAAGTACGCAGGAAGCGCCAGTTCATTTAAAATGTAATTTCGGTAATGTCTCTAGGAAGTTTCACCCGATTTATATATAAGGGAAGCATGCCAGGATCGGAAGGGTTATTGTGAAATTGAGAAAAGCATAGAGCGATAGAGTATACAGAGTAGAGAGTGAGTTTGTAGAAGTTACAGAGATAACTAAGCTCGACGGAGAATACTCTTACCACCATGGCACCACCCAAACTAGGAGCGTCAAGCTAGACCTACAGATGACCTCGAAGCAATATCAGAGCACCTCAACAGTCCCAAGGAAGAGAACAACAACCACCTCAGCC
The DNA here is from genome assembly GCA_009831015.1 of Picea engelmannii. Lineage (NCBI taxonomy): Eukaryota > Viridiplantae > Streptophyta > Pinopsida > Pinales > Pinaceae > Picea > Picea engelmannii. Next base: position 1,351,998 of record ML776924.1, read on the forward strand.
CCCAGAAGTCGTCAACTTGGACGAAATCTCGTCGCCCAACAAGGAACCAGGAAGCCCCACACCAGTAGTGGAAGAAACCTAGCAAACAACATCAGTGGGAATGGACATTGATAGGCTGCAAATAGGATAGGGCCAACAGGCTGAGGACGCAAACAATCATTCACACCCCGAAAACCCCAAAGAAGCCCCGAGAGTCAATGGGACGGTCCTGAACCAGGCAGAAATGACCGCGCCAGAAAGGTCACGCACAACCACGCTGGAACAGCCATAGGAGGGCACAATGGAAGATGTCACCAACTGAGCAGAGGAGTATGCGGAAGAAAGAGCAATGGAGGTTGGAACCTCAAGTCAACCACCACAACGCAAGGGCAAACAAGTGGTAGCAATATCATCGTGCAAGCAAGCCACCACATATATAGTCTTGCTGCGCATTCCAGATGGCATACGTGTTGTGGGCAACATGTTAGGCCATGTGGAGAAATTACGGTACTCAGACCACGATGTGACATACATGGACAAGTTTCTAGAGTTTGCCAAGCAAGTTTACCTGGAAACTATGGGCTTAGGACCCTTTGGCGAACCAATTAACCAACCAAGACAATGGGTAGCCAGACTGGCCAAAACGAGATTTTAGGCCTGTTGGATATTCCGCACTTTGGGAGGGGTTGAGACGCAAACAACTGCGTCAAGCGGCTGATGGTAGTCACCCACAGAGGATACCTATGGTTGGAACAAATCGTCTCGATAGACGTGGATCTCATTGCATACATCACAAGACTGCCAACACGGGGGGAGACACCCACACAGTTTCTTGATGACCAGACGAAGGAGAAGGCATTGGCCGAGGAAATGAAGAAGAAGTATGGTGCATAAAGAGGGTCGTGCGGCATCATAATTAAGCGCATTACTGACACAACGACAAGGATGGCCACAAAAATCATGGTGTGCAAGCTACTCAGGAAATGTCGCAAGGAGGAAGTCCCTGTTGGGGTCGTCACAGCAGCAACACAATGTGCGGAGGGCACCATACTTAGCTGGGCCCTGTATTTGTTGAATCTGTTCCTGGAAGAATTCAAGGATGCGTAGGACCCAGGGACAAAATTTCACTATTCATGGCTACTCGTCTTGATCGCTTTGGTCGGATGGAAGGAGCCTAAGCATTCATTCTTTGTCGCGAGATCCAATCCTTGCCACGCAACGCGATACCTATTGTTGGGGAGCACTTCAAACCCCAAGAATAAAAGGGCGAATGCAGGCATGTTTGAAGGATATTACAATGACTTGCAGGAAAGCATCGCCAACACTTAGCAGATTACACCAGAAGTGGTCTCATAGTATCAAGGCATAACCAATTTCAAAGCGACCATGCATACAATGAGGATCCAAGCACGGAAGGATCCTGACAACCAATGGCTACAACTGCGGTATTGCGTCAAGGAAGAGGACGTAGAAATGGCCATAAGGGATTGGAACAATGATTGGAGGATTCCAGTCCTGAATCAGGAGATGCCCGCAGATAAGAAGGTGGATCCAGGGCAGGAATAGACACATGCAGGAGACAAAACGACGCTCAAGAAGCCAAGGTCAGGTCAGAACCCGGTGCAACAGAAGAAAGGGGGTGTGTCCAAGAAAGGCACCCAGGCGAGGAAGAAGAACAACATTTAGGCGCCACAAGAACAGGAAAAACAAACTGAGACAACACAAGGGACCACATCAAGTGCTACTCAAGAGGAGCAAGGCCAGACCAAGAGGCCAGTCATACAAATGGGTGGTGTGTGTAAGAAAGCTAAGGCACACAAAACGCCACAAAAATACACGATCACGGAGGATGACGCAGACCTCATAGCCCAGATGGTTTAGGATCGAACAACATAAGATTTTGACGAAGCCCAACGCTAAAGGGATAGGATGCAAGATGAGTTGGCAGATAAGAGGCATCTCCTCGAGCAAATTAGAGAAACATAAAGGGTCGACATAGGAATAAAATAAGTCCCAACAACATCACAGACAGAAGCCGAGGCTGGATCGAGTGAGCAGGATAGGATCCAGACGAAAACACAGTCGAGCTCGACATTTCACGTCACACCCAGCATGCGGCACATGGATGAAATTGTGGGTCAGACACCCTTGAAGGACTTGGCCCAAATATAGTTGGTAATGACGTTGATACCAACCAAGGCCTTGTATAAAATCTAAGTCACTGTCACGCAGGAGGTACAGTCGCGCGCACACACAGACGCAGAGGAATTGCAACAGACAAAGGATAACAGGGAAGAGTCGGAATTGGTGCTCGAGCAGGTCAAGCTCGAGACCAAAGATGAGAAATACCATGCGGATAAGCTTGAGGAGGGACTAGATGTAGCCTATGAATTTCTTTTTAAGAGCGCGCAGACAACAGAGCTCACGACGACACAAAAGATTGATCAGATTGTGTAGGCAATCAATCAGGCAGGAGATCGAGCACCTCCGGGAATAAATCATACCTACCACTCCCCTAGAGGTGAAGGAGCAAAGGAAGTAGGAAGCAGTAGCACATATAGAGGAGATGGAGCGACAAGTCAACGCAACAACTGACTTGTTCGAGAAAGTAGCACAGCTATGGACAAAGCTAGAGGAGGATCAACATGTCCAACAGTGGGACCAGGAAGAGGAGAGGATAATTGCAGCTATCTAGGACCCCAAGCAGAGGCAGAAGATGATGTTGATCACTAAGTGCGTCAAAGGAGCGTAGGATATGAAGAAGCTGCAGGCAGAACTCATAGTCGTGCAGACACAAAAGAAGGAGCGCCAAGCTCAAATGGAACCACTCCAAGAGTGGGCAGCGGGGGTCATTGCGCAGGTGGAAGACACAAAGAAGAACATGTCACAAACTCAGGCAGAGTGCACAGAGATGATCAACGATGAGATTGCAGTGCAGGTATTGGACACACTCAGGGAGAAGACCGCGCAGGCTCAAATGCAAGCAAAGAAACTCACAGAGAAGTTCCAAGATCTCGTAGGAGATATTGAAGAAGCGCACAAGGTTTAGGTGGTTGAGGACGAGCCACATGTTAGTGTTGGGGGCCTGTTGGATGCAGACCTAGTCAGGGAGAAAAGCTAATTTTGGAGGAGAAGCATACAAGAAGGAAAAGACAGCTAGAAGGAAAAGAAGCATGTGTAAGAGAAGCAAGCGAAGCACACATGGAAGGAAGACCTAATGATGCTAGGGTTAGGGTTTTTGTAATGTATTATAATGGCTGGTGAGCTAAGGGTATAAATAAGTAGTACATAGAGGAGAAAGATATACGATCGGGAGGAGAGAGAGAGAGAGAGAGAGAGAGAGAGAGAGAGAGAGAGCTGTAAGAACTGTATGAGTCATTAAACTGGTGAGCTAGGGAAGGAGTGAGCGACTCGATCCCGAGGGTTAGATCATAGGTTGAGGAGCCTGGTGTGATCTAGTCAGCCTTGCAGGGATCGAGGAGCCTGTGGAAAAGGGGGAGATCTAAGATTGTAACCACGCGTGACGTGATATAATTCTGAACTATAATAAAATCCTGAGAGCCAGATCTTTGTGGACGTAGCCAAGGAGGGGGTGAACCACAGTAACACTGTATTATGTGAATGAATGAACGCGTCATTGTATCTGATTAATTGACGAGTGTTAGATGAATAAAGTACTAAGTAGTTATGGTATTCCACATGCATGCATAGAATGAATGTTATAAGTAGATGTTAGCCTGAATGAATAATGATTATAGAACACAACCGCATATCTCCGCTTAGTCTCAGGTTGCAAACACTTGAGTATTGCAGCCACCCATAGAGCTATCTCGGGTGAGACTGCACAGTACACTCTGTGTATTGCGTTGCCTTCTGGCTTACCAGAGGGGCCAATAGTTTTAAAGGGATTTTGTTGGGAAGCTTATTAAATCTGAACCAGGGTCAATTTGTGATGGTAAATTAGAATCATAATACCCTATAACGAATCCTCAAGACCAATAGAAGGGTAGATACCAAGCCAACAAAAATCCTCTTTTTGATAATAATAGTGATAATGATTTTGATCCACAATCCACTCGACATTTGAGACAAAAATGGGCCCAACAACTTCTCAAATATGTTCATCCAGATGAAATGAAAAAAACAGGAACTAGGAATTCTTTAAGATCATAAGCTAATTTTTCATTGTTAGCTCGTGATTCCACTGAACTTGCTACTTTGGTTGAAGCAATTGAACATAAAGAATGGGAGGAAGCAATAATCAATGAATATGATTCAGTGCTTGCAAATGGGACTTGAAACTTAGTTGATTGTCCACCTGGCATTAAACCCGTAGGTTGCAAATGGGTTTATTGAATAAGGTACAAGCCAAATGGAAAAATTGACAAGTACAAAGCAAGACTTGTTGCTAAGGGTTTTTCTCAACAGGGAGTGATTGCTTATGATGAAATGTTTGCTCCAACAACTAAATAGAACACAATCGGAATGGTTATCAACTTGGCTGCTCAAAATGGTCATAAATTACATCAAATGGATGTCAAAAGTGCTTTCCTAAATGGTGATCTCAAAGAAGAGGTCTTCACGACTCAACCACAAGCATTTGAAGTTAAAGGACAAGAACATAAAGTCTGCAAATTAGTGAAGGATTTATATGGCTTGAAACAAGCTCCTCGAGCTTGGATTAAAAAATAGATGATTACCTACGAAAGGTTGGTTTTCAAAGAAGTGAATTGAATGATACTTTGTATTTTCAAATGCAAAATAAGAACTTGGTGATACTTGTACTATTTGTTGTTGACTTAATCATAACAAGAAATAATGAAGTTCACATCAAACAAGTTAAGGAAGAATTTTAAGAAGGCTTCAAAATGACAGATTTGGGGCCACTTAATTATTATCTTGGAATTGAAGTAACTGAACATACTAATCAAATATTCCTTAGTCAAACTAAGTGTGCCATTAAATTATTAAAGAAATTTGGCATGGAAGATTGTAAACCTTTTCTTACCCCATGGAGTAGAATTTGAAACTTTGGTGGATCGTAAAAGGTATAGGCAATTGATTGGAAGCCTCAATTATTTGACAAATACTTGACCATATTTGTCATATTCAGTCACTATACTTTCAAGGTTTATGTAGGAACCAAGGGAAAGTCACTGGAGTTTAGCAAAACAAGTATTAAGGTATATTCAAGGTACAAAATATTTTGGTCTTCTCTACAAGAAGAACACAAATTTTACACTTGTTGGATATTCAGACACTAATTTTGCAGGTGATATTGATGATCTAGGTTACTTAATGACTATGGGTTCAACAACAATATCTTGGAGTTGCAAAAAGCAAGCAACAATTGCAAATTCTTCAATAGAAGCAAAGTGCATATCAGCTTAGGAAGTAACATGTGAGATTGTATGGTTACACGAGACTTTACAACATCTTGGTGTAATTCAAAAGTCAACAACTACTTTATTGATCGATAGTCTGTCAACAATAAAGATGGTCAGTAATCCAATATTTCATTCAAATACTAAGCATGTCGACACCAAGTATCACTTCATCAGATCTCTCATTATCAAAGATATCGTTAAGAATCAATTATGTCCATATGAAGATCAAACTTCATATATTTTTACCAAGCCTCTTGGTAGAATAAAGTTTACTAAGTTCATAAATGAACTTGGTATTTGTAAGAATTAAAAATGAACTTTTGGATTAAAGGGGGGAATGTTAGTCTAATAATCCTAAAGTTCTATAAGTCTAAGTATTTTCCTAGAATAATTTATTTTAGAAATTATTTTGTGTTAGCTTATTTGTCAAGAGGATATTTAGCTTAATATGTAAATGATACCTATCATACTCATGTGATTGGTTGTTCTCCTAGAGTTTAGCTTAGAGTTGGGCTATATAAACTAGCTCTTTTTCATGTGAGGTACATAGGCTTTATGCCCTCACTATCTTTGTAACTATGTTTCCTTATTTAATAAAATTACGTGTATGAGGACACTTNGAAAGGTTGGTTTTCAAAGAAGTGAATTGAATGATACTTTGTATTTTCAAATGCAAAATAAGAACTTGGTGATACTTGTACTATTTGTTGTTGACTTAATCATAACAAGAAATAATGAAGTTCACATCAAACAAGTTAAGGAAGAATTTTAAGAAGGCTTCAAAATGACAGATTTGGGGCCACTTAATTATTATCTTGGAATTGAAGTAACTGAACATACTAATCAAATATTCCTTAGTCAAACTAAGTGTGCCATTAAATTATTAAAGAAATTTGGCATGGAAGATTGTAAACCTTTTCTTACCCCATGGAGTAGAATTTGAAACTTTGGTGGATCGTAAAAGGTATAGGCAATTGATTGGAAGCCTCAATTATTTGACAAATACTTGACCATATTTGTCATATTCAGTCACTATACTTTCAAGGTTTATGTAGGAACCAAGGGAAAGTCACTGGAGTTTAGCAAAACAAGTATTAAGGTATATTCAAGGTACAAAATATTTTGGTCTTCTCTACAAGAAGAACACAAATTTTACACTTGTTGGATATTCAGACACTAATTTTGCAGGTGATATTGATGATCTAGGTTACTTAATGACTATGGGTTCAACAACAATATCTTGGAGTTGCAAAAAGCAAGCAACAATTGCAAATTCTTCAATAGAAGCAAAGTGCATATCAGCTTAGGAAGTAACATGTGAGATTGTATGGTTACACGAGACTTTACAACATCTTGGTGTAATTCAAAAGTCAACAACTACTTTATTGATCGATAGTCTGTCAACAATAAAGATGGTCAGTAATCCAATATTTCATTCAAATACTAAGCATGTCGACACCAAGTATCACTTCATCAGATCTCTCATTATCAAAGATATCGTTAAGAATCAATTATGTCCATATGAAGATCAAACTTCATATATTTTTACCAAGCCTCTTGGTAGAATAAAGTTTACTAAGTTCATAAATGAACTTGGTATTTGTAAGAATTAAAAATGAACTTTTGGATTAAAGGGGGGAATGTTAGTCTAATAATCCTAAAGTTCTATAAGTCTAAGTATTTTCCTAGAATAATTTATTTTAGAAATTATTTTGTGTTAGCTTATTTGTCAAGAGGATATTTAGCTTAATATGTAAATGATACCTATCATACTCATGTGATTGGTTGTTCTCCTAGAGTTTAGCTTAGAGTTGGGCTATATAAACTAGCTCTTTTTCATGTGAGGTACATAGGCTTTATGCCCTCACTATCTTTGTAACTATGTTTCCTTATTTAATAAAATTACGTGTATGAGGACACTTTATCAACAATTCCAAGAGAGGTGTTGTCTAAATACACCATTACAACACTCAAGCACAATAGAGTGTACTTCAACATAAATAGAAGTGTAAGAAGCCAAAATATTTCCATACACAACACATATTATACATATTCATTATTCACACGCACACTCTCTTTTAGATTGACCCATAAGGCCATCTTATATAGATCCAATATGCAACCAACACCCTTTAAGTGAAAAATATGAGGCTCACTTTGATTGATGAGTGCACATAATGAACTCCTTGATTTTTACCTTGTTACTAGTCAACTAGTTTGGTCCAACTACCCAACTACTCAAATGCCCAATCAACCATTCAATCAATTATCCTAGTTGACTATCAATTGACCATCTTCAAAAGATTTAGAGGAGAAATGAACCTAAATAGCCTATGATACCAATACACCCCCATCAACACAACACTTTAGATATTCAGGAGGTGAAATTACACCCCCCATCAACACAGTGCGTTAGAAATTCAGGAGTTGAAATTACTTCCATACACCCCCCTATAATTGGAGCTTCTTGAAGCCCAAACATAGCCTAAAGTTTCACCAACTTAGATTATGATAGAGACTTCATAAAGATATCAACAATCTCATCATCTATCCTACAATAAGAAAGATTCAAAACACTGTCTTGAACTAATTGTCTTAAGTAATGAATATGAAGCTTCGCATGCTTCATCTTGTTGCATACAACATGATTCTCTATAATTTGTATTTTACTTTAATTGTGACATATACTAAAGTTGATATCTCTATAGAAATACCAAGTCTACCCATGAGATGTTGAATCCATACTACCTTCGTGCTAACATGCACTACACCATGATATTTTGCTTGGGTGGTTGAATGAGTTTATTAGATTATTATTTTATTAATATAAAGTGAACTCATAACAAAATATACCATGTATCCAATCCATAAATTTGATACTATACCATGTATCCAATCCATAAATTTGATACTAGAAATAGAAAAATTGAAGTGTACTAAAGTAGTAAACTCTATGATAAGTTAAAAAATAAAAAAGAAACACTTAATTATTCTAATTTTAATATATACTTGCCATAAACATCTTTTACATTAATATATACTTGCCATAAACATCTTTTACATTAAGTACCCGTGATCTAATAGTAAGTGTATGTTAATGATGAAAATAAGAAAAATACATCATTAGTACACAAACCTCATGCACTTGTGAATATTTTACTAAGGCTATATATATACATTAATTAATGCAAGTAATAAAAGTTTTAAATTAATTAATTAATTATGAATAATAAACATTATATATATATATAATTAACGTAAGTAATAAAAGTAATACACATAATATATATAACTTTTATTATTTACATTTTTATTTTTTTTGTAATTAGGGGAATCGGTAATAACGACAATATCGTACTCGCGTGATATGGGGTCGAATCTTGTCGGTTGTCTTATAACCCCTAGGGAGGAATATCGTACTTGCGTGACACGAGGTCGAATCCTGTCGGCTGCCTTATAACTCCTAGGGAGGAACGCACAACCCGCAAGCACGCCCTCCGGGTAAATCGAGGTGATAATCGACCTTGAGACCTCTTTTTACATATTTCCTTCCATTTACACGGCACTTGCCAATCGGTTTACACCCCTGCGGACCTTTT